>JABSTT010000288.1:0-12145 GCA_013339685.2 Hyalomma asiaticum | reverse complement strand
GAAAGCAGCGGTGTCATCCGACATTATACTGAGTTATATGCCAGCTTTGAACATGACAGCGCCGATTTGAGAAAGGTATCACCGTATCGCTCTTGACAGCTCGCCTGCTCGGGTAGGCACCGTAGACACTAATGACGTCAAAAACACAGGGTGGCCCGTATGAGAATCCGACATAAAGATTGAAAATTCGTTTTCAGGTAAACAAAGCGACTTGCGACTGCCTAGCTTGACATATATTATTACAGTTACGATGAAAAAATATACTGAGAATTTCATTGAGATGCGTGGACATTGAAAAATTGCCGCCGGAGTTGCCCTTTAAATAATTTAGCGACTGACTACTGTCATCATGAGTACCAGGCGCACAGGCGGGAATGGAGATGAGAACACCTTGTGTAATCTGTCTGAGATACAGAGGACGCGGAAGTACATATCCTGTAGTACCTAGTACATTAGTGTTTCGGAACAGAAAATCTCATACGCGAATGCATGATGCTCATAGCGAACATAACGGATATGTAAACAGGAAGCTAGGAGGAACAAATGCACTTTGCAAGTCTTCGACGGCAAAAGATAAATGTATCTTCGACGGCAAAAGATAAATGTACAAGAAATTGATTGATTTCTGGTGTTTAACGTCCTAAAACCAGCTGTCATTATGGGAGACGCCGTAGTGGAGGCCTCTGGAAATTGCGACCATCTGGGGTTCCTTAACGTGCACTGACATCGCACAGCACACGGGCCTCAACATTTCGCCTCGATCGAAATGCAGCGCCACAGCCGGGGTTCGATCCCGCGACCCTCGGATCGGCAGCCGAGTACCATAGCCACTAGACCACCGTGGAGGGGCGTACAAGAAAGAGCAGCAACGTTCTCTGTCGTAAGAGCGATACATCAAATGTCCCAAATTTGGCAACCACTGTGTGCTATTAAAACGAAAAATCAGAATTATATTTCTCTAAAATTTCGCACCACCGCCGCCAATACGCTAATGTCAAACGTCTCACAGTGTCCCTTCCTATTGTTATTGCATTGACCGAACGAAAATTTAAAGAAAAAAAGAAAAAAAAATTACAGCATATCCACGGAGTGAATGATGATGAGTGGGCGAAGCTCGGGAGGTTCATCGTAGATCGTGCCGAGTTCCGGATTAATTTAGTTAACGCGCACGCTACGAATCCTTTCAACTATGCACAAGTGAAATCTCCCACCGGCACTTCATTGCAAGTCAAGATCCAGTGCCTATATATATATATATATATATATATATATATATATATATATATATATATATATATATATATATATATATATATATATATATGGGTGGCCGGTGAACGGTTCTCCAACGCGAGCAGTCGGTATTTCTCAATCAAGAAACTCGCTAGGAGACGCTGCCTGCGCCAACGTGATCTCTCGCGGGTGAGGGCGCGTTCTCCTTCTTTGCGAGCTGGTAGAGCGTTCATCTAAGAAAGAGCGTTTCCATAGTCAACGCGCGCCTTTTGCTCTCTGTCTCTCTCTCTCACAATACAGCAGATGGAAGAGTGAGAGAGAGAGAGATTCTATTTATTCAGGGAAGTGAAGAAAGTAGGGCAGAGTGCACGGTAACTGTCTCTCAGTGAGGACACCTCAACCGATACACTCAGGGATGGGGGAATTAAATGGAGAGAGAGAAGAAATAAGGGAGGCAGAGGTCAAAACCACACCATGTCCGGCCACATACACAAACACACAAACACAAGGGGAAGACAAACACGAACAGGGAACACAAACAGCCTGGCGAGCGGCTTTAAAGTCGCCCAGTCAGGCCAGTGACCTCGATAAATGTGAGGAGGGCTGCTAGGGCAGAGCGGCGCCGTTCATTGCAGCCGTCAGGAAACAGGAGCTGCTCTGTTGAGGAACAGGGCAGGCCGAGTTTCCGATAGCGCGCGCACAGTTGTTTACGCGCGTCCACGTGGGCCGGGCAGTCACTGAGCAGGTGAGGGAGTGTCTCCACTTCCCCGCAGTCCGAGCAAGCAGGGGAGGGGAAACCACGGAGGCGGTGTCGGCGCTCGGCTGGCCAGCACGTACCAGTTCGCAGGGCGAGAAGAAAGGCGCGTTCTCGCCGAGTGAATCCGGTGGCGGGGAGTGGTCGTGGCAGCCTGCCGTCGGCGAAACGGCTGTCCGGGTGCGACCGCGCCAGCTCTTTCCGAAAGTTGATGCGCGCTGAATCGTAGGAGCTGGCGCAGTCAGAAAGTGGAGTGTCGGCTGAGTGAGCGTGCTTTGCGAGCTCGTCTGCTGCCTCGTTGCCCACATGTGCGGGCAGCCACTGGAGAACGACATCGCAGCCGCTCTCCCGCAGGGACAGAAGGTTTCGAGCCACTCGTTGGGCGAGTGGCGGGCCGCATTCCTCCCTCGCGATAAGTCGCAGGGCAGGTTTCGAGTCGCAAAATATGGCTGCAGACTCGACAGCCGGCGATTCTCGGAGGAGTTCCGCAGCCAGTTGCAGCCCGACGAGCTCCGCTGTGGTAGATGAGGCACAGTAGCTCAGCCGACACTGTTTGTGCACTCCAAGTTCCGGTGCAGTGCAGGCAGCGGCGGCCGAGCGATCGCGCAGCACGGAACCGTCACTAAACACGTGCACTCTGCCGGCGAGGTCCTCGTGTATCCGCGTCGCCGCCTCCTGCACGACGGCACTGTGCGGCGTGTGGCGCTTTGTGCGCATCCCCGGGAGAGTCAATGTCACTGGGAGATGCACGTCGCGGTGAGGGGCTGGCCAGGGCGCACAGGGCACGGGGTCGTCCACCACGATGCTCTCGTAGAGCTCCATGACGCGGCCCACACGAGAACGCGGAACTCGGCGCAGACTGTCAAGGAGAGGGGCAGCACCAGGCGCGCGATGTATCCTCTCGATGTGGCACAGTGCGCGCATGTCGGCCGTGAGGGACGGGGGCCACGCACGAGCCTCCACAAGGGTGTCCGCCACACGGGAGCTGCGGGGCATTCCGTGGCACATGCGGAGGACTCGACGATGGTCCCGGTCGATATGGCGCCAGTGGGTCACCGACACACCGCACAGAGGGAGCGCGTAGTACACAAGGGACAGCGCCATCGCCTCGTAGATGTTGCACGCAAACGAGGGAGGGCAGCCGTCCCCGCGAGCCAGGAGTTTGCGCACAGCTCCCTCAACACACCGAGAGGATTGGCGGATGCGTCGTACCTCGGGTGTCCACCGCAACCGGTTATCGATTGTCAACCCGAGGTAGCGGACGCAGTTTCGCCAGGAGATCGTTTCGCCGCGGAGCTGTAAACACGGCAGGGTGCGCCGAGGAGCTGCTCGAGGGTGGATCACGAGGGCCTCGGTTTTCGCTGGCGATAGGGCGAGTCCGATGCCGTCGATGAACGTGGCCACACACTCGAGCGCTTGTTGGATGGATGCACGCACCCTGCTGCACTGTCGCGTAGGGCCCCGCACGTACAACGCGATGTCGTCAGCGTAGATCACCGCGCGCACAGGGAAGGGAGCCGCACTCGGGAGGCACTCTGTGAGCGGCGCGAGCACAAGGTTAAAGAGGAAAGGGCTCAACACACTTCCCTGTGGGACGCCCGAGGTCACTGGGCGCGGTGAGCTCGTCTCTCTCCCCACTCGCACACGAAACGAGCGGTCGGTTAGGAAGGCCTGCACGTAACGCAAGAGTTTGCCCTCCACACCGAGTTCGCGCACTGCGTGAAGGATGGACTCGTGGGGGAGAGAGTCAAATGCTGACTTCACGTCGAGGAGGAGCAGAATCGCCATCTCTTTGTCGTGCAGGGCTTGCTCCAATGTGCTGACCACGGCGGCGATACAGTCGGCGGTGGCGCGACCAGGACGGAAGCCGCACTGCTCCGCGGGGAAATAGCCCCGCGCCGTCGCAATCCACTGTAGGCGATGTAATGCCATGCCCTCCATGGTTTTCCCGGCCACGGAGGTAAGCGAGATGGGCCGGTAGGAATTTAATTCCCGCGGCGGTTTACCTCGCTTTAGCACAGGGACCACGACGGCAGAGCCGGGAGGCGCGCGCCGAGGGCGAGCGCGTGCCTCCCGGCACGCCGGTTACGCCTGACGCCTGACAAGGTTAGACTAAGAGGAGCTTCGGCCCTAAAAACTGGTGCTTAAGTGCAGCGCGTTTAGAGCACATTGTTTTTGCAGGCTGTAAAGGGCATGCACACCTTAGCAGGCGCCATGAATACCTTCTAATGGTCGTGAGCTTTGTTCGGCAGCGGGAGGCACTGCTCAGAAGCGAGGACAGGGATAGCCACTAGGCTCTGCCGGACCACGCTCAGGGAGACGCGAGAGCCATTGTCCAGGGCTCCACCAGAAACTGCCGTTAGACCAATCACCTGACTAACAACGTTTTTCTTCCCTCTCCTCTAAAACATCTTTGACATGGTGGTTGCGGACCGCTTCGTAAACGTGTAACACCGAAATCGACGAGAACAAGGTTGTTGAAAATGATGGAGAACACGGGGTTAATGACGGCAAAATGACGAAGCAGCGAAAACCGATAAAGAGTTATAATAGCACATCCCGTTCTTTATCGTTTTCGATGACGTGTTCTCGCTTTCGAGCGTCCACCTTGCCTTAAACTTGTGTTCTTGTCCGAACCTCGCAACTGACACATAATCAGGCCGAGAAAGTAAAGAAAAATAAATGAATGGAAGATAAATGTCGTTGGGGGCGTGAAATAGAAGAAGAATGAGCAGAAAGCGCAGCGAACATCTTCGAACAAGGAAGATCGCGAAGACATTAGCATAATGATGCCTACGAAGCAGGTAGTATGATCGGACTTTTCGGCAACCTGAAGCAAAAGCAATTTCTTCTCGGCAGTGCCAACCGATAGCCGAATTTCGCTATCGAACAAACATAATAAAGCGCACCTAACGTATGACGAACGAACACCGGGAAATAAGTCGTCAAGCCTCCCTTCTAACTTGCCTGTGACGTCAAAATAAAAACAAAGAAAAATGGGGAAAGCGGTGTGCACCTACCCACCCTTTGACACGCCGCTCGATAGGCGTACGTAGTGGTTGCGAAAAAGAAAGAAAGAAAGAAGAAAGAAAGAAAGAAAGAAAGAAAGAAAGAAAGAAAGAAAGGAAAAAGACTGGAAAAGGCTCGCCTCTGTTCTTCGCTTTTAACGACACGTCGGCCCTCCATGAGAAGAAAGAGAAAAGAATAAGCAGAAACAAAGGATCAAAGAAAAACAAAAGAACAGAGCAAGACTTCGGGAAGTAGCTTGAGAACTCTGCCAAAGGGTGTTGTCAACTTGTCAGCACGCCAGGACACTCAGCCCGACGAGTTCGTCAAGGAACAGCTCGCTGCGCGCGCTCCATGCACCTAAAGGGTGTGAAAGAGCTCTCTCTCTCTCTTTTTTTAGAGGGTCATCTGTCACATCATCGCCGAGAGAAGCAGACAAATTGCCCCTAATGGACTTTGGAGCTCCTCAGAGGGACCGACAGGTAACCGAGGATACCGGGTGATGCTAATCTTAGCGTCGTCAAAGCACCTTCCAGGTGCTATAACTATTCTCTAGCTGTTTAAGCGTCACGCACTTGCGGTGCGCTCACGCTCACATTTCACTCGAAGGCACACCTCGGGCGACCTGTCCTTAGTGTTCAAGTTAACTTGAGTGGTAGCTCATAATATGCTGACGTACTGTGAACATTCTTAATTTTTTGTACGTTCGCATTGGTGTGTTTGATTACAGACTTTACTCAAAATATCACTATATGCTCGACCTTGTGTACATGTACCAACTGTGTGTGCTTCGTTTTGTTGCTGTTCTGGTGGAACAATTCTTATTGTAATTATACCGGAGTAATTATGCCGGACTGCTTTACATACAGCTTTGCAACCACGCATATTGAACGTTAACCGCCCTCAGGAGCCAAGGAGTAGCCCTGGCCTTATTTTTGCACCAACTCCAAATATCATATCAATAAAAAAAAAAAAGAGCAGCCTAAAGAGGCCCTGCAACACCTTTTGAACGTACCCAGAAAACGGTTCCAATAAGTGGTATAGGCTCCTATGAGAATGTGAATCATGAAAGGGGACAAAAATTAGCATCCACCCATTTGTAGCGGAAAGCCACAAGGATTTCCATACGGATTTCTTAGCAATCAAAGCTCCTTAGTGGATGAAAAATTCGTCCTGGTCCGGGATTCGAACCCGGGATCAACGCCTGTCCGAGGCGCTCGCTCTGCACATTGAGCTAACTAGGAGGCTAGTGAAGGGCAGCGCGAGGGCGAATCCGTCGACAGCTCGAAGCACGTATATCTAGATGCTATGCGCTGTTTGTATTACCTGAAGCGGCACTAGTGTAAGAAAAAAAAAAAAAAGACTTCCCGCATCAGTAGTTTATCTTTCCGCAGTCACAAATGCACCACATTTGCAAGCTGTGGTCGCTTGCCAATCTTTGTAACGCGAGAGACGTTAACGACGTTTGTTAAGACCCACGTAACTACATATCGCTCAAAACGATACACTTTGGGTCCTGAGTAAGTCTGAGGATTAAGATAACGCGTCTGAAAAAATTTCAGAGTCAATGTGGCCTAAATACCAAAAGAAAAAACGGAATCTTGATGCCGTGTGCTCTACGTCTCGGCGGGAGTTCCAAGAAAGAAAAAAAAATGAAAGAAATACAGTGCACTGATCGCTGTTTTCTCTTAATTTTCAATCATAGAGTTCCGAAAGTAACCACAATAGAGTTTCTTAATTTTCCGACGTAAAATCCCAGAAATCAAACTGGTAAAATAACGGCAATATATAGTTCCTGCGCAATAACTCGTACGTCTGAAGAACTATGGCATCGCTTTAACCAGCGTCGCACACCGATGGCACAGGGTTGGTTGAAATAGCCAAAGCTTTTTGAACGCGGACGCTGTCGCATTGCTGCAGGATCGAACGACGAAATGAGAGAGAAGGCTCGCTCACCCAGTCCGTCGGACTCGAACATGACGGACTCGTTGACGCCAAACTTGCGACACCATCGCAGGAAGTTGTCCACGTTGTCACGTGCGAAGAATGTGCCGGACTTCGCGTTCTCCCAGCATTTGAACTCGAAGCTCGGAACCACCTGCGCGGATTGGAGGCACGAAAAAAAATGAAGTCGTTTCCATACTTGATATGACGGGCAAAATCGACAATGCTTTGTTGGATTAGATGACTGACAGACGCAGCAGGAGAGTGAGTGAGTGAGTGAGTGAGTGAGTGAGTGAGTGAGTGAGTGAGTGAGTGAGTGAGTGAGTGAGTGAGTGAGTGTTCTTGTTTAGCTGATTCAGTGTGATATACCAGTGCCGTCCAAGGACTGGTAAACTATACCACTCTTGTCACCATGCCTGCCAACATGAATATAATTCGTACACTGGAAACGGGAAAGGGTGGTGCTCAGAAGCGACACAAAAGAAGACGCGTACAGAGGCAGCAGCGCCAGAGACAGCTCTTAAGAACTGCCAGCAAAGTTGGCAATCGTAATATATGGAACATGCGCGCGCGTGGAGTGGAAGTGCAAGACCTCCATCGTCCCATGGAAACCGACGATTCCTCTCCAAGCTTAACACATTTCACTGCACGACAGTGGCGTAATGCGGCAGAACAAGGTGCGTCTATTTAGAAGCCAAAATCATTTTTTTTTTTGCGAATGCAACCAGTTTACCGTAAAAATTGGCGTCAAAATTCGTAAAATCGGAAGACCTGCCCAACTTTTTATATATCGCGGAAATTTCGGAGCAGCGACATTTCCTGCGTATCCGAGGGGTTCAACTTAGATAATGAAATTCGGCGATTAATATTTCAAATTACGTGGGTTTCTTTCTCTTTTTTAAAAAAGGAAAATGGATATCCCATAAATTTTAACGCTTCACAGCTTTCCCAAAAATAGCAACTGCGCACAAGTTGATCATTATTAGGCATACTTCCCTAATCTTATTTTTTTTATTCACAACACCCCTAAGGGTACTCGTAAGAGGGCCCTCAGGGGTACAAGGACCATAACTGTGACCCCCACCTCCCCCTCCTTCTCAATGACCATGATATAAACGGGCAAAAAACAGAGCGCGCGGAGAATACAAAAGAACGCTGAGGTAACGGGATAACCGCAACCATCCGAAGGCCCCTATTATAATATTAAATATCAAGAAAAATAAAAGCGTAGTGCTCGACACAAAGTTTCTTGACATTAACAAAGTGCGGACACAGCGATGGCGCTTACCGCTGCATTAGCGTAACACGCTGTCCTATGTACATAATTAATCGCGGTAGCCGTGCACTATTTAAGTGAGCAAGTTTTAGATTCGTCATACGAATTTTTATGCACTCGAGTGAAACGAATATATAAGGCAACTTCACGTAGCCGACGCCGTGTGCGAAAGAGCGATTACTGGGATCCTCTTGCAAATCGCTTGCGGTATGCGATAGCATACATAAGAGAACTGTTTTGGGCAATGCTGATGTGGTTGTGATGCGCTTTACATTTTTTTTTTTTTTCAATTGTGAGACTGTTCGAACAAACTACTGGCTTAAAATATGCCACGTATTTTCAGTACTTTACGCCTTCACGATCGCAACTGAGCGTGTGGGCAGAGCCGCGGTTATGCGGATCTTGCTGGCGGTTAGTCGAGAGCCTTGTCCTTGGCACGTAGATGATTTTGTGTGTGTTATCACACCCGTATTTACAAGCATCACCACTACCGGTCCTTTCGTATGCTTGAGTAATTAAACCGGTACACTTGTTCGCGCGCAAGAATTTCGCGTAGGGATTAGAGGCTGTAGTTCCAAACAATATTTTTAGCTGAGGAATGTTCAAGTCGTATTTGAATACGTCTGTTAATGAAGTTTAATCCTTGCGCTAGTCATAAATTAAGCGACGCCGACATGATAGCTCGCAATCATTCACATCTGTGGTGACAGGGTGCTTGTCGTTTCAATAAGTTTCTCACATCTTGTAATAGCTGGGCGTCGATGTATTCGTTGATACATTCATCCACTACTTTCTGCAGTTCATCTCACGTGGCTACCCCTTGCAGACTGTAGTAAACACGCCGTCGGCGCGTCGACACCTCGTGCTCGGAGGCAGCTTTCGCACACGCTGCGTCGGCAGTGGCGTGACCATGCAGGATGGTGGCGAGCGGTGGGCGGGGCATCCGCGCCACAACGTCGCTACGAGCCCCGGTTGTATCGCCGGTGCCTACCACTGTTTACCAACATGGAATAGGTCTATACTCTTGTAAAGGAAAAGAAGAAAATTACAGCATATCTACGGAGTGAATGATGATGAGTGGGCGAAGCTCCGGAGGTTCATCGTAGATCGTGCCGAGTTCCGGATTAATTCAGTTAACGCGCACGCTACGAATCCTGATTCAACTATGCACAAGTGAAATCTCCCACCGGCACTTCATGGCAAGTCAAGATCCGATATATATATATATATATATATATATATATATATATATATATATATATATATATATTATATATATATATATAATATATATATATATATATATATATATATATATGTCACAAGACAGCAGATGGAAGAGGCACGCGCCGAGGGCGAGCGTGTGCCTCCCGGGAGATACTGCCGGTTACGCCTGACACCTGATGCGTGACAAGGTTAGCCTAAGAGGAGCTTCGCCCCTAAAAGGCTGTGTCAGCCCGTGAAAGCGCCCCCTCTTCAGCTGGTGGTGCTGCTCTGTCAACGTGACCTAGTGGTAGACCCTCTCTGAGCCGCGTTCTGGTTTCTCTCTTGAGCGCGGTGCGGAGGTGGACTACCGCGACGTCAAGTTGACAAAACGGCGCCATTGGAGGGAGGGCTGATGCCCTTGAAGGACTGACGCCGCTTTTTGCTTGACCTCTAACCGAGTAAATAGAGCACTGAATTGAGTCATTCCTTCTCAGTTGGCGAGCGCGCGAGACAGACGGGGGAGAATGGGGGAACGACTGAGTATACACGCCAGCCCTGATTGATTTCTGGGGTTTTACGTCCCAAAACCACGATATAATTATAAGACACGCCGTAGTGGAGGGCTCCGGAAATTTCGACCACACGGAGTTCTTTAACGCGCACTGACATCGAACAATGCTCGGGCTTCAGCACCTCCCCTCCATCGAAATGTAGCCGCGGCGGGCGGGATTCCACCCCAGTCTTCGGGCGCACCAGCACCAAACGCTTCAGAAATGTTGACCTCCTTGGATTCTTTAACGTACTCGAAGATAGCACCGTACAAGGTCTTTAATATTCAGCTTCTATGGAAAGTGCCACCACCGAGGCCGGTATCGAACCATCGTCTTTCAGGTCAGCGTCCGAGCACCATAGCTACTTTGCCATCGCGGCGGCACGCGCACAAGCCTCCTAAAGTAGGCCTATAGTGGCATGAAATAAGGCCGTCGGCACTACTTTTCTCTAGATAGAGCGGACGCAAAAGCCAAAACCTACAAAATCATTCTTGCTTAAGTTCTCCCTTCGTTGACTAGATTCAACCGGAACGTTCAGTCGACGCTTACCGGCAGATGTCTTGACGCGTGTCATGGCTGCTTTTTACGAGGGACCACGGGGAACGCCGTCCAACCTGGCACGCTCAGGCTCGGCAGACTTGTCCCTGTGTTTGATGGGCATGCTCCTCTCACCAGCGCGACGAAAGCACAGACTCACGACGGCCCAGTACCTATGAAGGCGCCATAAAACGTAGGGAGCGCCCCTTTGGTAACCGTACAGCGCATGCGCGTCCTTGCGCTACACTTCACGCACGGCTCGTCTTTTATCAGGATGCACAGGTTCCCACTTTCCTCACGTGCTACCAGTGATTTCACTTTGATCTGAGATACCTCAGTTGATATTCCTAAAACATTCTACCGTGGTCCACCGTGACTCCTTGCGCTCACGGGCAAACGGCTGATCGCCGGCTGGGAGTTTTAGGAGCACGCTACCGCACTCGAAAATGAAATAATGAATAAAAATGTTATTGAACAAAGGCAAAACGCAACAACTACACGCGCAAAGGAAGACGTCGAAACACGAATGAATGATAAGAAATTTCGTAAGCGACGCACAAGCTGTTTGATTCGTTTAAATGGTGGCTATATGCGGTTCCAATACTGCTGCTGCTCAGCTGTACGACTGGCACGGCCCAGACAGGCAATGTTTGCCTTTAGCCGTGTCCTTTAGAGCTGTATTGTCCTAATTAGATTAATAAAAGAAACAATGAATGAATGATAGAAGGAGCGTGGCAATATGGCACATCTTGCAAATACCCCTGTCAGTCGTCCGACTTAGAAACAGGTGCTACCAACAGAGAATCAATCAAGGGACATGGCGAGTACCTAACGCAGTTTTTTCACGCATGTGTCGACGTTTTGGCCTAAAGAGAAATGGGCAAACTGAACGATAACCACAGTCCACCGGCGGGCCATAAGCTTCAGCTGCTTTCATACCTTATGTGATTATTGTTATATATCATTACAAAAATCCACGTATTCATCTGGTCCACTTCAAAACGGAAACAGGCCCCTCAATCTATTTATTCTTCCTTCGCAAATAGTTCGTCAATCCCAATTCAGAAATCTAAAAGAACACATCGATTTCCAAGTGATAAATTTTCCGAATCATTTTCTTACAACTCACGTCGCGTGGCAGCACCTGCTGGACGACATCTTTCAGCGAAACGCACGTCAGCGCAAATCGCGGTCTCAGGGCATTGCACAGTCATTACGCAGGCACATTTTTGCCGCAGTGTTATCAGACATCCCTCATGAGAGAACAGGTATATTCTGGATCAGATCCCTATTAAAAAAATGCCTCGGATGCGAGGCTCGATTCCCGTGTAACAGCCAAGTTATAAAGCATTTGTCCCGTGACATGTGCTCAAAACGAGCGTGAGTACGTCATTTTTATAACGCGACGGAGCCAAAGATGAAACAAGTTTACGTGAACCGTGATGTGTAGAGACAAAAATGCAAAAGAAGCCACGATTTAAAGCTGGCCGAACTGTAACCACAGCCCCGCCCCGGCGGTCTAGTGGCTATGGTACTCGGCTGCCGATCCGAGGGTCGCGGTATCGAATCCCGGCTGCGGCGGCTGCATTTCGATGGAGGCGAAATGTTGATGCCCGTGTGCTGTGCGATGTCAGTGCA
>JABSTT010000287.1:0-13308 GCA_013339685.2 Hyalomma asiaticum | reverse complement strand
AATCCACTACATTAAAAATGGCGCTGATGACGCTGCACTCGGCTTTTTTTTCTTTTTTTTTCCGCGTGCAGTTGCAGAGAGTCGTAGACTTTCTATTATTCCCGTGTAGAAAAAGTGTAGCTCTGCCCACCTACAGGATGGTGTTTTATAACAGGTGTACAGCATGATGACTAAGCTGTGTACACCATTTCTGTTACTTTATTCCAGAGATTTTAAGGTAGACCAAGGTATTGAATAGGTAATTGGACAAAAAAAATAAAAGAAATGTGTCAAACCTCGTGCTCCATTGCATAACAAGCCAATAACAATGAATGCAAATATGTGTGTGGCGGCTGAAGTGTATGCATGTACATTCTGCTGTAAAGAGTTTGGGATGGATTGGAGCAAGTACTTTTACTTTCGAAAGTGCTGTTTTTTAATAAAATATCCCGGCCAATGTGTTTTACTTATGACCGCTCTTTTTATCTAAGCCCAAATGAGAAGTTTCAAATATCTCATGAATTTAAATATTACGTGTTCTGTAATTAAATATTACATGTACTGCTCCACAATAAAGACAAGAGAATCGCATTCACAGGAACGGTAAAACTTCCTGTGCACTTTTTCCGTCTATGTTTCCTTTTTTTTTTTTTTTGAAGTGATGGTGGCATGTAGCAATGAAGGAAATGCAATGCATACAACCGAACGGACGTCACACTTGATGGGCCAGGATTAACTTGACATCTGGCGTCTGATCTAAACGGAAATCGCTTGAAATGCATAATGCCAGTTGTGCGTTGTTGCCCTCGCCTCTAAAACTTGTAACAGCGCAGGGGACGGATACACGCCACGAACGGAAATGAGATCTAGCACTGAATCTTGCGTCCAGTATGCATATAACAGATTCTCGTGCTCTCTTTCATGTTCCTGAATCCGAAACCGATCCGAACAGTTCTTTCGAGGAGACAGACAGCGTTTTACAGCTCGCGATGTGCAATCCAAGTACTAGTTCTAAGTGACCGGCTCTGTGGGCTATCGAGCAAACTCGTGGGTGTTTTGGCAACTCGTAGCACCTTTGGCTCCAAAAGGGTGTTTTATGTACAACATTAACCCTTACCCCTACCAAAAGGCTATTTCGGTCATCAAAACACCCTTACACCCCAATTTTCTCTACTTTCGGTTTGTCAAAAGGGTGCTTTGGTTGCTCCAAACCGCTTTAAGGGTGCAAAGTGGTTTACAGTGTAGTCTAGAAGCGTAGTCGTAGAAACGAAGCAAGGCGCTCCTACATGACACGGCGAGTGTTGCTCCGCTTTCATCTTTCCCACCGCGGCTTGCGATCTCCGAGTGCTCTCGAAATATGCGCTGGTAAGCAGAATGGCCCAATTGAAACGTAACTCCGAGTTGTGAACTATTTGAAGCAGCGAACGAGAGCTGGCCGTTGCGTCCACGATTTCGGAGATAGCATGTCATTCTAGGACGCCGTTCGCCGACGTTGCCCACGAATGTCTGCACGGTGGCTTCATGCTCTGGTCGCTCCGTGGCGCTACAGGCGGTAACCCTATACGCTGCAGAAGTCTTCGGTTGTTACACAGCCCCTTCCGCTCCGAATGCGAGCTGTGCTCGCATCTGCCAGCACAGCCAGAGGACCAGGACGAGCGACGTAACACACGATTAGTGTCCGTATGGGTGGGCCTATCCTAGATTTAGTGCAGTCATATTATCTGTAGGGTTATCGCAAGAGAAGTCATTTTAACGTCTTTCTGTTGACTAATGCAATCAATTCGTTATTATTCCTGTATTTTAAAGTCGTTTAAATCGTATTAGCCTGCAATGAGCTGCTTTTTCACTAATTATACACTTGTTGATGGCCATAGTTTGGGTGCTTGCCTTATACCATAGGATGACAGGAGACGCCAACAGGCAGAGTGCATTAAGTAGTTCGCACCTAAAACTATATCGACGAACTATGTATCAACCGTGGCCACTTCGACGTTTCCCGCAGGGTCACGTGCACGAGGGCCCTGAGCCCAATCTCATGGAAGCCTTTGTGTCGACGGCTTCCAAGAGCCCTGCGCCTGACCGCGGATGCCCTGGCGTCTACGCCGTAGACTGCGAGATGGCAAGTGTTCCTTTGTCTCTTAATGGCAGTTTGCTTGAGATTTCCCAAGCGCACACATCGTAGCGCCATTTCCTTTTATTGTTCCGCGGTCGGAAATACATTTCGTGAAAGCAGGTCAGGACAGAAGAACATTGCGAAACGCCGAACTTCGAACTGCTTAACTGAGTTTGTCTGAAAAAAAGGAAAAAAAGAACACAGGGGAAATTAAACGCTCGTGTCCACAGTTGAAGGGGCACCAGAGTTAAACGGTTGTTTAGTATGATTGCAGATGTACCGAGAATTCTACTGTCGTTAATTTATCCATTTTATGATCAGCATTGAAAAAATAGTGTGAGACGTTTAGTTCTCAATTTGGCGACGGAAGTTAGGCCTCTTAACGTCGGAAGGCGAATTCCTATATGTCCTGTTCTTGTCAAATTCGCTCCATGAAATGCTCTAAACCTCCTCGTCTAAACCTCCCCCCCCCCTCCTTTGTATGCGCGTCATAAAGCGCGACAAGTTCACTGATTCGTAGGGTCCGAATATCTAGGTCGATAAAATATTTCGTTGACAAAGCAGAGAAGAAAGTTCACAGTTTCGCCGCAAGGGCGAAGCAATGAATGCGATAGCAAGAAACTGTAATGCTATACGAAGTTAGGCTTGCAGCTTCAGGAGTAATATTAATGTAGCAAACATGCACTTGCCAAGTGAGCGCCTCCTGTGGGCAGCGCGTGCTGGTACGAAGGTCTTTATACGTTGTGTGTACAAAGCTACACATACAAAGCTAGGGGAGGCCGCTAAATGAACAAACAGAAGATGAGCGCTAACAATAGAGTTTCCTACTAAAATACTAGAGGGAAAACTGGCGCTGCGATCGTGAAGATGCCATGGGAATGATGGGTATGACATGGATTTGTCTAGTCTTCGTGCCCGCGGCTTCAAACGTTCTGGTGGATTTGTTTATTCCTGTTTCTTTAGCGTCAATGACAACGAGTGACACTACTACACGTTTTCATTACGCGATGAAGGCAGCGGCTGTAGTGTACGCTTGACCGCTAGAAATCATCAGACTGTCGCATGTACTAAAGTCGTTCGAAATGATGAGGTGCCGTGCAGTCTGTTTTGTTGTTGTGCTTGTTCATGGATGGCTACACATTATTGCGCAGTGGTAATTTACCTAACCTTAGAAATATTTGCGCTTCGTCTCGCGAATTTTATCGATGCGATTTTGCTGTTTCTTTTTTCTTTTGTATCAGGTGCGACATAATCTGTAAGCGTAGGGTAGCTTTCACGGCTGACATACATCCCTTGTGACAAGGCTGTCCGTATATATTGTACTACACCATTTCGATTCCGCTGTCTGATTAATTCAACGCTGATCGAACGCGCCAAGCAGACGCACACTTATCGTGCGTAGTCGACGGCTGCAGACGACGCTGAAAAAGTCAGCTCAGACCAAGGCTCAGGCGCCTTTTCTGACGGAATTTAACAGCACAGTTGCTTATTTAACATCATGTTTTTGCACAAAACTAACCAAAATACGATGGGCGATACTGCGCTTCTGCTACGGCCTCGCGCAGTGGCTTGACCCATATGGTGTGTAAAAAGGCAGTGGAGCACTTGCACTGCGCTTAAAGAAGCGAGTGAAACCATGTTTGTTAGATTTAGAAGACGTACCTACTTTTTAGATACTACTTGAAAACATTGCATGCCCTTTACAAGAGCAAGAATTTCTATTTTAAGTTCGAACACAACTATATCTGGAACTTAAACATTCACGGACGCCGCTAAATCTGGGTGCAAATAGAGGAGGCAACATTTCCATATCGCACAATATTGCTGAATTTCTGAGCGTTCAGTATTTTTATAACCGCGAAAAAGCAACTAGTACCTGCCCACGCACATAGTTATTCCTAAACCTTCCGTTTTAGCGCACTATTTTATCGTAAACGACCTTTTTTTTTTTTTTGAAGTGGCAATGCCATATGAATCCAAAAGAACGAAGACTAGGCAAATCCATGTCATACCCATCATTCCCATGCTGGCTCAACCGCCTTGTTTGAAACTCCCGTAGACACTAGCGCCAGTTTACCCTCTAGTATTTTAGTAGGAAACTCTATGGCGCTAACCACCAAGTGAAGCACGCACGAAACGAACGCACAGATATACACAGAACGAGCGCGAATAAGTTTTCACAATGGATACTCTCAGTTTGAAGAGCGCTGCTGTTGCAATGCCGGCCGAAGCAGCGAAGGACTGTAGCGTGCTTCAAGTGTCGAGCTGTGTCACTTGATAGTTCGCGTTCATCTTCTGTTTGTTCGTTTAGCGGCGTCCCATGAGCTCGAGTGACTTTCGTAAGCTCCCGTAACATCAGTGCGGACATCACAGTGAAAGCTCGAAACATCCCTCTTCCTCTCACCACGAGACAACCGTGCGAGTGGAAAGTGGAAGGGCCCTGCGAAAATATTAGAAGAAGCGAGCGAGCTTGGCCGATGAATTTTAAATGCGCCCGTGGGGCTCCTGGCGCCATCTCGCTGGTAATGAAGAAATGCTTATAAGTGCCTGGCGTCTCTGAGTCCTGCCAGCGGTAAAGGGTTTGAATATAGAGCACGACGTCACCCTCCTGAGGGATCTCCTCTTTGTGGCGCAGTGGTTAGCGCCACGCGCTGCGGAGCGAGATGTTTCTGGTTCCATTCCGCGCTTCGGAAGAATTTATCTGAATTATTTTTCTTTGGGACATATTTATTTATTTATTTCAAAGTACCTTACAGGCCCCATTGGGAGCATTGGGTAAGGGGGGTATTACACAAAGTATACGTATATAAACATACCAAACATAAAAACAATACAAAAGAAACAAATGCAAAACAAAACAGGTGTTAACTAAAATCTAAAAAGGGTACAGTCCGTTATGCATCAAATATACAGGTAATAAATGTGTAAACAAAACGGCGCATCGATTGCGCACAAGAAAAGGAACCGACAAGCTAGGCATATTCTTCGCGTACACAATTATATTCTTAAAAAACAGACTTTATTCACAAAAATAAGCGTGCAATGCAGTTATAAAAAATACAGACGGGAAAGTAACTACCACGTAGGCTAAAAGAATTACAGTACATATCCTGTGTGAAGGCAAAAAAAAAAAAAAAGATCGTGATGTATGACGTGACATAAGCAGACGCAGAGATTAGCTGTGATGATATCTGCGGGTTGAAGAATTGCCAAAGGCTAAGTTTGTTTGCGCTACACAGTACGGTATCTACTCGCCGAGGCTTGTGTAATGGCTTGTTAAGATATCGCAGGAGCTATCATAGTTTGTCTGGGAGGCAATATGATCAGGCAGGCTATTCCAGAGACGGATGGCACGCGGAAGCGCAGAGTTATTGAACGCGTTTGTTGAGCCGTATAGACGGGCGTAACTAAGATGATTGTGTAGTCTGCGTGAAATGAGATTTGGTTTTCGCAGACCTGTGACAGTGATTCGGGAGGAGTGGGTAATTTTATGAAAGAATGACAGCAAGCCCAAGTACCGATATTGTGTTGTAGTCGATAGAATGGAATCATTAATGCTGTAGGAATATCCGGATATGCTAGGTTTACGAGTGAACGACATTACTTTACATTTTGAAACATTAAACGTCATGAGCCAAGTACTGCACCAGTCATTAATAACCTCGAGGTCGTTCTGGAGCGATGCATGATCTTCAGTGTTCTTGATTGGCCGATAGATAATGCAGTCGTCAGCGAATACTCTGATGGAAGATGATACATGTTGCGGCAGATCATTGATGAATATGAGAAATAGTAATGGTGCAAGTACGCGACCTTGAGGTACACCTGAAGAAACGTCAGTCATGGAAGAAGAGAAATCGTTAATCGTTGTGAACTGCTGATGATTAGAGAGGATATTGCGAAGCCATGATAGTGTGAGAGAGTCTAATTTCAAAGCGGAAAGTTTCGATATCAGGCGGCAGTGTGCGACTCGGTCAAACGCCTTCGAGTAGTCGAGGAACACGCAGTCGGTTTGATAGTTGTTGTCCATATTAGCATGAAGCTCTGTGGTAAATTCGAACAGCTGAGTCTCACATGAAAATCCCTTACGGAAACCGTGTTGATTTTTGAAGAAGAAATTGTTGGATTCCAGATGGCTGTAAATGTGTGAAGCGATGATGTGTTCTAGAATTTTGCAGCAAATACACGTGAGAGAAATGGGCCGGTAATTTTCGCATTAGGTTTTGTTTCCACATTTGAATATTGGTATTACTTTAGCCAATTTCCAGTCAGATGGTATCATGCCAGTTTCGAGAGACTGCCGGAATACATGAAGTAATATTTTGCTAGTGACCCTTGCAGTATTCTTTAGCATCTTTGAGTTGATTACATCTACGCCGCTTGAAGAAGATAACCTAAGATTCATTATAATTGCGATTATGCCCTCTAATTGAATGTCTATGGGATCCATTAATGGGTAGTCAAGTTCAGCTACGTAGGGTATGTTGGTAGTGTTCCCTTTTGTGAACACAGAGGCAAAAAAGTTATTAAATGCCGTTGGACACTGGCTAGATGGGAGGGGGACGTTGTTGCCATCATGAAGTGAAACATGTTGGGTTTCACTGGTAGGGTTTATAGTTTTCCAAAATTTAGCTGGGTTGCCTTTGAGTAGCGCGGGTAGATCATTAGAATAATACTTCTCCTTAGCCGTACTTAAAGCACAGCAATATTCTTTTATAAATGTGTCATATTTAAGCCATGAAGGACTGCCAGACCACTTAGCATTGTTGTAAGCCGCTTTTTCCTATTCCGCATTCTCTGTTGTTTTGTGGGGTTTTACGTTCCAAAACCAGTTCTGATTATGAGAGACGCCGTAGTGGAGGGCTTCGGAAATTTCGACCACCTGGGGTTCTTTAACGTGCACTGACAGCGCACAGTACACGGGCCTCAACATTTCGCCTCCATCGAAATGCAGCCGCCGCGGCCGGGATTCGATCCCGCGACCCTCGGATGAGCAGCCGAGTACCTTAGCCACTAGACCACCGTGGCGGGGCTATTCCGCATTCTCTGAAGCTTTTTAGTGAACCAAGGATTTCATTTACCATTGCTGATTTTAACCAGCGGGACATGCTTGTCAACTAACGTACATAAAGCGTCCTTAAAAAGCAGCCAGTTTTCTTCGACAGATCTCTTGTAAAAACACGGCAGGAGAGTATTTTCAAAAAATAACTCCATTTGAGCGTTAATTTCTAGGTAATTGCCTTCATTATAGTCGCTAATCTGTTTCGTATGTACACCGGCAACGGGAAGGGATATGTTTATATCTACCTGGAGTAAACTATGGTCGCTGAACTCGTCCAAGTAATCTGTGTTGCGTATTGTTTCCGGAGCGGTCGTGAGGATAAGATCTAAAGTGTTCAGGCCTCGTGTGGGTTTCAAAACAGTTTGAAAGAGGTTGAAATCTAGGGTCAGGTTAAGGAAGTCAGTTGACATATGACATGGCGATGACAGTGTGGTCCAATCAATGAGCGGAAAGTTGAAGTCACCTAATAAGTAAATTATATCAGCTTGGAAAATTTCAGATGCTTTGTTGATACTGTCACGTAGCATATTAATGAAAGAAGAGTCCGAGTTCGGTGCACGATAGCAAGCAGCCTACCAGAATTTTAGAGGAAGGAACTGTACAAGCTACCCAAACTATCTCGAGGTCAGAAATAGTGTTGAGAAGGAAAGAAGTAATGGTCTTCCTTATGCCGATCAAGACACCACCTCCTCTTTTATCAGTGCGGTCGCACCTGTAGATTTGGTACGTATTAGCTGTGGTGAAAACTTCATCATCACAGATAGCAGGATTTAGCCAGGTTTCTGTGAAGGGGATAACATCAGAATTACTATTGTCCAGAAAAGCAGAGATTAAAGCGCGCTTCGACATAATGCTACGAGTGTTAGCGAGTGACAGATAAAGTGAAGTATTAGAGTATTTCGGTCGCTGAATCTGCGTGCGCGCGCAACGCTGCAGCCATCTACTAGACTCGATAACTGTGTTCGTCACGCAGTCATAGATGAATGTCTTTGCCGCGATGCGCAGCTTGTCCACCGAGAGTTTATACGCGTTTTTTGGGGGTTTTCGCGAATTCAACCAGCTTCCTTTGGGCAAGCCGAGTTTCAGGTGAAAAATCTTCACGTATGAAAAATGCGGATCCTTTTAGATTGCGCGCTGATGATAGGATTTCTTCTTTATCCTTAAAGAATGTTAGTTTTGCTATTATAGGCCTCCGCGTGTCTTCTGCATATTTGCCTATTCGGTGCACGCGTTCAAATTGTCGTTGCGTCACAGTAACGCCTAGTTTCTCTGCGCAGAAGTTGAGTATCTTTCGCTCACATTTTGCCCAGTCTTCCTTGGGTTCATCGTCCAGTCCAAAGAAAAGGAGATTACAACGCCACAGTCTATTTTCAGAGTCATTACATCGCAACGAAATTTCTGTCACTTAATTTGATACAACACGCAATGCATCGGCAGTTGCCTCTGATCCGCCTATGTTATGTGGTGACGTGGAAGCGCTATCCAGGGCCGTGATTCTATCCTTAAGCAACTTAATTTCGTTGCTGGCTTCAATGTGCTTTTCGTTTGCAGCTTTCAATTCAGCAAGTAAGGTAGCCTGACCTTCTTCAAGCTTCCGTATCGTGTCTAGTGCTTGAGCAAACGTGTCGGCTTCAGCTTTCGTCATAGGACCCGGGTTAGATTCCACGTCACCGGCGAGAAGCAACAACAAAGATCACAAAGCGTGGCACAACACGAAGGAAATATCTTTCATACGCTTCAGCTTATCTATGTATTCGGGTGGGCACGACACCGCAACTAGAACATAATTACTAGTTCTGTAACAACAGGTGTTTTCCACGTAACTAACCTGTAACAGCAACCAGCGTAAGCTTGGCATTCTCGGCGCGATGTCGTGCCCGAAGTGGACGGCTCCTGGCTGACTTATGATTCCCGCACCGTCTGTCCCAACACCCGATGCCGCTGTTCCTGGTTGCCAGATGGGGTAGTTTGTTACCGCCGGAGCTGGCGCGTGGTTCCCCGGAGCAGGCAGCAGCTCAAGAGCGGCAGAAGGCAAGTCACGATTCAGCTGACCGTGCGCAGTAGGGACCATCCACGCAATGACAGCCTGTAACAGCAACCAGCGTAAGCTTGGCATTCTCGGCGCGATGTCGTGCCGAAAAAAAAATATATATATATATATATATATATATATATATTGTAATAAAGAGAAGAGACGTAGACACAGCGCCTTAGCTGCAGGCCGGCTGTTCTATTCTGACTTCCTCGTCTTTCTCTTCGTCTGCTCCTCTTGCACTTCGCTCCTCTAGCGCGAGCGTCTTCTGCACGGCGAGCTCTCTGTTTTTATACATTACACTCGGCCACGACTGCGAGTGACAGTAACGGGCGAAACTGTCTCTGGAGGGCGGCACTGACTGTGTCGCGCTGGACGGTTTCGACGTAGCCGCGACTTGGCTTTGAGAGCTGCGAAGACAGCCTCTGGTGGCCGGCACTGACTGTTCCGTGGCGGGCGGTCCCGGAAACGCCGAGCACTCCCTCGGAAACTTGCTAGCAATGGCTCCGGCGGGCGACATTGACTGTGTCGACGTGGTCGTTCTTGTCCACAAGGCAGCAAGCCCTGCTGAGCCGCCAAACCAAGTTCGGGTGGGCGACACTGGCTGGCTCGTGGTGGTCGCTGCAGGTTTCGGCCACGCTGCGATTTAACTTCTCTTTATTACAATATATATATATATATATATATATATATATATATATATATATATATATATATATATTCATATACAGTTCATGACGGCAGCGAGTGGGACGGCAAAAACCAGCCGAGACTGTACATATAATTGCTATCGAAATAAAAAATTACACCATCTCCAGCTAAAGGGGACCATGAGGCCATGCGAAGCAGCACGGGGGGTGCACACCGCGTTTGCATCGGTTTGCCGATAACAGAGTCTGTCTGCGTCAGCGTGGTCTCTGGCTAGCGAGGGCACGTTCTCCTTCCTTGTGATCTGGTAAAGCGTTCATCGAAGAGAGTTTCCATAGTCAACGCGCGCCGTTCGTAGAGGAATGCCGAGACGAGACAAGGAGAGGAGGGGGAGAAGGTTGCGCAGTGCGGGTGTGCCACACGGCGGATGGATAGGTGGATGAAGGGAGGGAGTGACATAGCACCGACCATAGGCTGCTTCGCATGTAAAAGAGTCGTCGCTCCCGGCACCTGCATCCCCTTTTCAGCAATGTCCCGCGCTCGTTACTTCTTTGCTATGAAAAAATGTGTTAATGAAGCGTCAAAGGCCTTTACAACACAAGCAATTTGTTTATTTATGACGGTTATAGCTACACATTGCGTCTGTAAATAGAAGGATCGTTCTCGGGCGCTGTTTGTTTTCATAAAGTCGTAGCGAAACAGAAATCACTTGTTCGTGCGCTCGAATTCACCGAAATCAATTCGTGAATGGAGCAGGAAATTCTCGGACTGGGCTGAAGTGACGGAACGTAGCTCACAGCTCTAGTAGCAACGAGAACTTTCGCCCATTTGAAACGGATTTCATCTGGGAAGGCCGCAAACTGCGTATGCTGGTGGGTACCGGGTCCTCTATCAGCGTAATTCCAAAAGAAGGTATTCGAGAAACACCGCGAAGTGTGGCCGACGCTGGAGAAGACTTCACTGCGCCTGACGTGCTTCCTGGGGCCGCCACTGGTTCTAGGCCGTGTGGCCATGAAAGTCAAGTGCCGTAACACGCAAGTGGACAGCTCGCTAGTCGTCGTGGGTTGCGACGGGCCTCTGCTGTGCGGCCGGAATACCATCCAGGCTTTCCAGAAGGCTGGCATGACGCTACTAGAAGAATGGGCGCCGCCGCACAACGCAAGTTCCTGAGGGGTTAACGCGACCGCTGGAGCACCGCCTCGCTATATGTCCCTTCTTGCCGCACTTGTGGCACGTCGCTTTCTTGTGCCTGCACACTTCCGAGGCATGGTTCGAGCCACACCTCCAGCATTGCTTTGACTGGGTCATGGATGCATACCCTTTTCCTGATTTCTGTGGATTCGCCCTGTGCTTCCGTACGAAATTGGTGGCAACACCGTTGTCGTTGAAGCTCCTCTCTTGCATAGCCCGCACATTCGTTTCCGCCGTTTCTGCTGCTATAGCAAAAGCCTCGGCCTCCGCCAAATCCAACTTCTTTTGCGACAGCATCTGTCGTCGAGCTTGCTCATCGCGGATCCCGCAGACTATCCGGTCTCGCAACATGCGATCCAAGAACTTCTCAAAATTACAGTCCTTTGCGAGACGCCTAAGCTCCGTAATGTAGTCGCGTACCTTTTCGTCTTCCGCTTGATTCCGCATAAAAAAAGCGTAGCTCGCAGCGATCTCATTAGCTTGGGGATCAAAGTGGTTGTCCAGCAGCTGCACGACGGCATCATAGCTCAGGCTGTTCACCGATTCTAACTGACACTGCCCTTGAAGCACCCGAACAGCGCTGTCACTTAGCGCCGATACCAGAAGCGCACGCCGTTTCCCTGGGTCTGTGATGCTGTGGCCCTCAAAAAAGGCCTCCAAGCGTACCCGGTAAGTGCTCCAGCTACTGGTGGTGTCATCGTACTCGGGTGGCCGGGCTGTCGTCCTGCGATTGTCCCACCCTCGTCGCCACTGAAGTGACGGAACGTAGCGGCAGAAGTGGTCGAACGAAAAAGGCGTTTATTGCTCGGTGTTACGGGCTTTATAACAAACAGAAGTGGTCACATGACATGTGATAAAAGTACGACACGTTGAAACAGTACAGCTCTTATATCTGCGCACGCGTGCTTGATAATGCTACATCATGGGCCACGTCTGTTCTGAAAGCGGGTCAATACCCTTTTACAATTGGCCAAATGAATTTTCCGTTGGGCCAACGCAGTTTTCAATGACACTTCATGGATTTTGGTACCATCAGATGTTAAACACCGAATTTCCCGTCCTCAGGAAATGCATAATTTTACAACAGTAAGAACAACGCGAAACATATATCGTTCGATGTTTGCAAAAAATGAATGGTTCCTGCAATATACTTTCTCCCTTATTGTACGAAGAGGCTTTCTTGAAAAGCGTTGGCTTACTTGCACATGGAGTTGGGCTGTGTACTTGAGCCAGGAGCGGATCCAGGCGTCTACTTTGGGTGGGCAGGGCGGGGGGCATTTTCTTCTTTTCGTTCTTTCTTTTTTTCCCTTAAGTGCTAGACAATTAAAGGCATTAATGTGGTTCACATATGTTGCCATCTCATAAGCGTGGGTGGTTGCCAGAGTTGCAATCCCAACATCAATATATCTTTTCCCGCTACAACGCCCCCTCTCTGAAAGGCGGCGAGAAGCTAACGCGTTCGTCTCTTCCGTCACATTATAGAATGCGCGAGGATTTTAACTTTTCAGGGGGTTCTTGTGTCTTTTGGTTTCTTTTTTGGCATTTTGACTACCACTGAGCAGACACAGGGAGGACACTAGAAGCTTCGCTTGAATATATTACTCCACACGCGCAAAGCACCTGCGGTCAGAGTACAAAAGGCCGCAAGATCATGAGTTCAAGATTAATAACGAGCCTATGTCGCGTTCCAGAAAGGGGGCTGCCCTGCATGAGCTTGCAGAACCGGTTAAGTTAGGAAGCAAATGACGGACGACAGAATCTAAGGGTGCGATTTCGGTATGCTGAGGGCTATACGGTCATGAGCGCCAGTAATGATTGCAAACATAGCTCATAATCACGCTTTCAGAAAAGAGTGTTTATTACTTTGAGGCCTGCTCAGACATGAAAGCTGTTTTCGAAAAGAGTTTTTAAACAATCCCTCGCCGTAAAGGGACCGCTAAAGGTACTTGAGCAGCATTTCTGCGTTGTCACTATCACCTTTATTGCACGCGTGTTTGCAGTCGAGGCGTCCGGTTACACAGAATAATTCGGCAATTTGAGCGAAATACCCCATCAATTTAGATCTCACGAACTGAAGGAAGCGCACCAAAAAAAAAAAGTCACGGTTTCGCCGCAAGGGCGCAGCAATGAATGCGATAACAAGAAACTGTAATGCTATACGAAGTGAGGCTCGCAGCTTCAGGAGCAGTATTAATTGTAGCAGACATGCACTTGCTGAGTGAGCGCGTCCCGTGGGCAGCGCGTGCTGGTACGAAGGGCTTTATACGTGGTGTGTCACAAAGC
>JABSTT010000286.1:0-13371 GCA_013339685.2 Hyalomma asiaticum | reverse complement strand
TGCTGCCCTGCGGCTGAAGGAAAAGGAGCTGGAGTTGGAAGCATTTAAGTTGCAAATCCAGCTTCAAACATTAAGGCCGAAAGAACACGCTGTGCATTAGAGTGAGAGTGGAGGGAGATCACACTTGGGCAAATACTCAAAAGACTTGCGGGCCGTGCTCGCACCAATGCCCGAGTCGGGCGAATCAGTTCCCGCCTGGTTCAAAGGCGCAGAAAAATAAGGAATTGTAATATTCCACCAGATGTGGCAGGAGCAGTCATTGTCCCTTTTCTGAATGAAAAAACTCGCGCCCTCGTAGCCAACAGATCGAATGACAGGGTACTATCGTACGAAGAGATCCGGGAACTGGTACTGACGGAATTGAAGCTGACTCCCGAAGAGTACAAACGCCGCTTTTGCGCCATCAGGAAGAGTAATGAGAGCTGGGGTCAATTTGTCACCAAATTGGACATAGCTTTGGACTACTATTTGCGTAGTCGGAATGTTAAAACCCTAGAAGAGCTCCGTACCCTCTTGATCTCCGACCGCGCGAAACACATGATATCGCACGAGTTGTGCGCATATGTGTTGCAGCATGAGACGGGCCAATGGCTGAAGCCCAAACAAATAACTGACCTTGCGGAAAAGTTCGAAGAAGGCAGATCTGTACACCGTGTCAGAGAGGTCGAAAGACACATAAAGGTTGAGCCACGGCCGCGTGCGGCAGCGTATGAAATCGGGGGCAGAAGTAGCGCGTATGAGCCCCGGCCCCCTCCAAAGTGTTACAGATGCGGGAGGTTTGGTCATGTACAGTGGAACTGTCCCTGGATTACAGCTAAGACAGCAGCAGGCTGTCAGGGCAGCACGAAATGTCAGGAAACAAAGTTTGCGGGAAGCGTCGTGTGCATGTTCAATGAGCGAGAAAGTAGAGTTAGCAGGCTAGGGCCGGAATCGAAAACAGCTCCGGTCGGCATTGCGTGTGGCACAAAGTCTGTTAAAGCTTGTCTGGAATCGGGAGGAGACATAACCATATTGACGAAGAGCGTCCTGCCACGGGAAGTAAAAGCGGACAGCAATGTGAAAGTGCGCTTGCGTGGAGCATTCGGACACACTGTGGTAGCGGACCTCGTGTACGTGCCTCTGAGCGTGGCCACGGTTAACGGCGAAACAAGCCCACAGTTGCCGACCCTATGTGCGGTAACCGATCAGCTGGTACAGGATGTTGACACCCTAGTACCATCCGATGTTTTTAAGGAGCTAGAACATGCGAAAGCTAAGGAAGACGCGGAGAAATTACCGCAAATAACGAGTGAGACACAACACAAGGGGGGCGCCAACAGGAAGTTAGACTCGGCCGAATGCGCAGGCAAACGAACGATTAGGTCAGCTGTAGTTAGGGAACAAACTTCGGAGCGCAGTCGCACTGGCAAAATTGAATTATATGTAGGACGGAGTGTTGCTGTGAATGAATCAAGGAAACATCACGCCTGTGTGAACAGCACAAGTATGGCCCTCGCGCGCGATGTTGAGTTCGACAAATCGAGGAGGGCTCCGTATGCTCCCCATAAAAGGGTTAGTGTTCAAAACACGGTACGCGCGAACTCGCACTCATAGCCAGGACAAACGAGACGACGAGTGCAAATGGCACAATGCGCTTCCAAAACCTGTCTCCGTGTAGAGCCTGTGCCAGGTGTGACATGGTGCGCCAAGGAACGTATGGGGTGCTGGCCTGACCTGCAAGGCTTCTAAATTTGCGGTGTCATGTGATGCGGAACAAACTGTCAGTGCTTGTGTGGACTATGGGTACAGTCGGACCTGTTCTCTGCCATTGAATTCGACAAGACACGTGGTGGCACCTTAGTGCACACAAAGGGACCAGACTGACTTTATTGAGCATGCTTTAGTATACTCGGTGCATGTTTCATATCACTAATATTTCTACAGTGTAATTGTGTAATGTGTTGGGATGTTGATACCCTTGTCCGTTAGCGTGTTGTTGTGTGTAGAGCGAGTGTACCACAACATTCTGGGTGGGGAGGAGTTAAGTTCGACCATCCGAACTTCGATATGTCAGACGACGCAGGTCAAAGTCATGCCGTTATTTTGCAGTACGCGGGACGTCCACGTGAGTGTTCCTCCATTTCACTTCGGTCGGCAATACGCAGCTATGTGCACGGGGCGGAACAAAAGAAATTGCCATCGTCCCACTCTGAGCGCACGTGAGAACCCAGCGGGTGGCCGGTGCAAGTGGAATGAATGAAACCACGTTTATTCCACATAGTAATGCGCCGAAGGCGCTGCGGTGGAAAGGGAGAGGATAGTATAGGAAGGAAGGGGTAGAGCTGCCTCCGCTTTATTAACGGACATTCTGGAGGCAGCTAGGTGGGGGCCGCTTGAATCTTGTGGCTGTCGCGGAGCCGATCGCCGACCGGTGGTGCCGCCGGGTCCTGGAGGAACATGAGGAGTTCTCGCCAGAACTCGATGGCTCGATCCGGACGCGTGGGATCCGGACAGGCCCATGTCCGGAGAGAAGAAGGCCAGGGTCCCCGGTTTATGGTGGCCAGGGCACGAAGCCTAGCTGGGATGTAGATGGGGCACTGGAAGGTTCTGAGTGGTGCGTCGTGGTAGACGTAGTGTGAGCATGGGTAGCGATAATCGGCAGATGGATGGATGGATGGAAAAACTTTATTGGATAATCGGCAGAGACCGTGCAGTATTGCGGTGAGTGTTGCAATGGGTTGATGGAGGAGGTGGGCAACCCGCCTGCCTGTGTTATTGGTGTGTGTTGAGTGAGGGACTTTCGAAAAGAACCCCTCCCCATATCGCGAGCGTATAAAAACTGTGTTTTATGGGGAGAAAGGGGGAAGCGAGCGAGCCGTAGAGCGGACGCCGCTGATCTACTGGTGTGCCTTTGCCCTGTTTCTTGTCTTTCTGGCTTTGCCTTTTCTTTATTAAAACTTCATATTCGGAAGTGGCCTCCCTGTTTGCAAAGTGTCGCCGGACGGTGACGAAGAGACTGACTGTTCGTCTGACGAGAACCTGGTGTTGGGGTTTGCTGGTGTGTTATTGCGGCAAAACACCACCCCACAACTTAACTCTGAGTATCGGCCCTCACGTCCGCCGACGCCGGAGGCCCGGCTCGAGCTAACCTACCTGCGCACCACGTCTATGTCAAGAAGCCGCCACAACAGAGGCGAGAATATTTGCAGGCCCTGGCTACTGACGATATGTGCACACGATAGTGCGTCACTCTGCCATCCTAAGGACCCTCGGTCATTACGTGCAGCTGGGAGCCGCGTCGCGTGAACTCTCCGAGTGCCATAATTGCGACCAGAAGGCGATTGCTCACAAGAACATCCCTCGGTCGCATCCGGCCAAGCGGATGCAAGACCAATTCCGTTTTCTTACGGCATTGTCAAAGGGCGCGTGCGAATCCTCAACAGTAACTTAAACCAGGCGGCCGTGCGTCGCGTCGCCCCATTGGGCGACACGCTTCCCGTTCAGCTCTTATCTCTTCCCTTTTGTTGCAAGCAAGGATGTTGCTCTGGCGGCTCTGCCCGCGCAACCGCTGAGTCGCCTTTCTTTCCTTGCGTGGAGTCTTCCGTGTCCCCTTTTCGCGGAGCATGCACGTGTCCTTCCTTTACGGTAAGTGCTCCTAACGGCAGCGCGGGGAATCGCTCTGCGCTTTGCAGTACTCGTACAGTACTGCCGACTCTGCGTACCTCAGACTAACTCCCTGTGACGATGAATGAGCGTGCACTTATCAAGATGGGGTTCACAGTCACATTCGCCACAGTGCTTGCCTATGTGAGATGGTTTGTCAGCCTTGCTGTTTCTTTCGTGCTCTTCTAGGATCACATTTTAGGCGCCCAGAAGGAGAAAGACAAGGTAGCTCTCCTGGCATATATATGCACCGTATGTCGCATAGGTTGAAGAACGTTGCAAAAAGATACGGCGTCGAAGTTGTGTTTTCGGCTCCAAAGAAATTGGGCGGCATTTGCGCCACTGTCCAAAGAAAATTAGACCGAAGCAGGCGTTCTTCTATCACCTGTGGCGTTGCCAGCGGTCGTTCCCTGTAGTACGGAGGTCGTTTATCGGTTGCCGTTGTCCTACGGCGGGTGCTATATAGGGCAGACGGGACGCTGTATTGACTTGCGCCTAAAAGAGCACGAAGGAAACAGCAAGGCTGACAAACTCTCTCACATGGGCGACCACTGTGGCGAATGTGGCTGTGAACCTCATCTTGATAAGTGCACGCTCATTCATCGCCATGGGGATTCGCGCGTTCGTGAAATTGTTGAGGCATTACATATTCGTAAAAAAACAGCTATGCATTAGCCACTGATCTGTCTCATTATCAGAAAAGGAGCTAGCTTTGTTAGAAGATTCGCATACTGAATAAGCATTCTTGGTAATAGTGACGTCTTAGCGGCAAATCCTGCGTATGTGTTGAAAACCGTGTTTCAATGCACGGACTTTTCATGCATATGTGCATTTTCAATAAAACACTGTTGTGAGTCAGCGCCCGTCCTGTGTCCTTTCTTGTCCCGTATTTTTGGGCTGTCTTGTCATTATCTCGCCATGATAAGAAAATCGCCGGAATTTATTTTCCCCTTTAACCTCCGAATTTTCGCCAGTATCAGACTTCGCATGCACCGCGTATGCTCAGTCAAGCTAGCTACTTAGAACCGCCCGAACATTGGCTTCCTCTTTCTGTCCGAATTCTAGTCTTCCTTTTTTTTGGGGGGGGGGGGGGGGGGGGCTAAGATGCATCACTCCTGGCGCATTCAGCGATCGACAGAGTCACAATTAAAATGTGTTTTTATTAGACCCGTATTCCACAGTGGTGAAATCCTTCAAGTACAATCGGCCAAGAAACTAGACGGTCCACAGCTCCGGCGGCTGGAGCGGCTGCTTGGCCACAACGGCGCGCTGCTGTCTCGCTCCGCTCGCTTGGTTAGAAATTGCCCTGCGTGACGTTGTTGAAGATTCTGAAGCGCCCATCCCGTGCGGATGGGACGGCTTGAATTCATTTGTGCATTCGTCTCCCGCGCACGAAACGAGGGGTCTCCGTCGACGAGGGGGCCATCAAACCCGTTTCGGGCGCATCGCTTCAAGGACGATGTCGCACCTCCACCGGAAGAGAGAGAGGGAGGGAGAGCGGCCGCAAGCGAGGAAGGAAACTTGTACAGAGACCATCGGGAAGCGAAAAAGAAAACGCATCGACCTACGCAGCTGTAAATATTGTAAAATAAACGTTCCTGTAGCAGTACGAACCGAGAGAATCATTGAAACCGATCAGTATATTTCACATGTTTTGGTGCCGAAACCCGGGATTCGTCAGCGGCTACAAGAACTCAGCGACTACAACAACTGCGTCGAATGAAGAATGGAGCGGCTTCAAACAAAGAGAACGGTGACGCGCGTCGAGCTACAGAAGCTCAGCGACGAGCTGATGCAACTGAGGACCGCCGATGCCTTGGAGCTTCATCAAGAAGATCGCATTGCGGAAATGAAGGAGGAACTGGAGGCTCTTGCAAAGGAGATGAAGCAGCTAGACGCACTCATCGAACCGCACGTTTGCGACGAGGACCTTGCGGAGGAATACGGTGGCGTGCGGAAGAATCAAGGGCTCATCACATGTATGCGAACCCGACTTGAACGCCTGCAGCGAAAGAGCATTACCGACACCGATAGTACAACGGCCGCATCGTCCGCCAGCAGCACAGGGAGCCTCAAGCTACCGAAGCTTGAGTTGCAAAAGTTCAGCGGCGACCGACTTGGGTGGCAGCCATTTTGGGAGCAATTCCGACAGGCTGTCCACGAGAACACCACCCTTTCGGACACTGAGAGGTTCCTCTACCTGCGTACGGCGCTGACGGGCAGGGCGGCAGCAGCGGTGAGTGGCATCCAAGGAACTGAACAAAATTATCAGTATGCCATAAAGACACTGAAGGAGCGTTTCAGCAGGCAGGACGTGCTTGTGCAGGAACACCTCACGCAGCTATTAAATCTGCAAACCGTGAAAGCACTCGACGATGTTAATGCGCTCCGTCGGCTGTACGACCACATCCAGAGAAACATCGCTGGGCTGAAAAACCCGGGTGTTCAACCCTACTGCTACGGTGCGATGCTGTGCGCGGCGTTGTTTCGTGTGTTACCTACCGAATGGGCTGTGCAGTACCACAAATCTCACACAACGGACAATGATGTGCTGGACAGCTCGACTCTCGACTCCATCCTCGGCTCCATTCGCCTGGAGGTGGAGAGCCGTGAGAGGATCCATGCTGGTAGCGCACGAGACTCACATACCGTGCCCAAGGAGAAGCCCCCTGGCTACATGAGAGGAAAGGGCTCAGCTGCTAGCCTCAAGGTTGGTGTCAAATGGGACAAAGAAAGGTGCCCCCTGTGTGAATCGGAGTCTCATGACGCAGCATTGTGCGACGCGGTCATCCCGGTCAAAGAAAAGAAATTGAAACTCCGGAGCCAGGGAAGATGCTACCGCTGCGCAAAAAAGGGGCACCTCTCTCAAGAATGTAAGAACTGGAATATTCAATGTGCTAAGTGCGGCCGTCGTCACATCACGTCACTCTGTGACCCTCCTCAGCCATCCACCTCCGAGAAGACCGCAACGCCACTACACTCAACGGCTTCGCTGAGCAGCCACACGAGAAAATCAGTTCTGCTGCAAACGGCGCAAGTTTGGGTTAACGGGCCACATCGAAAGTGCCTTGCGCGCTGTCTCTTTGATGGAGGCAGCCAGCGATCGTTTGTGGCGGAATACATCTCGCGACAGATGAACTTGGAGGTGATCGGCGAGGAAGAGGTTACAATTTGCCCGTTCGGGGGAGTTGCGAACGTGATGAAGAGCAAGCGACGACTCGTGCGAGTGTGGCTCATGAGCCAATACAGCCGTCAGGAACATTCTATCGATGCGCTTGAGGTCGTGGAGATATGTTCCGACAGGTTGATGCTGCCGGAAAACGTGCTGGTCTCACCGGACTCGCGGATCTGCAGTTGGCAGACGCGGCACTGCCTCCCGCACGCAACGACCGCGAGTACATTGACATTCTCATAGGAGCCGACAGCTACTGGAGCGTTGTGACTGGGGAGGTGCGAAACATCAAAGGAGGCCTGTTTGCAGTGAATACTGACTTCGGTTGGACCCTGCAAGGTCCGATTCCGCAGACGGCCTCGGCAGTGTGCTGCTCATCGGTGACCGTCCTGCGCACCAGTGTTGTCGATCCGGTTCCTAGCCTCTCCAACGAGCTTCGAGCCTTCTGGGAGCTGGAGAGCCTCGGGATTTCAACGAGGGACGTCCAGACGGCTGACGAGGGAGAACACGTCAGCCAAAGCTTTACTCATTCATTGAGCTTCATTGACGGGCGCTACGAAGCAAGTCTCCCTTGGAAACCTTTGGACCGACCATTAGAAGATAACGAGGCAGTTGCACGACAGCGCTTAAGCAAGTTGCTTCGGCGTCTGCAGCCAAATAACGAGAGGCTGAAGGAGTATGACACCACCATCAGAAATTATTTGGAAGAAGGCTTCGCCGAAAGGGTTCCCGCTAACGAGGTCTACAGCACAGACGCAAGGGTTTATTACATGCCGCATCGGGCTGTTCTGCGACCTGGGAGCACCACGACCAAAGTGCGAATTGTGTTCGATGCCTCCGCGAAAGCGCAGGGTTGTATGTCCCTCAACGACGCACTGTCAACAGGCCCGAGCCTAAACCCAGATATGCTGCAGCTGCTGCTCAACTTCCGTCGTCATGCTATAGCGCTCACCGCGGACATCGAGAAGGCTTTCCTTCAAATCCGTGTAAAGCCAGAGGACCGCGACGCACTTAGATTCCTGTGGTTCCGTGACCCGCCAAACGAGCAGACGACAACCGATGAAGCGGAAGTGTGGCGCATGACGCGAATTCCATTTGGAGCAACAAGCAGCCCTTTCATACTGGCCGCCACAATCCGGCACCATCTTGCTGGCGTATCCGCTGACCTGTCGGATACTGCTAAGGTACTTGATAAGTGCCTTTACGTTGACGACCTAATAACGGGCGTTGATGAAGTGCAAGAGGCCGTGACCTTCTACGACAACGTACAAAGGATCATGAGATCTGCCGGAATGAAGTTGAGGAAGTGGAGCTTGAACAGCGAGGTGTTGCAAGAACGGTTCCGCTCTGATGGCACTGAGAATCCATGCAGTGTTAGTGAGGCTGCGACGGCAGAAATAACGCCAGTGCTGGGGCTCGAGTGGAACAGGGAAGACGACGAGCTGAGGTATCCGCTGAGAGCTGTATTGGACCTTCTCGCCATCAATAGAAATACGAAACGATTCGTACTACAAGCCTCTGCGAGAATATTTGACCCTCTTGGTCTTCTCAGCCCAGTGACGATAACAGCAAAGATGCTGTTTCAGGAACTTTGGACCCTTGGCATAGAATGGGACGCACAGCTACCCCTGGGCGTGAGTGAGAGATGGGAGAGGTGGATCGACTCTCTATACCACCTCGCGGATATCACCTTCCCTCGCCGCTACGCTTGCAACCCTGAAGCGGCCGAGCTTCACATATTTACGGACGCAAGTCCGCGTGCTTATGGGGCGGCGGCCTATCTGCATGGTGAGAGAGGCGGGAAGACCACTGTTAGTCTAATCCTGGCGAAAACACGCGTCGCGCCTTTGAAGGTGCTATCACTTCCGAGGTTAGAGCTGCTTGGAACATTGTTGGGCGCTCGACTTTGCGCCTACCTCAGAGAAGCACTGGAACTACAGGTTTCGAAGGTGACCCTTTGGACAGACTCAATGATTGCTCTTCACTGGATAAAAGGGTCATCTACTCAATGGAAGTCTTTTGTCGCGAACCTCGTTCGAGAGATTCAGGAGAAGGTTGACCCCAGCGACTGGCGACATTGCCCGGGTGGCGACAATCCAGCGGATCTGCTGACCAGAGGAGTCCCTCCGGGGGCTTTGAAGCCATGCGAGAGATGGTGGAGTGGACCGACGTGGCTTTCTCAGGCACCGCCAAACTGGCCTCATACAGTCACTGAATTTCCCGCAGGGACCGCCAATGAAGAACGAAGGGCGACAAAGACGGCAGTGGGGAATGTTTCTGCAAGCGTACCGCCAGTGCTGATGGACACCGAACGCTTCAGCGACCTAAATCGTTTGCTACGAGCTACGGCTTGGGTGCTGCGGTTCGCGCACAATTGCAAGCACAGAAACGAGAAGCGAGAGGGCCCACTAAGCAGCGAAGAAATCCAGGGCGCCCAAGTTGTGCTGCTGCGTCAAGTTCAGAGAGAGGCATTTGGTGACCCACGAAGCAACCTAGACCAAAATTGCCGCTTGAAACGACAGCCACACCTCCGGAGTTTGGAACTGTTTATGAACGACAGCGGACTGTTGCGACTAAAGGGCCGTTTACAGAAGTCCAATCTGGCCTATGAGACGGCGCACCCCGTCCTACTGCCAGCGTCTAATCACTTCGTGGAGCTCCTGATACGAAATGCACATCGGCGCCTACTGCATGCTGGGTGTTTGGATACACTAACCCAGCTGCGCGAGACCTTCTGGATCGTCCGAGCGCGGCAGGCAGTGAAAAAAGTGTTGAATCGCTGCTTCGCGTGTAAGAGAATGAATAGCAGAAAGGCATCAGAGCCGGCCGCACCACTTCCCCGAGGCAGAATAACAGAAGCCGCACCTTTCACCGTATTGGGTCTCGACTTCGCTGGACCAGTGCTCACAAAGACGGATGGCAAGATCCAAAAGTCGTACATACTGTTGCTCACGTGCGCTGTGACCAGAGCGATTCACTTGGAAGCGGTTACTGACATGTCGACGGGAAGTTTTGGCATTTCGCCGCTTTGTGGCACGGCGCGGACTCTGTCATACAATCTACTCGGACAATGCCAAGACCTTCCACCGTGCTGCTCGTGAATTAAAGAAACTGTGGAGTGCGGCGCGTGGACAACAAGCACTTAACTACCTGTCTCAGCAGGAAATCGAGTGGAAGTTTATCGTAGAAAGGGCAGCCTGGTGGGGAGGTTTCTGGGAGAGGTTGGTGCGCTCGACGAAGACAGCGTTGAAGAAGGTGCTTGGGTGCAGCTATGTCACATTTGAGGAATTATGCACTATCCTAGCGGACATCGAAGCAGTTATGAATTCTCGCCCTTTAACTAGCATGTCCTCTGACGCGAATGAACCAGAACCACTGACACCGGCGCATTTTCTGATTGGGAGACGCCTAACTTCCTTACCAACTCGAGGAGAGCAACCGACGGCATCAACCGCTAACGAACTCACGCGTCGGTGGCAGTACCGCCAGAGGTTGTCCCAAGCATTGTGGAAGCGCTGGAGAGCGGAGTATTTGTCCGCTTTGAGAGCGTATCACCACGCTAATCCGTCGGCATCAAGTGACCTGCGCGTCAACGACTTGGTGTTGCTACATGACGACTTCCACCCACGACAAACATGGAAAGTTGGCCGTATTACTGAAGTTTTTGCGGGACGCGATGGGCGCACCTGCTCGTGTACGGTCCGCCTGCCTGGAGGGACAACAGTGCGGCGGCCTGTTCAGCTCCTCCACCCTTTAGAACAAAGAGATCAATGAGCTGCGCTCATTCGGCGGGGAGGTTGTTGAAGATTCTGAAGCGCCCATCCCGTGCGGATGGGACGGCTTGAATTCATTTGTGCATTCGTCTCCCGCGCACGAAACGAGGGGTCTCCGTCGACGAGGGGGCCATCAAACCCGTTTCGCGCGCATCGCTTCAAGGACGGTGTCGCACCTCCACCGGAAGAGAGAGAGGGAGGGAGAGCGGCCGCAAGCGAGGAAGGAAACTTGTACAGAGACCATCGGGAAGCGAAAAGGAAAACGCATCGACCTACGCAGTTGTAAATATTGTAAAATAAACGTTCCTGTAGCAGTACGAATCGAAAGAATCATTGAAACCGATCAGTATATTTCACAGACGTCAAGCTTCTCCCTAACTCACGCGTTGTGTGTTGTCATGTTTAATAAATTGCCTAGTATGTTGTACGATTGCCCTGCTCCTGGTGGTCGCAACGAAAGACTGTGCATAGCCAGTATTCAACACATGGCGCTGTCGCCTAGCAGTCAACAGCCGCAGGCAAGGTTCTCCGGCGCCGTAGAACGTCGGCCGCGCAGGAGGTGTTCAAAGTGCACGGCAAGCTTCGCCTGTGCGCAGAACGCGTGACACCCTCTAACCTCGCTAACTCGCTTACACAAGGTGGGACGGCAAGATTTTGAGCACATGTCTCGTCGTCAGTACGTCCCACCTACTGGTTTTAAATTCTGTGTCCTTGTATTCTGACGTCGTTTGGTCGTAGAGAAACCTGTAATCACGTACAGTTTCCAGTAATATCCCTATTGGAATCTCCCTAACGATGTAACGAGCGCGCACGGAGAAAGCCACCAAGCGAAAAGAGGATGGTGCCACGGCCGCGGGAGTCATGCTGGGGGCAAGCCGACGTAGCCTGCGGCCACCATTCCTGCGTCGCTGATTGGTCACGTCGGCTTGCGGCAGTCGGAGAACGTCGCAAAACCATTTTCTGCCCGGCAAGGAAACCTTGACGGGTGCGACAACTACCGCCCGGGCACGTCAGTCTGAGAACGTAAAACAGTGCGCGTCATGCCGCCCTGAGCTAACGTGAACGTGCATTTTTCCCACAGGCGTGAAAGAGCGCGCGTCAGCCGTCGCTGCGGCGCCTTGAGCAATGTTGCCTATACTCGAGCAGCAGGGGATGCAGGCAACAGACACTAGTATGAAAGATAGGGTAAATATAGGCAAGAAAGAAAAAACAGAGCAGGTCTTCGTTTTTTCAGTGACGGCGTTTGATTCCCTTAGGCCGTCGGCTGCTGAGCGACAACGCCATGTGTTGAATGCCGGCTATGCACAGTCCATAGAGTTTCTTACTTACACGCTAGAGAGAAATCTGGCGCTAGTGTCTACGGCGACTCGTTCAGCGGCGCTTCAACCCTCATGGGAATTATGGGAAGTACAGGCTTCGGATCTGCTTCGGATGGACTTCGTTCTTGAGACTCGCAACGATTGTTTTCTGTGCCTTAAACAATAATAAAAGAAAATATTGGCAATTAATACTTGATTTTGTCTTTAGTATGTAACAACTTATGCACGTTGTTTCCATAACTGTGAAGGTGAAGGAAAGCAACGACAAATTTCGCCACCAGGGGTATGCATCATTCGACAATTTTGCTCTAGATGTGGTGCCACGAAGCAATTATGTTTTTTGCATTAGTGTAAACAAACATGTGCGCTTCCCACTGAAAAATACGCAGCATGCATTGATGTAAATAAAAAATTGGCCGCGTATCTCCGTGCTTCGCTGCAAATGCCGTCGAAAGACGATAGCCTTCTACCGGCCGTACTACATGAGTCCGTTTCGCGTGTTTCTATTCTCCTGGAGGAGTTGCGCAAGCGAGAGGGAAAACGAAGAGACGCGAGGAGAGAAAGGGACCGGCCGGAGTGGCGGGCGGCCGTTCCCTGCCTTCCGTTCTGCACGATGGATGGATGGATATTAGGAGCGTCCCCTTTATAACGGGGTGGTGGCCGGGCCACCAAGCTCTAGCTTTATTTCTTTTTCGTTTACAACCATTTCTTTTCCCGAATCACACATATTTTCACAACTAATTTTTTTTTCCTCGTCTATTTATTTTATCTATTATCGTTCTGCTGTGATGTAACAATCTTACCCGAACTACCTTGCACTTTTGTTTGCTCCATACTTTTGCGCCACCAATGCTCTAAGCGCCTTTTACTTATATCTATCGCCGGCATGTTCAGCTTTCCCCCGTTACTCCTGAAACCCATGGCCTCCTGTAGGGTAGTGTCCACAGCTACACCTGGGTGGAGATCTGTACATTCAATCAAAATATGGTCTGTCGTTTCCCTAGCTTTTCCACAGCACGTACATGTATAAGGGCGCCATCTGGCCATGGTTACGGGAAACGCAAGAAGCTTTGCCTAGGACAGGAAACGTCCGCTTTTGCGCATCCTAACAAGCACTAGGGTCTTTAGAATTACGCATCTATGTATTTTCTACTAAAGGAACACCCCCGTCCAATACATACGTATCGATGCTGCGCCTCAGATATGCGTAATATTTGCTTTTTGGCCGACTGTGTTCAGAAGTATGAAGCTAGCCGCCAGTTCAAGCTAGGTGGTCGTTGAGGAAGGGGTTCACCTTTCGCAGCAGGACACACACACACACAGACCAAAATTTCTGCGTTGAAGTATCCCAAGAAAGACTATCGTCTTTAAAGCAATGTCATATTGGTTTAGATGTGTTGAGCTTTCAAGAGAAACACTAAACGTATCGTCGGCTTCGGCGTCTGCTCCGTCCGAGTTCGGAAAC
>JABSTT010000285.1:0-14601 GCA_013339685.2 Hyalomma asiaticum | reverse complement strand
CATTTTAAAAAGTGCCGTTTTCTTCACTTAATTGCTTTACAAAAACGTCGTCACTGGAACAAATGAGCATATAAGAGTGAGCGATATCGCGTAATGCCGTGTCATCGTGCGAACAACCGAAACTATAGAACGCTCCCTTATACACACTCGAAACTAGAACGCTCGCCTTGGCCCATGCGTATTATTAAGACGAAGGCTTTATACCTCTCATGCGAAGGTGACTTGGGAAAAGAAGATGCGGCTGCAGCAGAATATGATAAAAAATTTGGAAGACACTTAAGCTCTACGTTTAAACCTGAACAGCGCCCCGAATCCACCCTAACCGTCTTGGCGCTCGTCTTGCCTATATTCTTCCTTGTGTACTCGCTCTGCGTTGCACTTCTTTCCAGTATGAACTCGTACAAACTCGCCCAAATTTCAGTCCACCTTCCGAAATTGCCGAAAAAAAAAAAAGACATCCTACGGCTTCATTATGTAAATAACAGGCGCGCAAAACACGGACACAAGGGAAGAGAAGTGGCCAACACGAACGCCGTGTTGCGTACTCCTGTTATCCAATCCGTATACTGTCTAGTCCTTTTCACGTAGCTTGACTTGGCTTGACTGTAGGATTAGCTGCACAATGGGCGACGTTACACAATGGCGACCATTACAATGGCGACCATTACAGCGTACGCTATAGCGTACGCTGTAATGAACGCTTCAGCCAAATTCTACAGTCATCCACGATGCGTAGCGTTCACATGCAGAGAACAATGTTGGCACTTACTCAGGAGCCCTCTTTTCAAAGAGAGGCTCCTGCTCACACTCACTGTAACTGATCTAACGCGTCGTCAGAGCAGATCGCTGCTACTGGCAGATGTCAGACATAAGCGCCTGTGCACGGGCGCTTCGCAGCGTGCGTTTTTTAATCGAAAGCGCGCGCGTACCGCGAGTTCGTTCTTCTTTTAATTTTTTTTTTGTGAGCGGCTGGGCAGAATAGTTGCTGGAAATATGTAAAAATGAATTTGTTAATGCGCAAGCCTCATAGATATCACTGGAAGGCGTCCTTGAACTACCCCGGCGTCGACACAAACGGTGCGGTGCAATGTTCACGACAAATATCGTTTCCCAAGGAGCCAACTCCACGAGGAGCAGTCTGTAAACAATGATAAATGATTACCAAAGCTAATTAATCGTTTATCAGTGATTGTAGAGGGGTATATACCCTATGGGACTCAAATGCGCGACGTTCTATACTATGACAGGAGCCCAACCCAAAGTATTACTTTGATGAGGTAGATTAAGATACTAGGACGGTTTAAGGGTGCATAGGGGCCGATTAAGGCGGACTAGGGTGGATTAAGGCGTATTAAGGGGTATTAAAATGCATTATGACATATTAAGAGATATTAGGGTAACCAAGACAGGTTGATTGATTGATTGATTGATTTGTGGGGTTTTACGTCCCAAAACCAGTTCTGATTAAACCAAGACAGGTTATCGTGGACTATGGCGGATTAAAGTGGATTAGGATGTATTACCAAGGATTACGGCTGATTAGGGTTGTCTAAGGCGGATTAGTGTGGATCAAGATGGATTAAGGACAATTAGGGCTGATTAAGTAAGGTTAGGGTGAGTTAGTGTTGATTAGAGTGGATTAAGATATACTAAGACATATTAAGCCCGATAATGGCAGATGAAGGCACCTTGGCGGTGGATTAAGAGATTAGGGCTCATTAACACGGATTAGGGTGGATAGGGCGGATTATGATTCAGGGCATACGTAGGATGTTTCTATATATATATATATATATATATATATATATATATATATATATATATCTATATATATATATATATATATATATATATATATATATATATATATTAGGAACAAGTTAATGAAACAACAAACATTGAAGCCTAGGAAAGCATAGGGGAAGTTATTCCAATTCGTAATTATGATATTGTAATTCTTGGGGTAAGTAGAAGGGAATTAAAGTGGACGAAAAGACAAACCTACCTTCGGTGGGAACCGAACCCACGACTTCGATCGGATATCGCGTCCGATGCTCTACCCACTGAGCTACGAAGGCGGTCGTCCCCCCGTCCACTTTTATTGGGTATTATTTATGTATGTGGAATCCTGGGAGTGTTAGGCAGCGCCACTATATATATATAAACAGTAGAACCCCGCTGATACGTTTTTCACGGGACCGTGAAATACAAACGTAAGAGCCGGGAAACGTAAGAGCCAAGAAATGGGAAACATTGAAAAATGAGAGAAGTGGTGATCGGTACACAATTTTATTTCAGTGCTAGCGCTTTCAGTGCACGCATCGGCACACTCGGCTAAGATTTCGTCGACAGAGAAAACCTTGGAGGTGACAACGGCGTCATGGATGGAAACGTAATCATTGTACGCGATTCCGTGATCAACAGTTTGCATCGCTGTGCCATAATTTAGATGTCGGAAGCTGGAAACGTAATTGGCGTCGCCCATTGTGCAGCTAATCCTACAGTCAAGCCAAGTCAAGCTACGTGAAAAGTCAATATTTCCGTCGGCAGTGGCCGCTTGCAATGCCGATTCGCGACGTAACATGCGGGAACGTTCCCACATTGCGACGTAACAGCGGGGTTCCTAATGCATTGAATCCTATGGGAGCTATGCCGGGACCGGCCAAAAACGATGTAACAGCCGGGAAAAACGCAGCAGCCGGGAACGTAACAGCGGGGTTCTACGATATATATATATATATATATATATATATATATATATATATATATTATATATATATATATATATATATATATATATACAGGGCGTTTTTTTAGCTCGAACACATTTTAAAATTAGAAAAACATAAATCGCGGGGATGTCTTGTGTACCATTCGAGTGTACGGGTTGGCGGCCTCTAGATAGAGAACAATTGCCGCACTTGTATGCATAATTAGCGAAATTACGCTAATTAACTTTATAATTATCAGGAATTGGTGGCTATAGTAAATGAGTACTTTGGAGCCCGTCCTCGACACTACCTGTTCCAACGATCAAATTTTGAATAGCGGAGTGCATTTCGGAGCTACGCGAACAATTAGTTCCCCGTGGCAGGCTCCTTGAAACCGAAATCGGCCGGGAAAAGAGCGTCTGTGACGTCGATGTCGCCGCCCCCACGGCTTTCGTCACTCGCCACTCGCCCGTGGTCACCACCGCTCCGGCCGCGCAAGCAGCTTGCGTTATCTCCTTCTTATCTGCGGCGTTGGTCGCCGCGGGCGAGTGACGGAAGCTTTGGGCGCGGAGACATCGACGTCACAGACGCGCTTTTCCCGGTCGATTTCGGTTTCAAGGAGCCTGCCACGGAGAACTAATTGTTCGCGTAACTCCGACATGCACTCCGCTATTCAAAATTTGATCGTTGGGACAGGTAGTGTCGAGGACAGGCTCCAAAGTACTCATTTACTATAGCCACCAATTGCTGATAATTAAAAAGTTAATTAGCGTAATTTCGCTAATTATGCATACAAGTGCGGTAATTGTTCTGTATCTAGAGGCCGCCAACCCGTAAACTCGAATGGTACACAAGACATTCCCGCGATTTATGCTTTTCTAATTTTAAAAATGTGTTGCAGCTAAAAAAAAACACCCTGTATGTATATATATATATATATATATATATATATATATATATATATATATATATATATATAATGTAGAGTGTTCTTGTTTTTATAGCATTTATTATATTTGATGGTACTATGTATTATTAATGTTTGATTTTATAATTATAATAAAATGGTATTTGATTGTAGTTGTGTTCAAGCATTCTCTCAAAACACTGTAGTACTAAAAATGTCGCATGCAGTCAAAACAATGATTGTTATATACAGGGTTTTTTTAGCTGCAACACATTTTTAAAATTAGAAAAACATAAATCGCGGGAATGTCTTGTGTACCATTCGAGTATAGACCTATTCCATGTTTGTAAACAGTGGTAGGCACCGGCGATATAACCAGGGCTTGTATCGACGTCGCGGCGCGGAGGCCCCGCCCACCGCTTGCCGCGGCCCTGCACGGTCGCGCCACCGCCGCCGGCGAAGCGTGTGCGAAAGCTGCCTCCGAGAACAGGGCGTCGGAGCGCCGACGGCGTGTTTACAACAGTTTGCGAGGGGCAGCCGCGTGAGACGAAGTTGCGTTAGCTCTGTAGAAGCGTTCAATGAATGTAGAAAAGAATGTGCCGCCGCCCAGCTATGACAAGATTTGAGAAACTGATTGAAAGGATAAGCACCTTGCCATATGATGCGAATGTTCGCCAGCTATCACGTCGGCATCGCTTCATGCGTATGCTTTAATTCGGTAACTAGCGCAAGGATGAACCACTTGCAACAGCGAGACTTGTTTAAATACGACTGGAAGATGCCTCAGCTAAAATACTGTTTCGGACTAAAGCCTCTAATCCCTACACGAAATCCTTGCGCAAAAACAAATGTAACGGAATAGGTACTCAAGCATGCGATATTGGTGACGCTATAACCTATGTAAATACGGCTTTGATAACGCACACACACACACAAAAGCAATAACGTGCCAAGGACAAGGCTCTCAAATAACCGCCAGCAAGGCGCATAACCGCGGCTTGCGGCTCTGCCCATACGCTCAGTTCCGATCGTGAAGGCGTGAAGTCCTGTAACGACGCGGCAAATTCCAAGCGTGTAGTTCATTCGAGCAGTCTGACAATAGAAAAAATAAATTTAAAGCGCATCGTAGCCACTACAGCATTGCCAAAAACACTTCTCGTGTGTATACGCTATCGCAGCCGCAAGCAATTTGCAAAATGCGTTGCTCTAATCGGCCTTTCGCTCACGGCTACGTGAATTAAGCTCTTATATATTTGTTTCATTTGGGTGAATGAAATTCGTATGACGTATGCACAGCTTCCCCACTTCAATAATACACGGCGACCGCGATTACTTCTACGCATCGAGCTAAGTTAACGTCGTGCGCGCTTTGCGGTAAGCGTGATCGCTCTGTGTCCGCACTTTGTTTATGCCAAGAAACTTGGTCGTAGAATTACACTGAGGGCGGGAAGGATTTGCAATCTGTAAATGGCACATCAGAACGCGTAATATTTTATCACTGTCTACTTTTTGTAAGGACCGCGCCCCATCCTTGTTTCACTCTAGGATGCTCTGTATAATTGTCGGATTGGGTGATCGTACTTTGGTCTATTTTTATTTCCCACACTGTAATTGCACTGTACTATGCATTTCGTGGTGCGTCCGAAAGCTCGATTCCGGTATAATTGCCTTCAGGTCGCTAAATCCCGGCCATTCATTTAGCGACCTCAAGGCAATTATACTGGAATCGGGCTTTCGGACGCACCACGACCGCGAGGTTCGCGAGTCCTACCTCATTTATGAGCTCAAAGCCGCTACCTCGGGCATTTATGAAAACATGGGTAAACTCGCATGTTTCCCGAGTGACTAGGGCATTGCTATTATGAGGAAGCCATTTCAAACAACTACAATGCGTTCTTTCACACTTTACTTTTTTTGCTGAACTTTTTTTTATATCTGTTATTTTATTTCCTTTTTCCTTCCATCATGGTTTATATTTTTCCATTACAAGATATTCTAGTCGATTCTAGCCAGCCGTTTTTCAATAAATCAGCTTTTTTTTGTGTGTGTGTGTGTGTGTGTGCGTGTGTGTGTGTGTGTGTGTGTGTTTTTAATACCTCCTGCTGTGGTGATTACCATTTTTACAATGTGGAGTAGCTTTATAGTTGCGTTACATACAGGCAGTAGAATCCCTCGGGGTTGGAAGTGTGCCGCCTTGCTGTTAATTGACAGGCTACGGTGTCGCTTCGCGACTCGCCGCAGCCGATCACGTGTTCTGTCCAGGCAGACTTCGTAGCCATTCCCTGTACAGACGTACGCCTTTGTAGCCGCACTCTCTCCCCTTCCTGTACCCTTAAAAGCAATGTGCTCTGCAACACCTTTTCACTCTGATGAAGGCCGGTCCACCGGCCGCAACGTCAGTAAACTTATATTGTTTTCATTAAGCGTGTGAATCTGCTTTTTTGAATATATATATATATATATATATATATATATATATATATATATATATATATATATATATATTAGAAACAAGTCAATGAAACAACAAACATTGAAGCCTAGGAAAGCACAGGGGAAGTTATTCCATTCCAATTCGTAATTATGATATTGTAATTTTGGGGGTAAGTAGAAAGGAATTAAAGTGGACGAAAAGACAAACCTGCCTTCGGTGGGAACCGAACCCACGACCTTCGGATATCGCCTCCGATGCTCTACCCACTGAGCTACGAAGGCGGTCGTCCCCCCGTCCACTTTTATTGGGTATTATTTATGTATACGGAATCCTGGGAGTGTTAGGCAGCGCCTAACACTCCCAGTCTGTCACGCTTGCGCAGAGTAGCCTCATTAAATCAGTATGCCACGGGTAAAGTTGTTGATTATGCTTATTGAAGTTTCACGTGAACAAATTACAGCCCTAGCAGTCCTTACAAATGGTTAACCAGCGAAGCTGAAATGTGCGGCCCCGGTGTTTAGCAGTGGGTTCAACCCGACACAGACGTCGCAGCCGAAGCCAAAGTGCCGCTGGAGAAACTCGCTAAAAGCGGGCGTTCGCCCCGCGAACGCGCTGCCGCAATCATCACGTCGACGCTGTTCTGCCCGCAACGCTGCTTCTTCGGCGCGCCGTCGTTGCAAGCGTTTGACATCGCCAGCTAACATCCGTGGCTTACCCATGTGGAAGCCCTCAGTCGAAGCTGATGCGCGCGTGCTCGGCGCCACGGCTGCGACGGGATGGACGACGTCACTCACGGGCCAGACAATGGCACGCGCGCTTTGGTACGGCGCACAGAACGACGTCACTGGAAGGCGCAGCCAATGGAAACCGCGCGCGGTCCACGGACGAGCGGTTTTTCGTTTCTCCTCGCGATAAACAGCTTTCGCTGTAATATAAATATTATCTTTTTCAAATTGTTCTTGTGTATTCATGCAGTGAAGGTGGACTGAAAGGAATTTCTGGCAGTGAAGTCGCGTCAGAAGTAACGTGTACATTTTTTGCGATACCGTTACCGTTTTTATTGCTAACGTGAGGCAGCACTGCGTAACATTTTTTTTTTCTCTAGTGTATCGAGCAACGTATTTAGTTACTTTTCTTCGGTAATACCTACAACACTGGATGACGGCTGTAAAAAAGTAGAACCATGTCGGACAGCATGAAGTATTCTTGTTATAGAACGAAACGCATTGTCTGTACGCAGTTATTTATACCGGCTCTTGAGATATTAGGGATGTCCTCCCGTCCTATTACTGCTAATACCGCACTACGCATGCCAGTCACTTCCACTTAATTATTTACGAGTACGAGCCTACCATAAACTTGTTTTCTAGTTATTCATCTTTTATACTCAAGTACGGACGCTCAGCGTTTATCATCTCACTGAAATGCTCATTTTAGCCTTGGTCTCATTTGGCTCTCGATTAGACCTACAAACAGACATCGCTGAGATTGAAGAGGAAGACGCTCAACCGTGGCCGCACCTCACGCGCCGCGAGCCAGCGCGCAAGCCCGTGCCTTCAGAGAAAAAGAATCGGAAGAACACGCAACCATGTCCGATAACGTCGACCGGAGCCCTAAGGCCAGAAGCTCAGCGGACCTCAACGCTGAGGCCGTGCTCGTCGCCTTTCGTCGCGAGGGCCCGAGACAAATCGGGGACGTGGCTCGAGGCGAGCGTGGTCATCGATTGTCACTGACGCACCGAGGCATCGCGTCTTTCTGGCAGCTGACTTGGAGCTCGCCATTATTCTGCACAGCTGGAGATGGCCAGGAAGATCTCGATTCCTACAACGCGGCCCCAACAACACCTGCAGTGCTACCTTTTCCAATGGCTACATCCAGGGAGCTCCGCTGTGGACAAACTTGCCACGCCTCAGTGATGCCAGGGTACGACGGCTCCTGCTGCAGCAACTACTGCACCATCATTAAACGAGGCGCGGCCGTGCCTTCGGCCAGCGCGGTGGCTCAGTACCCTGGGTCACGCCAACGCCGTCTGTAAAGCAGTCCCGCCGATCCAGTGACAACGCAGCAGCCACCTTGACGCGCGGCCTGTACCATCTGACGGCTGCGTCCATGGTGCTCTCGTGCTGCCCGTCGTCCTACGTGCTCCACTCACAAGGAGGGCACGGGCAACGCTTGTGCGACTTATTTGCTGTTGCGAACGTAGCGACTTCTGTGGCAACAGACGGCGTGGCAACCGCGGTATGCGGACACACCGCATCAGAGTGATGCGCATAAGTATGGTTGCGGGATTGCGTAGCATCCAGTAATTCCAGCGCCAGCCGCAAGCCTCCGTGCCCATGCGACTTTCCGCAAGGTCCTACGATTAAAGCGCGAGTTACAGGGACGTTATTTTTTATTATTTAAATAGAAGTTTTATTACGCGCCAAGTGGTCTTGTCTCGTTTAATTACTGATAAGAACGACATGTCCTTATGTTGAAATACCACGCTTCAACTAGAGGTTCTTTCATTTGTGCTCGCTGTCTTTCAAGTCGGTGACGTTATAGACCCTTTTCATAATTCTCAAGTGCGCTTCTCTGCACTGCAAATTTGCCTTACTAATCGCGACAGCTGTCTTCATTGAAATCCTGTCAAAATACAAGTTGCACGTGCTGAGGCCCGGTTTTTGTGCATGTTAGTATCCGAAGGGCTGAGCGGACATTTTACATGCCCCGTCGCAAGCAAACTGCGCTTGTACACGCTGTTTGCAGGGTTGCCTACGCCGCCATTAGTAAGGCAACCTGCATCGCAGGGAAGCTAGCTTTACAATTATGAAAAGAGGTGGCACACTTCTTTGCAAAGCCTCGCCGCGCTTTTTTGCCTCTGAAATCGAATGTTTCAGAAACCTTATGAGGTTTTATGTGTAGGTAGAACGATCCGTCAAAAGAAACGCAATCTAGAAACTAACTAGCCCAAATCAGCGCCCTTTTATATTAAATCAGGCAGCTTTGCTGAGGAGTGTAGTACATTAGATATATGAGACCTCGGTTTGGACGACGTTTATTCTCCTGAGTAGACCGGCAGGTCACCCGATGATGCGAAAGCGCTGGGGACAAACCCGACGATGATGATCACACACGAGCGTAGAAGATGCGCAGAACGCATGGTGATGATGGTAAAATACAGATGATGATGACGTGCTTAATAAACGCCCACACTATTTCCCCCCCACGTGGAAGCGGCCATCCTGGACGCGATTCAATACATTGATGAACGCCGCGTGAAGAGTTTCATGCGAGATACGTGCACAACCGCCGTGTTGCGGCAACGGCCGTCTGTTGGGGCGTCAAGGGGAGTGACACGATAATTTACAGGTGAAGTCTGCTCGATGACTGTATACGGTCCGATGAACCGTGGCTGAAATTTGGCGCACAGACCAGGAGTACGAGTAGGGGTCAGGAGAAGTACTTCATCACCTGGGCGGAAAGAAACGACGCGGTGGCATTCATCGTAAACAGCTTTTCGGTCGTGCTGCCTGGCTTCTGTGTTGAGGCGCGCACGCTTGCGACACTGGGCGAGTCGTGAAATGTACTCTTCACACGAGGAAGGGGCTGAACTAGCTTTAGAGCCGAAGAATGAGACGTCCAGAGCGAAGGTGGGGGAGCGTCCATATACGAGGTAAAACGGGGAGTAGTGAGTTGTTCGCTGCACGGCCGTGTTATAGGCAAAGGTGACGAATGGTAAAAGGACATCCCAATTTCGATGGTCTGGTTAAATGTAGACGGCGATCATGTCTGCTAAAGTGCGATGAAAGCGCTCGGTCAAGCCGTTAGTCTGAGGGTGGTAGCTTGAGGATGTCTTGTGGGTATAGTGCCAGAGGCTCGGAGAACTTCGTTGAGGACTTGCGAAATGAATGCCTTTCCGGTCGCTCAGCAGTACACGGGGAGCACCATGACGAAGAATAATGGACTGTAGGACGAAGTTAGCAACCTCTGAAGCAGAGCCACTAACCACTGAAGCTGTCTCAGCGTATCGCGTCAGGTGGTCGACGGCAGTCACGATCCACCGATTTCCAGAAGCAGTGATCGGAAGGGGACCGTAGAGGTCAATACCGACAACCTCGAATGGTGCTGTGGGGCACGGAAGTGGTTGCAATGGGCCAGCTGGAGCAGACGTGGGGAGTTTCCGACGCTGGCAGGGCAAGCAGAAACCGACGTGCCTCGCCACGCTTGATGAAAGGCCAGGCCAATAATATCGCCTCCGAATTCGGTCATAGGTTTTATGAAACCCAAGATGACCAGCTGTCAAGTCATCGTGAAAGGCGTTAAGGTCAGCAAGACGAAGGGATCGTGGGAGAACTGGTACCCAGCGTTGTCCGTCAGCGTGGTAAACGCGGCGATACAACACTCCGTCGTCCAGTCTAAACTGCGCGAGTTGGCGGCGGAGGCGCGCGTTAGGTGGAGAAGCCCCAGATAGAAGTTCTATGAAACGTCGACAGTACGGGTCAACCATCTGACGAGATGCGAACGTCTGGTCGTCGTCCGAAGGCACTTGGTGTATGGAGGCTAGCGACGACGTGGTAAGGGTCGTTCAAACAGGTAACGCGCGAAGCGGTTGCCGAAGAGTCGAGCGGAGCCGTGGGAAGTGGGCAGCGAGACAGAGCGTCGGCATCTTGGTGTTTCTTGCCGGACTTGTAAATGATGTCGAAATCATACTCTTGCAGCCGCAAAATCCAGCGACCCAGGCGTCCAGTCAAATTCTTCAGTGTGGACAGCTAGCACAAGGCGTGGTGGTCTGTCACTATTGTGAAATGACGGCCGTGCAGATAAGGGCGAAACTTCTGTATAGACCAGACAACGGCGAGACATTCTTGTTCCGTGATGGTATAATTCCTTTCCGAAGCGGTGAGTACACGGCTGGCGTACGCTACGACTCGTTCGTGCGAAGGGTTGTCGCGTTGCAGTAGGACAGCACCGATACCATGGCCGCTAGCATCCGTGTGCAAGAGGGTCGGTGCGGCCTCATCAAAATAGCAAATCACCGGTTCAGACGTAAGGGCGCCTTTCAGTCGTGTAAATGCCGATTCACATTCTTGAGACAATACAAAGTGCACACCACTAGAGAGTAGCCTGTGTAATGGGGCTGCGATGGAGGCGAAATTCCGTATAAAACGGCGGAAATAAGAAGCAAGGCCGAGGAAGCTGCGCAAATCTTTGGGTCTTTCAGGGCGCGGAAACTGAAGCACCGCGGCAATCTTGTCAGGATCCGGTCGAATTCCGTCCTTGCTTACGACATGGCCCAGGATCTTAATGGCTTTGCTGGCGAAACGGCATTTTTTTGTGTTTAGCTGAAGACCTGCGCGGGCGAGGCATGTCAAAACTTCATCTAAGCGTCGGAGATGCTCAGAAAACGTTGATAAAAAAATGACAATGTCGTCCAAGTTGCAAAGGCAGGTATTCCATTTTAGTCCACGCAGCATAGTGTCGATCATGCGTCGATCATGCGCAGCACAGTGTCGATCATGCAGGCGCGTTGCATAGCCCGAAAGGCATTACGTTAAACTCATATAGCCCATCAGGTGTTGCGAATGCCGTTTTTTCTTTGTCATGTTCGTGCATAGGGATCTGCCAGTAGCCAGAGCGGAGGTCGAGGCTCGAAAAGTATACCGCGCCTTGGAGAGAATCAAGGGCGTCATCAATGCGCGGCATGGGGTATACGTCTTTTCGAGAGATCTTATTGAGCGCCCGATAATCGACGCAAAAGCGCACGGAACCGTCTTTCTTGCGGACCAAAACAACAGGAGACGACCACGAACTGGAAGAGGGACGAATTATCTTGCGTTCCAACATGTCATTGACATTGTCTTCGATGACTTTCCGCTCGGCTAGAGAGACACGGTACGGGCGGCGCCTCACAATACATGTGTCATCTGTTAGAATGCGGTGCTCGGCGACGGTAGTTTGGCCCAGTGTTGTGGAGTAGACGTCGAAAGAATTAGCGTGCTTTTTTAACAAATCAACCAACTGTTGCGTCTGCGCAGCTGTGAGATCAGTGCTGATGATCGCTTTAAGGGCGATGGCAGAGGAAGATTCGTCATGAGGAGGGTCCCCAGGAGAGACTGGTCGAAGCGGCAAGGCGTATACAGGCTCCATATCGGCAACGAGTGCTACTGTTGTGTCTTGCGGAAGTAAAATTTTCTCTGGGGTTTCATTGGTAACAGTGACTAGGGCAGATCCACGGTGGAACCGAACAACACCTGGCGAAAACGTTATGCCTTTACTGATGCAGTAGGAGGACGGGAAGACCGAGACATCGCCATGGTCGATGTCAATGGACTTGAGGGCAACAATATGGTGTCGTCCGGGGGTTAGCTCCGTATCCTGGGCAGCGATCAGGCGAAAGGGCTTGTGGAGTTCTTCACCAAGCATGTGGTCGGTTTCACTAAGGTGCACCACACGCTGTCCACAACAAATGGCGGCAGACGCAGAGGATAGAAAATCCCATCCCAGAATTAGTTGGTGGGAGCACTGGGATAGCACAGCTAATTCTATATGATGAACGATGTCGTTGATGAGTACGCGCACTGTACACATAGCCGAAGGCCGAATGGGGCTCCCTTGGGCGGCAACCAACGTGGGACCATTGCAAGGCGTCATAACTTTCTTGAGACGGGAGCACAAATTAGCCTGAATGACAGAAAATGTCGCACCAGTGTCCACCAAAGCATCGACGAGCACCCCTTCGACAAATACAGAAATCATGTTGGCCGGGCGCATCGGAGGAATTTCAGTCCAATTCGCGCATGCAGTTCCTCCTCCGAAAACTGCATCGTCTAGTTTTCCGAACTGACGTTGGAAGTGAGTCTGGCCGGCCGAAGAGGCGACGAGGACCGGCGGAAGGGCGACGGTGATCGGCGTCTGGCCGAACGGTAACTACTGCCGGGTGTTTCAGTAGAAGCAGGTGGCGATGAAGAGCGGCGCGGAGGTGAATGGTAACGCCGGCCTTGGTAATAAGGCCCGTTGGCGCCAGCAGAAAAATCACGCTCACCATTATCGCAGCCACGACGTTCGTCCTGCTGGCGCTTGCGGCAAAAACGTGATATGTGTCCACGGTGCAATAAAGGCATGTAGGGCGAGGTGGACGCCACGGCGGGGTGTAAACAGGGTGCGGCGTACTGGGAGATAGCTCGGTCACATGGGCCGATGAACTTTCAGGCGGCATGGACTGAAGGGTGACCGGGGTCGCAGTAGCAACCGGCGAGTAAGTTGTGATTCGCAACGCAGAAGTGGCGTTGCCGAGAGGCTTGGCAGCGATTTGCGCATACGTTGCTTGTGTGTGGTGGACGGGGGTGTGCACTTGCGCAGAGCTCGTCAAAGACGCCAGTTCTTCCCGGATCACGTCACGCACTGATGTACTGCAAGGCTGAGTGGGAAAAGCGGAAGGCGACTGCAAGCCCATCGCGCGCAGCTCTTCGCGTATAAGCGTGCGTATGAGTGCCCGCAGATCGTGGTCCACTGCACGACGAACTTCGTCAATGTCAGGCGGTAGGCGAACAGATTCCAGCTCGTCGAGACGCTGGCAAGTGGTAACGACGTCAGCGACGGTAGTCGGATTCTTGGCGGCGAGGGAATTGAAGGCGACGGGTCCGATGCCTTTCAGGATGTGGCGTACCCTGTCCGACTCCGACATTGAGGAATTGACACGTCGGCAGAGCGCAAGGACATCCTCGATGTACGAGGTATACGACTCACCCAGGTGTTGTTTGCGAGCTTCGAGACTTTTCTTGGCCAGAGTTGACCGGACGGCAGGAGTGCCGAACACCTGGCGAAGCTACTGTTTGCAGCGGTCCCAGTCAGTGAAATAAACTTCGTGGTTGTAAAACCACGTCTTCGCCACACCGGTAAGGTAGAAGGAGACATGGCCGAGCTTGAGAGGACTATCCCACCGATTTGCGGAACTTACCCTCTCGTAATCGTCGAGCCAGTCTTCTACATCCTCGCCTCGCATACCAGCGAAAAGATGGGGGTCGCGGTGGTGGCTGTTGATAATCAAGGAGGGAAGGGCTTGCGATGTCGGGGCGGCGGCCGGAAAGGCGCCGGGCTGCTGGTCCTGCGACATGGTGGCTGACAGCGGGCGCAAGCGGCGACCGGAACGAAGCTCCAGCAAGAAGACTTTGCGGGTAGAGGACAGGGGATCGTAGATTCACCTCCACCACGTATGAGACCTTGGTTTGGACGACGTTTATTCTCCTGAGTAGACCGGCAGGTCACCCGATGATGCCAAAGCGCTGGGCACAAACCCGACGATGATGATCAAACACGAGCGATGAAGAAGATGCGCAGAACGCATGCTGATGATGGTAAAATACAGATGATGATGACGTGCTTAATAAACGCCCGCAGATAGAAGATGCAAAGCGACAGACAGCAGAATGATGCAGGAGCGAAGACTTGTATACTGTTTCGCGAGGTCGAAAGGAGCGTTGTACAGTTCTGCCACAGTTCTGATTATTTCATTACCTTCACAGCATAGCACTGTCATCAGGCGGTTAAACCGGCTCACGGGCTTTCTC
>JABSTT010000284.1:0-12437 GCA_013339685.2 Hyalomma asiaticum | reverse complement strand
GCTGGTGCATGAAAGGGCAAAACCTGGTGCAGGATAAACCCACCCGGGGCAGCCATCTCCACCACCTGCCAGGTGTCACCGGGGCAACGCACGTGACTCTCTGCGGGAGTTCCACCTTGACCACGGCACAGGGTGACTTTCACCAGTGAGCCAGGCCGCAGCACAAGCCCCGCACTGCACACCGGCATTCCCGTTTCTCAGCCAAGCCAATGCATCATATCTATCTTTCAAGTGCTTTCAGTTGCTTCAAAATCAATGGAATATCTAGGAGTATGCAAATAGCGAAGCTCAGAACCCGGTCAGAAGCAATTTTCAAAAAAAAAGATACACGCTTATCTACTCACGCTTCAAACGTGACACTTTCTTTTTCTCGCCTGTGTACAACTTGCGTATCCTCTATACCTTTTTCAGAAATGTACTATGCACTAAAATTCAGCCGTGAAAATTTCTTTTCGATAAGTTCTTCTGTTTCTTTTTCTTTCAGTGTACTTATGTATTAGAACACCAGGATGAGTGTTCTTCAATGTTTTTGTTATTTGGTTTACTGCATTTGTGTATCACATGCTGAGTGTTGTGCAATATCGTGGTCTGGGCGGGGACTGGCGCATTGTCAGGCATTCAGTTGCCTTTTCGCCACCCCTTCCCACTGTACCACGGGATACGATTGTATGTTGGAATTAATGAAAATAAACTTCAAACTTCAAACTATTTGAATAGCTTTCGAGCAGACAGGCAAAAGTTTTCGAAACAGCCAGAAAATTTCACAGCATTTTATTGGAAAGACATATTTATAAACAATGATGCAGGAACGTTATTATTAGATTTAACCGACAAAAATATAATTCTGTCAAGTGAGATAGGCTTGCATACGGCAGTGACTAGAGCCTTTGATATCGTTCAATATTTAAGTCTTCTTTCTTTGTGGTTCACAGTAGATGCTTCATCGATAATTGAAGGTCAAAGTTTGATAAGAGTGCTAGTTTATTTTACACTTATTAACAAAATGTGCAACAACATTGCCTCAACATCATCTGAAACACTTCTTGTAGAAGCGACTGTCGTTTTGTCTATACTCGTTCACTCCCCGAGTCGTACTGCCAATCTGACCCGTTCCGGTCACCGTTCCCATGCCCCAGCCCTGCTGCGCTATTCTTTTCACCCCAGCAACGTCCCCCCTTCCGGTTAGTGGCTCAAGCAGCTGCAGAGCGGATTGTCAAATGAGAAACAAAATAGAAACGGAAGCAGGCATGCATTCCTCAACAGATATATTAAAGGGCCTCTGATCAGGTCACAGCAAATTTTAGTTATACAGTAGAAGTTGTTCTGTACACAATGGTGGGTGCTCTACTGAATTTTTTAAATTGGTTCATTACAAGCCGAGAAAAAAAAAATTTTTGTAGCGGCAAGTGCAAGAAAAAAAGATGATGCGAGGTGGCGAGCTCCACCAACACCCTCTAGAGGGTGTTGGCTTCACACTCCTACTGCTTGCTTTGTTGAGGCTTTACAAGCCCAATTCCTGCCCTGCCTTTTCCCACACCGGAGCAGAAGGGTCGGGCGATGAATACGTATCACTCGTCACGCCCCCTGATGACGCTTGTATGTGACGCCCTTTCCTTTTTAGCATTTCTGGCTCTCATAAACTGTGAATTTTCATCATCATTACTTAAGGTCCCCAAGAGTGTGCATGCTCGGAATGGTGGTCTAGTGGCTATAGACCCTTTTCATGAACTGCAAGCTAGCTTTCCTGCAGTGCAGCTTGCCCTACTAATGGCGGCATTGGCGATCCGGCAAACAACGTGGGCAAGCGCAATTTCCTTGCGATAGGGCATGTAAAATGTTGACGCAGCCCTTCTGATACAAACATCCCCAAAAAACGGGTCGCAGCATGTGCAACTTGAATTTTGACAGCATTTAAGTAAAGGCAGCTGTCGCCATTAGTAGGGCAAGTTGCATTGCAGGGAAGCTAGCTTTACAGTTTATGAAAAGGGTCTATTGTACTTGGCTGCTGATCCAAAGGTCACAGGATCAAATCCCAGCTGTGGCAAGTGCATTTTGATGGAGGGGAAATGTGGAGGCCGTGTACTGTGCCATGTCAGTGCATGTTAAAGAACCCCAGGTGGTTGAAATTTCCGGAGCGCTCTACTACGGCGTCTCTCATAATCATTTCGTGGTTTTAGGATGTTAAATCCCAGAAATCAATCAACCAAGAGTGCGTGCACACTTATTCTACGCAATGCTCAGTGTGCAGCATTAGCATGCGCAGCTTCTTCTCTTGCACACATGACCTCAGCCCACTCCTACACTGGGAATACTGCGGCTGGCAAGTGCACGTGTAAGCAGAAGAAAAAGAAGACAAAGACAGTGTGCGTCAATTTTTCTGGTGCACAGCGTCTCGTAAACCTATGCATTTGTGCATAGGTTGTATAGCAAAGGGTTTGGACGGCATCAAGCCGAGGCCACGCATGCCGCGTCTGCCACCCTCTGTGGTTCAACGCGAGCGTCTTTACGCTGAGGTCGGTACGAAAGTTTGAGCGTTCGCTGGGCCTCACAGTGCTTTGCGAGTCGTTGGACTGCGATGAAATGTGGGTGTGCAGGAGACAAGCCCACACCAGCCAAGTGCCCATCAGCTTAGCTAGCCTTGTACCACTGTGGGCAAGAGGTGAGGTGACTTCCAGAAAGGTCTACGAGCGATGTCACGGCACTGATGCTGACATATGCAATATTGATGTAGGCGCTTGTGGTCGCGGCCGTCAGAGGAGGAGGAGCTTAGCGCTGACTCGTGTGGCAGACGTGACAAGGTGGACAGAGATTGAGCTTGGTGCTGCCTCTGTTTGAGTGGAAACGTTACCCTGTTTGAGTGGAAATGTCCTGTAGGCTATGCTTGGCCTACACGTGCATGTAAGCGCACAGCGGCTAGCAGATGACGTGAGGAGCCATCCACACTTTAGAGCTTCGTCCATCTGCCGCTAGGTGCCAACTCTGTTCAATCTCCCTCGACTGGTAGTTCCCTCTGAGGAGAGAGCCGCCGGAGCGCTGCCTCCTCACTGAAGCAATTCGTGCTTCGGGCTCCCAACATGCACTCTCGACGACAGCCACGTGCCACAGTTTTTAGCGACACAGACTCCAACGCAGAGGCGTTTTGTGGTGAGGCTGTGTGCCGTGGCGGTGAGGAGTACCATCGTCTCCTCTTGGCATGCGATGCTTGGAGAAGACGGGAACAGGCATTCAAGTTTGCTCAAGTTCATATTTGAGCACCTTCCGGAGCACATAGCAATGTGTTTCTTGGCAGGCATGATTATGAGTAAGCAATGTACGTAATGTGTTCGTCAGCTCAAAATGGGCAGATCTTGTGAAGGGCTCTTTAAGAAAGCTTGCTGCATCTTTTTTTCCCGACCTCAGAGCGAATCTGTTTTGTTTATTCGATGGTTGAGATGTGCACAAAGAGGGAGGGGGGAGCGAGTGTAGGGGTGGCAGTTGTAAATTGTTTTGTGAAGCAAGGTAAGGTAGTTGGGGTAGTTTTCAGGTGTTTTGTAAGGTGCAGAACCACCTCCCACATTGCGTGCAGTAGGGACATTCCAAATAAATGAAGCAGCAAGCAAATACAGCACAAAGCCAGAGGCAGCTACTTCACATCATGTTGGAGACTCACCTGATGAAGAAGTCTCGTAATAATTTGCGGTTCTCATCAATCTTCATTTTCCCACCAACATGAGGAAAGTTGAAGACGATCTCACTCAGTTCTGCGCAACGCGACACCCACGGGTGTTCATGCAGGCGCCGGGCATCCACGTCCATTAGTACTCGAACGCCTGCAGAACGCAGTCCTCATTTGCCAGCTGCTGTGCACTTACATGCAAAACGCATTGTCATATACAGGGCAATGATGCGGCTACGATTCAGCAACGCTAACTCAATGCAATTACAGTACTACACAAACGTATGATAGCAATGCAACAATCAAGCTATCGACTAGTCCAAGTACTTGGGTGTAATCCTGTGCAGTGACCCATCCTGGCGCACCCACCGAGAGAAAAGAGGCTACACAGACGGCCGTACATCATTCATAGTGTGTGTGTGTGTGTGTAGTGGCAGTGAACAGCGACGCTGTCTGTGCACCTTCAAGGTCGTGGAAGGGCAATGATATTTTATAGCGATAGCAATTACATGGACAGTCTCGACGGCTTTTTAAATTGATAACAATGCCACGCGCATTGTATGTTCTCCCCACAGGTAAAAGCACGCATGTGGGGGCGATGAAGACGGCTGAAGCAGAGATAAAATAAGCCTGGCCCAACTCCGTTTCTCGGAAGGTGCATGCGATAGCATCACCCCGATCGGGGTGCCTGCCATCGAAGCAGAGGAAATGCCCCACCCATCTTAATAGAGCGTAAAAAGACGCGAGGGAGGGGGGATGCCGCTCGAGCAGCAGCTATGGACTTTGCGTGGTCAGCCATCGCTGGTGCGCGCGCTATCTCGGCAGCCATCAAAGGGCCGCTCATAAACCTTTCTACACGCTGCGCTCTCAATGCGAGGAGACTGCGAAAAGGTATCCCTGAAGCAGCCATATTCTCTTACACCAGCGTTCTGTACAGTTATGTGAGATCTTATCCAAAATGTTAGCTGCCAGCCTCACTTCATATACAACATTACAATTTTTTGCTATCGCATTCACTGCATTGCCCTTTCGGTGAAACTGCGATTTTTTTTTCCCACTCTTCCCTTTTGGTGATCACTCAAAGCCCACTGATCCATTTCATTGAGGAGGCTCATATGATACGCAGTTCAAATAGAAACTTAAAGAATAATGGTGCACGCCTAAACCCCTCAAGTGCATGAAAAGTATTGGTTCTAGTTGGACACATTTATCTGCACAGGCAATCCACGCACCCATGTGGTCACTGATTTGGCCTCACATTCACAGACTTCTCTGCCTAGTTCATCACATGAACTGCCAGAGAGTGACATGGCGTTGACGCTGATATTGCCGCCATTACCTGTCCGCCCTCGTTCCGATAACATGTAATTATAGCTTCTTTTGGAAAGTGGGGAGGCAGGCGAGTTGGCACTTGGTGCAGGACACTATTTCGTAGTGCAACACTTTGAAAGAAGACGATGCGGCAAATAGAGAGGAAAAAAAAATATAGCACCATGTTTCCTTCCTTTTCTGTCTTCGTTGCGCCACGAAATCACGTCCTAGAATAGCTAGCACATAATTAACCCCTTTGAAATGAACTGATGTGTAAACTGTGCGCAATATTGTAACTCCACTGCAGATGTAATGCCTTCTTCGGAAGGCACTTAGACGCTAATTCCGGTGGATTTTTTTTTACCGTGTCAAGGTAATGGCGATTCTATTTTCCTGAGACGTTCTTGCCACGAACCTGATCGTAAAATGCTCAGTAAACTTGAAAATAATTTCTAAAAAAGGAAGAACAAAAAGCGCATAACCGAAACTGAGGTCTAACGGAGCAATGCTCCCTTCACGTGATGTCAGATGAGTCTTTTGCAAGGTGTGATGGCACATGCGCCTTTCCCCTGGCGGTAAAACTATGGAGTCTTGAAAATCACTGTAGCGGCCTATAATGTAAATAAACTGAACTCAATTGAACCAACATGCAAGAAAGCAAAGGTCACTTAGGTGCTTACACAATGCAATTTCAAAAAATCGACAATTCACAAGTGTCAGTTCCTGCAGATCTGCATGCTCATAGAGAAGGCACATATAATTAACAAAAAATTCTGTTTGCTCAAGATAATGTCGCAGATTAGCTTGTGACTGTGTATGTGCACAAGAAGAAAAGCCTGACTATTTTACGACTGTCAGTTCTGCAGTTCTGCGCACTACAACAGCTAAACAGCAACATTTTCACCATTGCCAAGATCTTAGGCCCATGGTGCTGTACATCTCAGCTGTGCGCCAAGCACGAAAGTGCTTTTGCACTTTCTGAACGCTACTGGACTCTTTGACCATTTCTGTGAACGGACAAAGAACATTTGTAACATTTACAACGTCGGTGACACTGCAGTCTTTCTTTCCTCTCTCTATCTACATCTTCTCAAACTTTCCCTCCCCTTCCCGCTTTCCGAGTGCACAATAACCTAAAAAGCTCACCCCCAGGTTATTACCAAGCTCAGCCCACGTTAACCTCCCTGCCTTTCCTCTATGTCTTTCTCTTCCTCTCAGTTCTGCAGTCATTGCAATTATAAATATGCCCGCAGTGTAGCTCTCCTGCACTGTGACATTAGGTAGACTGGCTGGGTGGGCTTGCTGCGACATGGCACTCTCCGTAGTGAACACCGTGCCGGTTTAGTGGCGATGACTGTTGCTGGTCGTGCCCAAGCCACCGCGGAGGCATTTAATGTTATGGTAGCAATGCTGAGAGACTGGTGTAGTGTGCAACGCCTGTGCAGCCGTTAGGAAAGGTGACAACAGGAATGGTCAATTTGGCCAAGATTTCTGAATAATCGTTGCAAAATCCTTTGATCTTCTTTTACCTTATGCTGAAGTGTTATAATAAAACATGCGGTAGAAATCAAGAAAAACGCACTTCACCACTACGCTATCAAGAACTCGAAGAAATATCTCTGGAAGGTGCCGCCAATCCACAAATTCGCCGCTACTCTCCCTTGGCGTAGTGCCACTATCTTGGAATAGTGGCAAAGAGAAGTGACCAGAGCAGAAAGCAGTGACCACACACTCCCAAGCAGTGTAGAGGAGCCAAGCGAGCATTTGTTACGGGTAGCGAGTGTCACGTATGTCACTGGTGGGAAAACAGAAAGAGGGCGAGGGAGGAAAGTGGGCACATGTGCCCAGAATTCATCAGCACGTGCGGTGCAGGACGTCATAAAAGACTGGACAGCTGCCGCACCTCATCTCTACAATGACAAGCTAAACTACAGTGGTTAGAAGTTCTTAAAAATAAAACCAGCAAAAGGATAAAGGGCAATGGTTGAATCGTGATCACTCACAGCAGTCATGTTGGTGCACACAGCACCCTCCTGTGGCTGCAGTAGATTCGAACAGCTGAGCTCCAGGGATATATATTTATAATCGCAGTACAAAGAGGTATTGGGCTTTGTACTGTAGTCTTTGCCCTTTCCTAAGGTCACTCAGTAAGTGTGCCAAGAGTGTACTATGTTGTCGTCGCACCCATGGTCTGGCACAATTCTTTCACTTTAGCTCATTGTGCAGTACTGGCACCAACCCGGAGAACGTATCCGCCTCACAAGTGAACAATGGCACTTAGGCACTCGTGTTGTCCGCTAAAAATAATTAGTGTATTACACAAGGATCATGCATGATGCGGGTGTCTGGCGTTAACTACACCTTGAGCTCTATTCTGGCGTTGTCCGCATTACAGAAAAATTCAGACGTTTCTTTCCCTTGAACACATGCGTTTGCTCCATAATCAGGAAATTTTTCATGCCAATGTCACGCATGTAATCATGCAAATAAAGCCATGTGTTCAGCAATGAAAAATATATATGCGTGTAGGTAGTCTAGTAAGGTACACAAGCTGCTGTTTCAACTCGGTGTGCAGCAAGAGTATTCTCTTTTCGTTTTTTTTCTGCTACCAATTGTGTACTGATGAGCAAAAATACTGAACTATTAGTCAGGCTACAACAGCCATGCCAACAGTGTAGACAGAACACAACTTAAGTATAACCAAAGAAAGGAGAAACACTGAGGGAGTAAGAACGTTCAGCTGGATGATGCCAGTGTAACTTTCAATGTCTTATTATGCTTGTTTCCCATGTAAGTTATAAGAATGTCCATGCGCACTTCGTACACTAATGTGACCTTAGCATGTCCATATAACCATTTCACTGAACTCAACACTTTCATTTAGCTAAAAGTTGCCTCAAAGTGCTCATACACTGCATCGCTGTGTACATTTTAATGCATGCCGCCGACCGCCTATCACCACTAAAGCGAGATCGACCTACAGATGGCAGCACCATCACGTGCTGCCATCTATAGGTCGATCTCACAGCCAATAGCTGTCTTTGCAAAAAAGTGCTTCGGTTTAGGTGAGGATGATTTGATGGTGACTTAGCCTTACTAGTGATACAGTGCAAGAAAACTGTGTCAGGGACTCCTTAAAAAAAGAGCGTGTAGATGTTTTCCTTTTTTGTTTTTGTTTTGGTGCCATGTCACGACCAATGAGAAGCGCTAGAGTTTTGGTTTTTGTTCCAAAATTGCCAGTGCAATGTGTAGCCTGATGTTTTGCTTCCCCTGTGTTCTCTCCTTGTTCATGCACTGTTTGTCTATAAGCCTGAAATTTATTTTACTAGCTGCTTTTCCTGGATACTCCGAAGTGTGTGCTGCAAAACTACACTGAAGTGTAGCTCAGTATAAGCGGGAATTGAACAGCAGGCATGCGGCACGTGGGACAGTGTTCAAGCCACACCAATCTTCTCGATTTCCTGGAGAAGAGTCCACCACTCAGGCTCAGTTGGTGATAATAAGCGAGCACCAATGAGAAGATGACGCTTGTGAATATTGCTTACAGTATGAGCATGTTGCTTAGGAAGCCAGGGGCTCATGGTTCATTTGAATATTTGCGATAGGTGATGTGAACCTGAATTGGGTTTTGTGCCTGTGAATCTGAAGCATTTTCTTTCTATTTAGCAACAAAGGCTAGCAAAAAGTGTTGCACTATATAAACTGCAAGCTACCCTTGACATCGGTTACTGTATAGCCTATTTTCTGTGATCTTTATATATATATATATATATATATATATATATATATATATATATATATATATATATATATATATATATATATATATATATATATATATAAACTTCTTCCTGGCTATCGGGATAAATATACGATCAGAAAGTCACAGTGACATACTATTTAGGATTTATTCTGAAGTTTCAGCTGGAGACCAGCCTTTTTCAAAGATTTCGGCTGGTCTCCAGCCGAAACGTCAGAGTAAATCCTAAACAATATGTTTGTCACTGTGACTTTCTGATCTTATATATATATATATATATATATATATATATATATATATATATATATATATATATATATATACACACTTTTTTGACACAGCAAAGAAGAAATGACCTGATTTCATTGACACGATATTGAGGTCATATGCCGTGGATTGATTGGAGTTTATTTTAATAATCTGCCGGGAAGAATTCAAAGCGGGTAGAAGGCTAGGACAGTCTGCTGGGTAGTTGGTCTTGCATCATGGAAAAGTGAACCTTGCTCAGATAAAAACACAGAGACCTTGCCCGCCTCATCTCATTCTGTTTGTTTTTATTTGCGTTATGTTTACTTTTCCAGGAAGGCACAAGATGTCTTTCTACAACATGATTTACCTTTACTCGGTCTTGTAATAATCAGAAATGCTGTTTATGTACGATTTGCGGTTGCATAATAAACTTCCTGCATATAGGCACGCCAGACCTCACGGACAGAGATGTGAGCAGTTAAAAAAAATAAAAATAAGAGATAGAGCATTCTTATAGAATTGTTTTCTTGTGATGGGGTTCCTTTTGGTTTGTACAAACGTTTCTATTTTAACTTGTAATCGAGCTTACCGTTTACATCACCCCTTTTTTTATCTCCTATTTATCTCACTAGATGTTTGGAAACTTTTCTCTAACATTTAAGATATACCTGGAAATCGCTTCCTCTGTTTTCAACAAGTGATGTCAGAAGCAGTACCAACCACATCGCATATTCCAGTAAGTGAAAGTGAAGATTTTGCTTCTTGCAGAACATTCGTGAGAAGCGAAGGTAATGAGTTCGAAAGAGAGCAAAGCACACACGCATTGCTTTCATGATGACACCTCTCTGCTCATACAGCACCAACGACAACAAGCTGGTCATGTTCAGATAAGGCCAAGAATGATCCTGACTTTCCTTTTTCTTTTGCAGTCAAATTTTTATATGAACTCTTCCTCATAAAGGAATCAACCTTTGTTTAAGATTTTTTTTTTACATATGTGTCCCTATCGTACGTTACACATGTTGCAACATTGAAGGCGTACAATTCTGCAACTAACGCATTCTACCTACAGATTTTTATTTCGTTCTTTCTACACCAGTTGCACCTTCAGTCAATGATAGGTTAAATGTGTCACCCACAGTGCGCGTTCGAAAAATCGCCAATATTTGATTTTTGTGCAAGTGCCTCTCGCTGACCGTGATTTTGGAGGTGTTTTTTTGTTATTTGAACTAGACCTGTGAAGAAAAAAATATTTATGTCAAGTCTCCCAAAAGTGGTGTGCAAGTTCTACAAATAAAGAAATTGATTAAATGAAATACTCATTTCCCTACAAAATCTCAAAATGCAAAGCTGCAGTAATAGCAAAAATGGAAAGATTTCAAAGGCTTTTAAAAAACACAATCATGGTCTGTCTTTATGAAAAAATTCAATATGGAACCATACCTCATAAATTTACTGCTGCAAAAATATGTTGCATTATGTTGTTCTAAATGAGAAAATTGAGCCCATTTTTGGCCCATGTACGATTACCCCAACAGTTTACTACATTCTAATAATAAAAGAGAAATCTTTGATATACTTAATCCTTACCTCTGTTCTTGACATAGTAAAGACAGGCGACTGCAACCAACGTTGCACATTAATGTTGCAAAATGTGATTCAAGAACATTGTCCACAAATACTTGAACTGGGGAGCATAAATGTGTGATTAAAAGAACACCTGTTGGAAGTCAGTGTCAGTCCTGCTATTTGTGTTCCCCTATCGCCATCTTGTGTGACTTTTAAGAACTTCATCATTATGAACCAACTTGGCCAAACCGAGGTATTGTTGTGATGTTATCCACATTACGGCAATACAGAGAGATGACACTGCTGCAATGTTGCAACAATATTTTATGCTAGGAGCGCTCATGGTCACTGAAACAAACTAGCATAAACACACACATTATGTACAAAGAGTATGATATGATAGAAATAAAAAGCCAAACCCAATTTTGCTTGGTGTTTTGCTTTTATTTCTATCATTCCATTACTTCCCGACCAAATGAGATTTCGTCCAATTCTAGATTTCATACAAAATATATGAGCTTGTGTGAGTGTGCCTGCTCTATACTGGTCACTGCTCTGTGACGCACCCGTTCTTTAATTAAGGGAGATGTTTTAACTCCGCAGTACTTGTTTTAACTCTGTGGCACTCCGTGGTACCTGCTGCCAAGCTTAAAGAGGCAAACTTTTAAAGGGGCCCTGAAGCGCATTTTACGCACATTGATTTTATTGTACCTTTGCTTTGTGTGGGACTTGATGATGAATGAAACACCAGTGAAAGCAGCGAAATCAAACAGTATTATATTTTAATTCTTAATTAAAATCGGTTCCCACACTGACTGCAGCGCCATGCATCAATAGTCTCTCTGAGCGGATATGGCATCACCATGCTGGTTTTGCTGCAGCTTCTGATTGGCCGGGAACAGCAGGGAATAAAAATATGCATCACACATGCTTACAATGCATCAAATTTAAGAAATTTCAAATTGAGAACGTGTTTCATGCTTACTAAAACTACTAAAAGGTACCAATTTGTGCATTACGATTTCATTTTGCTCATAACTGACACAAGGAGTGCTGTGTGGCCCATGTGGTTGTTGTTATAGAAAGGCCACAGAGGAGGTTCTGCAAGATGTAAGCCTTTCAGAAGAAGTTCTTCTTCAGCGAGTTGGTGCATATCTGTTGGGTGTCATTGTGCATTCAACGGACGAACTGCGCTCTTTCCGTTTACTCTGTCTGTTCCTTCCTGTGTTCATCTGTTGAATGCGCAACGATACCCAACAAACAGAGATGTAAGCCGCATTTTGATTCGAAGCAGCGTGCACGTCTCTGGATGCCGATATCTGTTGTCTGCTTTTATTTTGAATTTGTAAGTTGAATAACGTGTGTTTGCCTGCATCTATCTCGACGATTCTTTTTGTATTTACCTCCGAACAACACACAGAACCCGTTTCAATGCAAAACTCAGTGAGTAAAATATGGTTTCAGAGCCTCTGCAACATAGTCTGAAAGTCATCGAGGCTCCTGTAAACATGTGGGTCAAGCAGTGGTGCGCTGGACGCACCGGGGAATTAGCAATTTTGTTTCAAATACAGCTGGAAACTGCCTGCTCTTATTTCAACTGATCACGTCAAAAGGAACACTGACTCCATTTCTTGAAGTAGAACTCGCATAAATGATTTCATAATCGCAGAAATCCCCTCGGCAATGCTTTGTTTGCTCATTTTTAGTTCGGCAAATAATGAAACCTTTCTTTCAGAACAGCAAATCAAGTTGAGCGACACAGTCGGTGCTACCTGTCAAGTCATTTGTTGAAAGGAGAGTGAGCGAACCAAATTGCGAATTCCCGGTGGACGTGGTGCACTGGTACTTGGCCCACGTGTGATTCGCGCGTGATTCCATGAGTGAGTCACTCCA
>JABSTT010000283.1:0-12446 GCA_013339685.2 Hyalomma asiaticum | reverse complement strand
AGGATATATGGCCATATACACTTATCTGGCTGTATATGGCACGTGTCCGTATGTTTAAGTGAAGGTAAATCGCAGTGATATATCATAGCTAATGAGAACATGTGAACCGCTGGCCAATTGCAACGTGGTACCTTATCCAGCGCCGTTTGTCTAGTGTCATTGGTCATCCATGGCCGTGAAGAAAGCGACTCGTTGAAGGTCTTCGTTATGTTTGTTATCATCTCCTCCACCTGAGATGAAGCGAAGAGAAACAGGAAAAAGAAAGAGACTGTAGAACTTGCGGGGGCACAACTGGCAGGTAACGACAAGATGGTGACGGTATAGTTATTATGTTTAAGCTTTTAGGGGCGAAGCTCCTTACGCCGTGTGTCGTTCCATCCTTTGATGTTGTCCCTTGTAGCCACCTCGCGCCGCCGGGAGGCTCGCGCTCGCCCTCGGCGCGTGCCTCCCGACGAGCGAGCTCTCTCACTCTTCCATTTGCTGTCTTGTGAGAGAGAGAGAGACAGAGAGAGAGAGAGAGAGAGCGAAAGGCGCGCGTTGACTATGGAAACGCTCTTTCTTCGATGCACGCGCTACCAGCTCGCAAAGAAGGAGAACGCGCCCTCACCCGCGAAAGACGACGTTGGCGCAGGCAGCGTATTCTAGCGAGTTTCTTGATTGAAAAATACCGACTGCTCGCGCTGGACAACCGTTCACCGGCCACCCACATATAATATATATATAGGCACTGGATCTTGACTTGCAATGAAGTGCTGGTGGGAGATTTCACTTGTGCGTAGTTGAACCATAAGTATTCGTAGCGTGCGCGTTAACTAAATTAATCCGGAACTCGGCACGATCTACGATGAACCTCCGGAGCTTCGCCCACTCATCATTATTCATTCCTGGATATGCGTGGATTTTTATAGTATCGTGTGTTAAATGAATGCACAAATTTTCGGCGACACACACAAACACGAAAGGGAAGGAAGGCCTCGTTTATTTGTTAGAAACGATTTAATGAACAATATATATATATATATATATATATATATATATATATATATAGGACTGTATATGCAAAAATAGTTTGGGTTGCCGCTAGTTTATAACAGAATTGACGATGCGCCTCTTAGAGAACGACGGTTTATTAAGTCAACGTTTCGGTCGGAGCCCGACCTTTTTCAAGATCGGGCTCCGACCGAAGCGTTGACTTAATAAACCGTCGTTCTCTAAGAGGCATCGTCAATTCTGTTATATATATATATATATATATATATATATATATATATATATATATATATATATATATATATATATATATATATATATATATATATATATATATATATATATATATATATATATATATATATAAGTAGTAGACCCTCGGAATTGGCAACAAAAATGCGGAAAGCGTTTATTCAACGTTTCAGCCGGAGACCGGCCTTCATCAGGAATGCCTATAGTTGTATTTCCGCTTCTATTTATACCTATCTGAGAGAGATTTTCATAAAAGAGGAAGAAAGAAAAACATGAAAAAGGAAAGAATAAGAAAAGAAAGAACAGGGAAGATCTAGAACCTGAAAGAAACGGAGCAAAGAGTGGGGGAAAAAGCCGACGACGTGTGTCATATGCGGGCATCATGTCCCCCCATTTCTTCTTTTTATTATTATTATTATTCTTGTTCCCCCTCTCTGGCCCTCCCCCCGTTTTTTTTTCCTATTTTTTTTCCCTCCCCTCCTTACGAAGTGGTTTCCGTGGCTGGACACAATAGTCAAGCCTACACTTCAGGCCCCCCTCAGGCGTGTCAATGTCAAGGAAAAAAAAGAAAAAAAAAAGACCAGTAAAAGGGAAGGAAAGAAGAAAGCGGGTGGGGGAGTACAATTGCAGTGACGTCAGTGGCAGTGGCGCCTAGAAGTCTGCTCCCGGACCGGCGAAATCGTGCACTGACCTGCCTGCGCGTTTGGCCAAATCCAGGAGGAAAGAGAAAAAAAAAAAGAAAGAAAAGGAATGTTTCAGAGAAATAATTAGAATAGGGCATGTAAAAGATGAATGGTCAGGTAGTTAAAAAAAACAAAAAACAAGAAGGGAAAAATCATCAGACAGGTTTACATGATTCGCTTTGAAAAACGCGTCATATTTCAATAGTCCGGTTGCCGCTGTACATACGGTGCCACAGGTTAAACGCTTGCCAATGATTTTATTATTGCGATGGTTCCCGCGTTCTCATTTATACCTTTCTCGATGGTTTTGAACCGGTATATTAGATACGACTCTCGTTGCTCACGTTCTCGCTTTGACTTGAAGCCCGTTTCTAATAGTGTCACTGTTAGTTTATCGAATGAATGGTTTGGGAGGTTTAGATGTTTCGAGAGAGGTAGATTTGGAATAGATTTGGCATGGGCTTTGTGGTTGTTGAAGCGGAGCCTGAATGAGGTCTCTGTTTGACCTATGTACTGCATTCTACATACAGTACACTCCAGCAGATAGACAACATCCGAGGAATCGCATGTTAAATTACCGCGAATTTTCACAGAGTACTGTGATTGGGAGCTGTGGGCAGTACTTGTCTGCTGCATTGCTTTACAGACAAGACACCTTGGTTTCAGGCATGGCCTGCATCCATTGTGTGGACGAGATGCATTTAATCGCGAGTTCACAAGGGTGTCCCTGAGGTTACGTGATCGTCTGTAGGTAACGGAAGGGGCGGATGGAAATGCACGCTTAAGTCGCTCGCTTTGTTCTATAATGTTGTAGTGGCGCCTTAGGATTTTGTTGACATTGGGGAAATTCGTGCTGTACGTTAAGCACAGGTTTGTACGTTGAGAGTCGCGTTGTGTGGGACGGTTCGAAATGAGGTCTTGTCGGTTCAGTGTTTTGGCCCTCTGGATGGCGTCGTCGATAACACGTGGCGGATACTTTTGTTTGTGAAGGACGGTTTTCAGATTCAGGGCGGCCGAGTCAAAGTCTTCATCTTTTGAGCAGATTCGTTTGAAACGGTGTGCTTGGCTGTATGGAATGTTGTTCTTACAATGGCGTGGGTGGTCGCTGTGGTAGTGAAGATATTGTTGCCGATCGGTAGGTTTCCGATATAGTTTTGTTGATAGTCGGCCGTTTTCAATTTTCACAGTTACGTCCAGGAAGTTTATGTTTGTGCGAGAGTAGGAATGGGTAAACTTAATATTCGGGGGTGCGCAGTTGTAGGAGGTTATAAATTTTATCAGTTCATCCTCGCTGTGCTTCCAGACAAAGAAGATATCATCTATATATCTTTTGTACAAAAGTGGTCTTAGAGGGGATTGAGAGAGAAATTTTGATTCCAGTTGTCGCATAAAGATATTGGCATAACTGGGGGCCATCCTGGTGCCCATAGCGGTTCCGCTAACTTGCCTAAAGTATTCATTGTTGAATTCAAACGAATTGAGTTCCAAGACTAGTCTAGCTAAACTTGCAATTGTGTGGTGGTCTGGAGTATCTGGTTGTCTGTGAAGCGCGTACATGCTGATTAGAGCGGCTATTCCGTCTTCATGCGGGATATTTGTGTAAAGGGAGGATACATCGAGAGTTACCAGGTATGATCCTTCTGGCACACATATGTTTGAAATTTCTCCGAGGAAGTGCGTAGTGTCTTTGACATATGAGTCTAGTATTGTAGGTCTAGTTATATATACATATATATATATATATATATATATATATATATATATATATATATATATATATATATATATAATATATATACATATATATATATATATATATATATATATATATATATATATATAAAGGGGGGTGGGCAGAGAGGGAGAACACGAATAATAATAATAATAAAAAAGAAGAAGGGGGGACATGATGCCCGCATATGACACACGTCGTCGGCTTTTTCCCCCACTCTTTGCTCCGTTTCTTTCAGGTTCTAGATCTTCCCTGTTCTTTCTTTTCTTATTCCTTCCTTTTTCATGTTTTTCTTTCTTCCTCTTTTATGAAAATCTCTCTCAGATAGGTATAAATAGAAGCGGAAATACAACTATAGGCATTCCTGATGAAGGCCGGTCTCCGGCTGAAACGTTGAATAAACGCTTTCCGCATTTTTGTTGCCAATTCCGAGGGTCTACTACTCATCTCTGCCTTCACGCCTCCGGCCTATTCACCACCATGACTGCTATATATATATATATATATATATATATATATATATATATATATATATATATATATATATATATATATATATATGAGTGTGCTACACTCGCCGCTATGGCTACGAGTGGCATAGATATACATAAATAACCAATAAAGTGGGCGGAGGGACGACCGCCTTCGTAGCTCAGCGGTAGAGCATCGGACGCGTTATCCGAAGGTCGTGAGTTCGGTTCCCACCGAAGGCACGTTTGTCTTTTCGTCTACTTTCATTCCTTTATACTTACCCCAAAATTATAATAGCATAATTAGGATCTTGAATAACTTCCGCTATGCTTTCCTAGGCTTCAGTGTTTGTTGGTTCATTATAAACGAGCCTTTGACCCCTTCCCTTATATATATATGAGACATAGATCCTTGGCAGCAGGTCAATTATATAATCAAAGGGTCACGTTGAAAAAACATAACATTTATTACGACGTTTCGGCCGCGAGGCCAGCCTTTTTCAAGCTTCTAATACAAATTTGTATTAGAAGCTTGAAATAGGACGGGCTCGCGGCCGACGAAACGTCTTAATAAATGTTATGTTTTTTTTCAACGTGACCCTCTGATTATATATATATATATATATATATATATATATATATATATATATATATATATATATATATATATATATATATATATATGCACGGGACATGGGTAGATACGGAGGAATGGGTACAGTGTGTCCAACCTCGGCCAGATTTCCCGTTGTATCCCCGTTGCCTACGATATTGGCGAGCGCGTTACTTCCCGTACAAATCACGTAAGCTTCACACTGCATATAACTGTACTTCTAAAGGTCTTGCTGTTTTTAGCTTTGTAAGGGAATTCTACTTACGTCACTTTTCGCCGAGAGGTTGAAGTTCTTCTCAACGTACATTCGGCCAACCACGAAGGGCATCACGGCAGTGACCTTGTCTAGGCAATACTCCCAGCGCGGTTTTTGTTTTTGAACACCGTACGCGGCTTGTAGAAGGTGCTGCCAAGCTTCCTCAAATTTCTTCGACGTCAGTAGCAGAAGCTGGACGATGCGTCTCCACGCTGCAAGATTGTACATGTCAGATCTGCATTGAAAAGAATATTAATTACGAAATAAATCTTACTGACAGTTCCCGTGCAAGCATATCATGCAATAAATACTTACAGGTCATATATGCAATCGAAGAAATCGTTGGCCTTCCTGAAGTAGGACATCCCAAACATTGCGACTTCTTCTGTCTCGTTTATTGTAATGTTGACGAACGAAAACGTCCTGTTTAAGCATTGCAGTATTGGTATCTAGAAAAAAATTTATATTGATCAACCGACAGTGTAGAAAGATAGCGTAGGAGGAGCGGTAAGATACAGCTATATACTATCACGTGGGAGCTATTTCCTTGAAAACGCATGGTTGCTTTGCTATTTTGTGTCGCGACTCCATCAGCAGTTTGCTTTTCTTCCTCTCAAAACTTCAGTACACCCTAAAACTTCGTCATTGGAAATACAGTTACTCATAGAATGGGATATCTCTCTCACTCCTTCAAGATGCGTGACTCCAAAACGGGCCGAACAGGGCGACACGAAATTGGATTCAACATTTTAGTGTTTTGTTGCCACAGTACCAGCAACGCAGGAACGCGCTTTTCATTACTAGTAGCAAAGTACTTGCACTAAAGCATTCAAGAATACTTTCCCTTTAGCCATTCACATATGCTTGTCAAAAGCATTTGATACACATACACTGCCGCTAAACTACGGCGGGCATTGTTGTTGTCGATGCTTTTTTTCTATAACGGAACCCATCCCTTATCCTTACACATTGTTCTTTTGTCTGTCTGTCTGTCTGTCTGTCTGTCTGTCTGTCTGTCTGTCTGTCTGTCTGTCTGTTTGTTTGTTTGTTTGTTTGTTTGTTTGTTTGTTTGTTTGTTTGTTTGTTTGTTTGTTTTCCGAAGCCGGATGGTAATTATTTTCTCACCTAAGACTGTGTACGTTTTATAGAAAAGCGTGAAGCCTTATTTTCTATTACTATGCAAAGGTAGAGCCAAAGAATCGTTTTTGTTTTTATTTTTCGAAATGCGTTTCGGGAAATAGGGGTGAGAGACATTAGTTTACTCAGCCACATAGCGCTTGCTTCCAATGTTCCGCTCCAATTTATTTATCCATTTCTTTATTTGTACATACTACAGCCGTGTTCATGGCTATAGCAGGAATGGGACGTTAAATAATGCTAGAGAACAAACAACAATGAGAGAAACTACTACTACAAATGGTAGAGCAGATACACACATAGAGAGCAAAAAATGAAGTGTTTATGTTGGCTAACACATCAGTGCTGGGAAATACTGATGCTATAAACAGGGCTTTCAGAAGACGGCAAGAAATTATAGAAAAGAGAGGGGGAAAAAATGCAGAGCGTGATACGTTCGGCAATTCTTCCGTGAGATTAGCGATGGTGACCTTTTGGTATAGGGCATTAATGTCTCGCCTTGTATTTGGGTCCTCCGTCATCTGTAACAAAAAAAAAAAAGTGCAGTCTTATTGATTATTTCTAAAACCAAGCATATAGGCGTTGGTGCATGTTGACATTCACGAAAAAGAAATCTAGTTGCATACTACGGCACGGCTTTTGCTGGGGGTCATTCAACATATGGGTTGTGAGCTTTTTTGTAAGTGCGAAGCGCATTATAAGCTTGGTTTTTCCCTCTTGTCGTCGCGTGATCACGCTCACAAACAATGGCTCAAAACAGGGTCAAAACAAGCGCACAATTCATCAAAACCAGTTCAAATTAAACTAACTTGATTCAGAAAAATTAACACAGGAATAATGGTAATTTACTCGCGTTAATTAGGGAAAATGAGCTAAAGTCGCTTCTGACACGACAACCCTACACTGTCTGACTGCACTGCCTCCGTTGGTTGATTTCTGAGGTTTTAATTACGTCTCAAAACCACGAGGTGATTTATGAATTCGTCTGTCTGTCTGTCGTGGCACGCAAGTCCGCGCGACTAAACGCGTCGAGACAGTGGCTAGAAAGTTAGGCCTAGGGGCCATGCCTTAATCGTGACCGAGTTGTTCGGTTAATAACACTCATTGTGACATTTCTTGATGTAGGGTGCTAACGTTGTACTGCCGTGTAAGTCGTGTTAAATTAGGTGCACATCGACTAGGCCGCGCACACAGTGTGTCCTTTACTGTGCCCCGCTACTCACTCGCGATGTGATAATTGTTTGATTTGATTGATTTGTGGGGTTTAAGGTCCCAAAACCAGTTATATTATGAGAGACGCCGTAGTGGAGGGTTCCGGAAATTTCGACCACCTAGGGATCTTTAACGTGCACTGACACCGCACAGCACACGGGCCTTCACAATTCGCCTCCGTCGAAATGCAGCCGCCGCAGCCGGGATTTGATCCCGCGACCTTCGGATCAGCAGCCGAGTGCCATAACCACTAGACCACCGTGGCGGAGCCGCAAGGTGGTAAAGAAACGTGACTAGCGTCCGGTCGAGAAAACACTAAATCTACTTCTCTGGGTTATAACTGATGCTGATTGATTGTGGTTCGGTTAGGAAAGGAGGCTAATTTCTGCAGCCCATATCGGGAGCACGGCTAAGCGTCCGTCGGGGTGGGGTAAAGGGAGTGAAAGAGATAGAAAGGAGAGAAAAGAGAAAAAGGCCTTAGTGGAGGGCTCCGGAAATTTCGACCACCTGGGGTTCTTTAACGTGCACTGACATCGCACAGTACGCGAGCCTCAACAACTCGCCTCCACCGAAATGTGTACTTGTAAGAACAGCTAGTGGGAATAAATAAGAATTAAGCTTAACGCAGGACATATCAGCAACATGTGGTTTGCAGATGACATCGTACTATCCACAGTGGCACAGATGACTAACTAAATATTATTGAAAATGCCTCTGGCATTTTCGCCTCTATCCGAAATGCGACCGCCGCAGCAGGGATCGAACCCGCGTCGTGTTCTATACTTGTCAGCAAGCTTCCTTTCCTCCTCAACCGCAGCGTTTTAGGCAGTGTTGTATTTTAACGAGATAGCGCTGTGGGTTTTAGTTCTCGGCTGTCGCCCAAGCGACGCGAGTTCGATCCTGGCCGCGGCGGTCGCGCTTTCGATGGCGACGAAGGAGCCAGAGGCCGGTGTGCTGTGCGATGTCAGCGTAAGTTAAAGAACCCCGGGTGGTAAAAATTTCCGGAACCCTCGACTACGGCCTTTCTCTATTTTCCCTCTCATTCATTCCCTTTCTCCTTCCCCCACGGACGCTTGGCCGTGCTCTCGACATGGGATGCAGAAATTAGTGTCGTTTGTTTAACCAAACCACAATCGTCACCATATGTGTCGCAGAAAACCTGGCTTAAGAGTCGGCGTATGTAGCCTTCCACGGCAGAAATAATCATCCCGAATTGCCACCCTTTCCCAAATCACCGGGCCAAGCAAGCCCTCCAACATGGCGCCGGTGCGTGAACAAAATTGAATTTATCAAAGTGAATTCCGCCAGACAAAGTGTAAACCGCGACTTAACTGAAGTCTCAACACACGATTGCCCGAACTGTAATTTGAATCTACGAGAAAACATAGCTCTGTTACGGGAAAACTCAAATTTAATTCCGGCAGTTTTATTCTCGTGCACGCTGGCGCAGGAAATGAAATCCGACATAAAAGCCGCACATTTGTCGGCATAAAATTGAGAGCACGCAGCCAATCTTTCAAATTGATTTTTAAATTTTTTTTTACTGCCAGTCTGTTTTACACGCCCTAGGCAGGCGTGGGTTGTACACCGAAGGTTTAACAAAATGAAAGGCGATTCCAGTATCTGCAACAATGCTTCACTACAAGTCACGAAATTTTAGAGGTATACGGGCGGCAGTCATAAATTATTTAATTCGACATTGTGTAAATCGTTGTTGGCACTGCGACCGTGATCAAGATCTTGCCAGAGTTATAGTACAAAGTAAAAAGAAAAGTTGTAGAAACGATAACGCGTGCTTCAGTTTTGTATATATACTCTTTACATGATAATACCGACAGTAAAATATGAAAAGTAACGAGTAAGTACTTACCGAAGCAAGCCGTGCCTCGAAGACGAACAGTCTTTCAGCAATGATTCTAGCGTCGTATGATGTGGCATTTGGATTCAGAATAGTTACAGCTGTGGCAATAACAAATAAGTAGGCATCCACAATGCCTTTATTGAACTGTGTACCAGTTGGATTTAGGAGCTGATCTCTGCCCAAAACAGGTAATGGCATCTCGTCCAGCTGGGAAGGAACAACAACAACAAAAAAACATTTACAACAGCTTGAATGCGGCAGACGTCTCGCCGACAATAATATAACGGTGCTGTCGCGTGCGTAGTTTCAAATTATAGCGCGTATACGCCGCGCCTAATCTCGGAGGCCATGGCCACGCCCAAGTGCTTCGCGACCGTCAGGAGTAATGCGTATGCGCCATTCAACTATGCAAAAGGCGCGTTCACTCATGTGACGTCACTGCACTTTTGGATTTCGGTTCCGGTGTCTAGCTTTCTTCATTATGAAAATTATTTTGAAATTTGCTGAGCATTTGTACCACCAGGCGGGTCACAGGAACGTCTCGGGAACGCATAACCGTCATTCCCTTGACATGGTAAAAAAAGATCTACAGAATTGCCCTTTACACGCGGAAGGTCTTGACCTTGCTTAACATACACGCACCTCTATGATGAAACGGCTTGTGTCGTTAAGGTCTGGAGCGACATTGACAAAGAAGAAGGGCCACAAAGAAGTTGCCGTGAGCAATTGCGCGTAGTTTGCATAAGGAAGTTCCGTAGGTCTCATGACAGGCCATGTTGGGAATCCCATACGATGGAGAACTTCTTTAACCATAGGGAGGAGTTCCTCTTCGCTGAAATCTGCAAGAAAATGCGGCATTAACGGTAAAGCGATCAATTCCTGTCGAAAGCATCTTAGGAAACACACAACGTAACAACGTCAGCAGATCACAAAGGATCGCCTAGCATGTGCTTGAAAGTATTGGTAAGCAACATTTTTCAGTAACGTTTGGGGATGCCTTTGATACGTTATTTTGGGCGTGTTACTACACCACCAGAGGTTGGAATTCTCAAAATCTACGCGTTGGCCTCAGGGCAGTCTGTTACGTTAGATACCTACCAACTCCTCTGAATTTACCGTAAACGGCACGAATTCGGAGCCGTCTTAATATCTTACGAATTCTGATACGGAATACTTTATTTGCGAAAAAATTTGCAAAGTTGCAAAGTTCTTCATTAGAAATCTTCCTAATGAAACCGCGTTCTGGCTTTGCCGCCGCGCAAAACTGTCATGCAGAGCAGCTTATTAGGATTGTATAGGCGCCACCGCTTTCAACATGACCTGGCACATTTTGCTTGATTACCAGCACCAACATTACTGACGTTCATTAAGGGCTGTCTGTGGCACTGCGGAGGCACTGGAACACTAGATACAAAATATGTAGAGCCCTTCAACTATCGGGAAAATGGGGTGAGTGAAGCTTGGTGTGTGCATGATTCTGTCTTTCTTTCCTTCTTGCTGCCTTCCTTTCCTTCCTTCTTCCTCTTTCTTTTATTTCTTGCTTTCTGTTGTTCTTTACGTTATTGCTCCCTACTTTCACTACTTTTCTTTTTCTTTATTTCTTTCTTTCGTTTTTCTTGTTTGTTTTGTTTTCTTTTGCCATTAAATTTAAGGCATTAACAAGGCTCATATATGTTCACGTCTTCTTTGCTTTCCCAGCGTGCACTGAAGAGCGTGCACATGTTCACAGGCGCGCGTTGCCCTTGAACAGTTGAACCGCAAGAGAACAAAGAAGTGTTCGCGCACTGCTTTCACAATGGTGATCTTTCTTTCTTTCTTTCTTTCTTTCTTTCTTTCTTTCTTTTTTTTCTTTCTTTCTTTCTTTCTTTCTTTCTTTGCGTACAACGCCAACGACGCCGACACTTGTAAGGCAAGCAATGCAAGCGTTGTTAGAAAGCCATACGCGAGTATTGCATAGGAAGGGACTGGTGAGAGAAACAATTTAAGATCCGTATGTTACCGACTAGAACAAGGAAATAAACAGGAAATGAACTGTACACGAAAAAAAAAAGAAGAAAGCTAAATGCAGTGATATGAGCAAATGCTACGAAATACCACATCCATGCAAGTGAAAATTGGAGAAAACTATAAAATTGGCATCAACGAAGCGCTATAGCAATTACACCCTGTATATATTCCATCCTCGCCTTGATTGTGTGTTGGCTTGCTACGGATGCAGCACTTCACACTCACAGTTCAGCGCTCATGTAACTTGTGCAAAAGGGTGAGTATCAAACAAGGATAAGAAAGGAAGGACTCACATTCGCACACACAAGCCCAGTACACGGTTGCAGCCATCTCTGTCACATTGCGGGGCACAGCGAAGTCTGTTACGTTTTCGATTATTTCTGGAAGGGAGTCAGTGGCGGGATTTAGTTATATCGAGCATAAAATACAGCGTAAGCACGCGAGTCTAAACGTGTGGACCGGCCATTGTATACATACAACAATCGCGGTGGTAGGAAAAGGTAAGTAAAAAACTCCGTTGATGAAATGAAAAACATGTAGTTTTCAGCCAGCAATTGCTTGTCGATTGGAGCGCAATAGCGCAGACTCTAAGTGCGCACTACGTAGTCGTGCGCTGCACTGTAATGTTTTTCCGGCAACTAGGAAGCTTTTCTTTATGTTAACTCTGTTTGGGTATTCTTGTACCCCCCACCCCCTCTTTACGGTGGTCTAGCGGCTATGGCACTCGGCTGCTGATCCGAGGGTCGCGGGATCGAATTCCGGCCGCGACGACTGCATTTCTACGGAGGCGAAATGTTGAAGCCCGTGTGCTGTGCGATGTGCATTGATTGATTCATTGATTTGTGAGGTTTAACGTCCCAAAACCAGCTCTGATTATGAGAGACGCCGTAGTGGAGGTCTCCGGAAATTTTCGACCACCCGGGATTCTTTAACGTGCACTGACATCGCACAGTACACGGGCCTCAACATTTCGCCTCCATCGAAATGCAGCCGCCGCGGCCGGGATTCCATCCCGCGACCCTCGGATCAGCAGCCGAGTACCGTAGCCACTAGACGACCGGGCGGGGTCTGTGCGATGTCAGTGCACGTTAAAAACTCTAGGTGGTCGAAGTTTCCGGAACCCTCCAATACGGCATCTGCTATAATTAAATCGTGGTTTTGGGAGCTAAACCCTCAGAAATAAATCAATCGAATTTCACTCACACGATTGTTGCATCACCTTGCGGCATCGCG
>JABSTT010000282.1:0-11968 GCA_013339685.2 Hyalomma asiaticum | reverse complement strand
GTGACACGCGATAGCGGCGACGGCGGACGAAGGAAGAGCCTTCTGTCTCTATTCGATGCGTTGTAATGGACATGTTTCCCAGCGAAATGGAATGCGTATCGAACGTAGCTTCGTGCTTCTTCAGCAAAGCAAGTGACTATTGTGACTGTGAAGGTGCCAGGTCGGAACTCATGCTAGATGGTAGAGCAGAAAGACACTGGGTACGCCTGACAGATGACGGTGCAGAGGATGAGGATGTTGACTTAAAGTAAAGCAGTGAGATAGATTCCGATTCAGCGATACGCGCCAATGTAGTGCCTTTAAGTATGAGAATTTTTTCGGGCGTCGTGTTTTTCACGTATAGATGGGCATGGTCATTATCAAACCGAACCATCTCTGATGCAAAGGCTATCTCCCTTGCGACACAGCGGACAGATGGCAGGACGAGCACGTCGCGGTGGCCAATGGCATCGGGCGTTGTGGCCACAATTTTCTGGTGGCGAGGTGGTAGCCCAGTGTTTTGTGCAGCAAGAAAGTGAAGAAGTGCGTCAGCGGAATGGAGTGAGTAGTCAGTGTCGGTCATGTGGCTAACCAGTTGCGGGAAGCAGATGGAAGCGGACGCCGTAGCAAGAAAATCGCACCCTTAGATGAGTTGCTGGGAACATGAACTTAGCACGGCCAATGGTATGCAATGAATAAGTCAATCAGTGAAGACACGGACGGTGCACATAGCGGTAGGCCGTGTAGCCGATCCTTGAGCAGCAAGTAGAGTAGATCCGTCATAAGGGGTAGTAAATTTCCGCAGGCGCCAACACAACTCACGATTAATAACCGGCACCATAGCACAAGTGCCTATTAAGGCTTCCACTAAAAAACCCTCTACTGAAACCAATATCATATGACAATGGCACGCTAGAGGAATATGCCCCGTCGTCTGATGCAGCCTTCCCTTCTGAAGCTGCATAAGTTAGTTTTCCAGACGGCGATCGGAGGAGAAGCAGGGCGCAGCGGTGATGCAGACTGGCGAAGAGGTGATGGCGAGCGACTTCTTGATGGACGGTAGGCAGGATCATGGTAGGCATTGATAAGCAGACCAGGCAGAACAGTCATCCCGTTCGTAAATGTCGTAATCACGGCTCTCGGCTTGTTTCAGCTTGCGGCAAAACCGCAAGATGTGGCGACGATATGTGGCATGTGGACCGGTGCTTGTTGCGGAGGCATCGATGGAGCCACGGCTCGCGAACTTGCGGCTACTTTCGCGTATGTTGGTGGGGGATGAGTTCTTGGACGGTCTGCGCACACAGCACCAGTCATGGACGCCAACTCTTCCTTTGCGTTTCGCAAAACGCCACCGAAAGCAGGCGGGCGTGGTGAAGCTGTTTAGAAGCCAGGACACTGACGCTCCTCCCGTATGATTGCGCGAACGTCACGCGCAAGGAGGAATCGGCGGGAGGGATGGTTTCTGTGGTGTCCGGTTGCAAACGCACGGATTCGTGTTCATGAAAGCGCTGACAGGTGGCAACGGTTTCGGGGTTTTTGATTGCCAATGCCCTTGAGAATGTGCCAAACTCTGTCTGATTCGGTCATGGATCAGTTCGCACGCCGACGAAGGGCAAGGACGTCTTCTATGTACGACGTATATGATTCGCGTGGTGTTGTTTACGGGAATCCAGTGTCTTTTTTGCGAAAGCGGAGCGAACAGCCGGTGTGCCGAAAATTTGTCGAAGCTGCTCCTTGAAATTAGGCCAGTCCGCGAAGTCAACCTTGTCGTTGTAAAACCAGGTGTTCGCCGCTCCCACTAGATCAAAAGGGACTTGGCTTAGCTTAAGCGGATCGCCCCAACGGTTGGCTGCGCTTACTCGGCCATAGTCATCAAGCCAGTCCACGCCGTCTTTACCGCGAACTCCCGCGAACAGGTGAGGGTCACTCTGGTGGCCTGTTACAACCCAACAATGATGGACGGCAGCTGTCTGAGCCGAGAGGGGTGAAGTAAAAGTGGCTGTTGGCTGAAACATGATGGCGGGCATCTGACACAGTCGGCGTCCTCATCGATGCGTCAGAGGGGAGACCGGGGTGGTAGAAGACGGAGGAACGACGAGCACTCTCCACCACTTGTGAAGCAGTGGTAATAACGCCGTTTTATTAAGCCTTCAGGTTACGAAGAATGACTGACCCTCAAGGCAGAGATCCAACCTTAGATGACAACCCACCACAGATAAACATGGAGAGACGTGGGTGATGATGAGAATGTACAGATGAAGTAGAAGTGCCTAATGATTGCCCACAAATCAATCAATCATTTCTAATTATTTATGTCAAATTTATTCATTTATTTATTTATTTATTTAATATGCCTCAAAGGCCCCCCAATGGAAGGCCTCAAAGGCCCCCCATGAGGGTGTGGGCTAACAATATAGGGTTAATAAAACAGTGATTCTATGGCATTTCTAAATTTATCCGTGTTGTAATGATGGAGGACACTTGGAGGAAGATCGTTCCAGTCCGTGGCTGCTTGAGCAAAAAAGGAATGATGGTGGGCTGTGGTGCTAGCAGGAGGTGGGTACACGGCCTCGTGGTGACCTGTGCGGGCTGAAGTACGATGGGCTGATTGAATGGGAGTAACACTGGTATGAGTAATCTGAGTAGATGAATCTAACTGCTCGCTTTCGAACTAGCTCGATGGACTTAGGTTAATTTGGGATGGGTCCCAAATGACGGATGCGTACTCTAGTTTTGGGCGAATTAGTCTTTTCTGGGCTAGTAATTTGGCTTATGGAGGGGCAAGATGTAAGTTACGACGAAAGTAACCGAGAGGTCTGTTAGCATTGTTAACTATTTTACTTACGTGAAAAAACAGTTTGGATTCTGTGAGATGTTAACACCGAGATATGTCATAAAACTTAGGGAAGAAACTATGGAGCAAGTAATAATATAGTTAGCGGTGGGTAAATTTTGACGTCTGTGAAATGAAACAAGTGCAGTTTTATTAGTATTTCAAACCATGAGCCATTTTCAACACCGCTCGTCGAGTTTTAGTAGGTCATGCCGGAGAGTAACTGTATCTGAAACGCTATTGTCGTTAGATTACGCAGTCGTCTGCAAAGAGGCGGATGTTAGATGAAATATTATATATAACCAACCATGTGTGCTTCAACGTGCTCCTTCGTACAATGTGTAAACATCGCTCGCACCCTGACTATGCTGTATCATATTCACTTTGTTTATTTAAATCTCACTTACCGATTACAATGAAAATGTCATAGCATAGCCTGGAAAAGAGGAAGAGAAGCAATTCTGCTGAAGGAAACCGTCTAGTTTGGCATTTGATTATGTTGACGCATAAAAGACGAGCGTGTCGTCGCCGCTTAACTACATCTTTATGCTACGTCGCACCTGGTGCTGGCGATGGTATATAAAGTAAGCCATTATCAAAGGCCTACTAAGCTTGTACAGTGCACTCGTCTCATCGCTTCGCTAAGATGAGAATTCTTTTGTGTGCAAGTATTTTCCAACTCTTCATTGGGGTCCTTGCGCGCTACGGAAGACTGCCTACTAGTCATGGAGCATTGGGACAACTGCTTCTCGTAAGGCAATTCCTCACATTTTGTCCATGGAGATAAACTCCGTTACCATTTTATTACGTTGGTGTTTATCAAGGCTGCCAAATGAGTAACATATTGTTCGGTATCTATATGGAAATTTTGTGTTTAGTAATAAGCGAAAGCACTCGCATTCATGGACTTCAGTTACAAACACCATAACTTAAAATTTTTGCGTATGCAGCCGATGTTGCCGTGTGTTTTACAGACAAAGTGTTGCGGATACTATCGCAGTAGTGAAGAGATTCAGCAATGCAACTGGAATACTCGCAAACTGGGGATATTAACCAGGTTTTTGGCATAGGAACACCGGAAATTTCCGGCTATGTTACCTGGGTAACGACATCCCCAGCACGGCGATCTAGTGGCTATGGCACTCGGCTGCTGACCTGAAGGTGACGGGACCGAGTCCCGGCTGTGGTCGCTGCATTTCCGTGGGGTCAGCGTGTTGGGACGCGTGTACTGTGCGATGTTTTGTACTGTGGGATGTCACTTCAAGTTGAAGGACCCCAGGTGGTTGCATTTCGCGGAGCCTTTCACTATGGCGTCGCTAAGAATCATATGGTAGTGTTTAGGGGTATTACGCAGACAGCGAGTTAAGTGGGTAATGGCTCCCGTTAAATGTGTAAGTGTTCCGTTGGAATTATAGCGAAACATTCATGAATCTCGGCAAGAAACATTAGAATACAGCGGGTTTAAGGCGAAGAGGCGGAAAGATAGCAATGCGCTTATGTCTTCTAAAGCTACAGTTTGCAACATACTCTTGTCTCGAAACTATGGTATGTAATTCAAGTATTACACTGCTCGGGAGCAGACATATGGATGATTAATGGATTACTGCGACTCCTTCTTTTCGCTTCAAGTTGGGAACAATGGAAAAGAACTAATTTGTTCGGAGGAGGAATAAAGTTTAATGACATATATAACACTAGGTGGATCACCGTGGACGGGTCCCCTCTTCCAGGGTACCGCTGGCGACAGCATCTCGCCGGGCCTGACCGAGGGTTGCCAGCTGGCTTTCCAAGGCCACATAGGCAAGTCGCGCCTCCCACGACTACGCACGCATTCGTCGTGAATGCCCAGAGTGGACCGAGACTGGACTCTTTGGGGAAATGTATGTGATGGGAGGTAGTGTTGAGTGCTTTAGCACCAAGGACATGCGTCCGCATATCTCCTGGGATCGATGGCATGCTGCGTCAGCATGCCATCGATAGCCCTGCATGACAGGGAAATTTCATTTTTGAATCAGTTCATCACGTAGCTTATGTTGTTTTGGTTCTAACGAGGTTATTCATATTCTGTTGCACACTTTTCCATCGGCGTCATGGGATCACGTGGGTGTGGTCAGTGCTGTTAAATATGTGTGTGTTGCTAAATAAAAGTTAGTTGTGAGACAGCGCTGTGGTTGTGTCCCTTCCTTCTTTTTGTCCTCGTGTTTCGCGCTCACCATCAATATGCCTCCTGGGATACACTGTGGGCAGTTGGGGGGGTGGGTGTTCGTTTGCACGTGACGCCAGTCATGTGCTTATTAGGAGTTCGGAAGTGCGAAGGGTGGAGCGTCGGAATTACCTCACCCCTTCATAGGGCAATTCGTTAAGAGATTATTTTTCCGCAACACAAGAAATCTATTCCTAAGCACTGCTTTCCAGATGAGATTCATGAGGCCTTTGCCTGAATATGCGGTTGTTACGGATCACATACCAGGCTCTCTTAATGAAAGAGGCTAATTGAGCTGTACGCTATTTTCAGGTTTTCTAACAAATGCCTCTTCTTGGTGCATTGTACAAAGCTGTATAAAAATGTACATGATGCAGTTCCACTTGTTCCTGCGTATAGAGCCCTATTCAGTAAAGCCCCAAGGGCAAGGAGTGCGTAAGCGGGTGAAGAGAGTGGAAGTAGCGCCTGCCACATGGTCACTTTTTTTAAGCCTCATACAGGTACGTTATATATCTATAATAGAAAAACCCGGTTTCTTTTTACCTTGAGGATCGGATTCCCTTGAAACAAGGAGCTATCTGCCAAGTGTTTTTGCATTCTTTGAAGGGAGTACATTTTGGGGTGTATTTCAAAGGACGATCACTAAGGATTTACTTTTGTTATGCACGGTATCAGATTTCTTCCAGTCGATGATGAAGATGGCTTGCCGATGGACTTAATTATGCTAAGTGGCCTCGGCTGCTTGTGTCGTGCTCATGTGGTAGGGTTTTATTGCAAGTCCGACGCACGCCCCATACGGCTTTATTTTCAGGAACGTACGTTAAAATTTGTTGGATTACATAATTTGTTGGACTACACCATTAGTTGTGTATACTTTTTCAAGCATGGTGATGCACGTGATGTGTACAGACAGGCAATAACGCAAAACAAAAAAGTCCTGCAGATCCCATGCATTGTGGGAATCGTGTGATGCAAAGGAGTCAGCGCAGAAATGGGGCATTGTTTTTTATACACCCAACTGTGATGAGTAGGACCAAAGTCTATATGCAAAGCGCATGAGAACCCATCTATGAGCATGCTTAACATGAGATAACCAGGAAACAGCACCATGGCGACTGAATCATAGCTTGTGGTACGACGTAACATTGGCACTTACGTTATTCCAAAGCGCAAACACATTTTAGCCGAACAAAATATGCTGATGTTCTACCATAAGCGTCGTTCGTTGAAATACCCCTACGGAATCGAGGAAAGCTGTACAAGAGCATACCGAATGGAATCAGAACAGATTTAATGCTATGATAGGGCTTATCAGACATTAGCAGCATAATTCACGTCACTCAAATAGCATCATTACAAATGCTGGTAAAATTAAATTTATTTACTCCATATAACCGCGTGGGTGGAGCCGTCCTAGACTAGTGGCGGCGTTTACTTTTGGTACCTCGAAGCCCCGTGTTCGATACCCTGTGTATATACTTTAATCGCATCAAGGGCAAATAGTGTTCCTTCTTTGTTTCAACAGTGGGGCTTCCTAAGCTGGCCGTGCGGTCTGTGGGCAGATGCTGGAGGCAGTGCGCCCTGTGAGGTGCAGGAAGCTACACTTCATTGCAGTGTCGTTAATCAAGGCGTACATGACGAGTAATTTACACTAGTGATGTAAATGTCAGGCATTTATTCTCCTCATCCGTTTATACCCTCCCGCCCTAATACACGGATATACCAGCTAAACGAAACGACTAGGAGAGCACCGAGATAGATAGATAGATAGATAGATAGATAGATAGATAGATAGATAGATAGATAGATAGATAGATAGATAGATAGATAGATAGATAGATAGATAGATAGATAGATAGATAGATATGGTCAGAGTGACTTACTATCGCCAAGAAATGCTTCGCATTTAAAAGTACCGTCGCGTTTTCTATGTTCTCCGCCTCAAACGATTCATCGGCATTTGGCCGACGTGGTGCTCAGGCTTCAGCCAGCAGCAATTCCTGCCGTTTCTTGCGGCCTAGATCTGACCGATAAGCCGGCTGTAGACTCCGTTTTTCTTCAGGATGACTTATGTGGTCACCCGCACCGGCTTCAAGACTTCATAGAGGCTCTTCGGGACCTTATCTATTTAAAGAAAATAAGTCTGATGGGCAGTTTCAAATACCTTATGAGTGGACGCAACTTGCAAGTCGACATCCACAAGAACAAAGCCTGTCACAAGGGGGTAATTTGTTGTCAGAAATCTGCGATGCCTCGTGGTTGATTCGGAGCCAACTGATGCAAATATGCAGCTGCTATGGTTTCCTGAGGGCTTAGAAAACGTGTACATTCGGCAAGCACTGCTGGATTTGGTAAAGGTGAAGTCTATTTCGACATAAAGCTGCAAAGTGCCTGACATAGAGCAGATGCGGGCTCTCAGTCGTGATGTGTTGTCCCTTGCCGATGGTGCATGAGGGGGCGATATTCAGCACGTCCTTGCTGGCTGCGGTATTCAAAGCCTTTTATTGATTCCTCGCCGCCCACCACCGTGTTTACTAGTCAACAAGCGCATGCGCACATCCGCCGTAACTGCAGGGCTCCTTGTTGTCATCACTCTCGACATTTCGGTCATTGAGCCGAGGACTGCGTCTCATCCAATGCCAACAAACTGCGAAAACGTTCGCAGCAACCGAATGCTAGCTTACAAGAACATACAGGTATTATGGATGGAACAGAATTTCTGGATGCAACGGGAGGCACTTTGTTAGCTCCTCACGATGGACTCACTGTGCCTGCAAGAGGAGCGAAGCCATCACCGGCTTCTGCATCTGTTGAAAATGCAGCAAGTGGCCTTAAAAATAGCCTACGCAAGCACCTGAGTAAAAGGAGGGAGGCCAGCGCGGAACCGCAGGACAGTGACAACGTAAGCTGGAGGAGCGACCTTCTTATATGGCATTTTAAACGCTTGAGGAAACTAGTGCGAGTAGAGGTGGTAGGTATTTCCTGCTCCATAACATCTTATCATTGCGCCAAATAGAGAAGCACCCACTACACCATAATTACTGTGGTATTGTGATGTACAATCTGTATAACTGCACACCTTAAAGAGTCTCTTGACGTCGTTTTCCCTAGAACGAACGAACTCTCGTCCCGGCGCCGACGGCGATCTGCGGTTTGGGCTTCTCTCTGCACAGCTGTCTGTTGTGCCCGACGTTGCCTTGCTGCAGCCGCACGCGTAGCTCTGTCGTTCGCTTCTTCAGCAGCGGTCCGCACCTTACGAGGAGGCGCCATCAGATCTATCGAAGAGCCAAGTCAGGTTGCTGTCGGGGCTGCGCACGTCGCCTGTCGCGTGATGCATGGCACGGTACCACACTACTGCTTCAAAGGGCCGCGTTTCGTAATATTGATGACGGAAACGTTGAAGGAGATTGCTTCATAATGATGATGTTGATGATGCTTCTGTAATGGGTTCAGAGCTACAAACCATGCATCCCTGTGTTCTTTCAAATGATTCCTCCGACTGGTTATGCAATCCACTTTCTCCGACGTGTAGTGGTGTATTATTATTCTACCATGTAACATTGTATTTGTTGATGCGATTCCTCGGCAGATGTTATACCTGTTTAGGTCTTTTAGCGAAGATTTTTCAAGCACAGGCATGCCTCAGAATGACCTTGTAAAACGTGGGTTTTCCGCATGGTGATCACACAGGCTCGATCTCCTCAGGCTGTATAAATCAAGCACTATGAACATGTCATAGGGAGGACCGGCCATCATTTTGAACGGTAGAAATCGAATATAGTTAGGAGTGATGTCCATGTTATATTTAAGAGTACGCTGGAGAATGTCCCAAAAAAATATTGCATCCGTATAGTCAATAAAACAGTGATCAATTGTTTCTGTGCTTGGGGAGAGTCGACAGTTCATGAACCACGGCACAAAGCAGCCCTTCGCGTTCAACAAGGCTTTCACAGGAACTGTTTCCGAATGCAGTTTCAAGAAAAATGTTTTGACACCGGGAGGTATACACATTTTCGAAACCCTTCTAAGTGCATTCTAAGATCATTCTCTATACCGTGAAACTGTAGCCTACGTAAGAAGTGTGTATGCGGCTCAGGAGTCGCCGCTTGAATAGATGCACTTGTTAGACGCATGTGTGTGTTTGCCTGATCTTTGTAAGTGTGGAGACGTTCTCTTCCTGATTTTTAACTTCAGTTGTCATTTCCACGTAATAAATAAAACACAGGCTTGGCTCAGTGGTAGAATGCGCGACTGCCACGCAGAGGGCGTGGGTTCGAATCTACGCAGTGGACGTGGTTTGAATCCTCCTCGCACTGGTTGTTTTTTCTAAAATTTCGCAGTAGCGGTTTCCGACACCGTCGGCGGCGGTGGTGACGGCGGACAACTAAGGCGCCAAAAACGGCCCTTGTTGTGATCTACTGTAAAATTATTCTGCACAGCCTGTAAACACGAAGGAAGTGCTTATCAAGATATCAAGAGTGTCACTGACGACGCTTCATGCGCTTATGCTTCCGATCCGCTGCAGCCTCTTCCACATTGCGCAATGTCTGATGAAATGTCTTCCACTGTATAGGCGATGCGCAAAGCGCCGACGACGCCATCTGCCGCCACGGCTTGGAAGCGTTGGTGGGTCCGGGCGAGCAGTGTCAGAGAACACCTATATACGCGTTTTAGAGAACGGAAACTGTACCTTCCACTGCAGAACACAAATAAGAGTAGCGGCGGCGTAGTGAAGTGCATTAGGGCGAACGGAGATGGCGCTGCAAGTACTATCATCATCATCGGGAAACGCCGCGTTTTTGCTGGGTCGCGCCCTGCTGTACCCCCCCCCCCCTCCCTCCTTCCCTCCCACATTTAGACCCCGCTGTAGTATTTTGCTTATTCCTCTCGCTAAACCGCGGCTCGCGTGTGTACTTTTCGTACACAGGTACTGTAGCTTATCGCCAGGGGACCAAACAGGCCTCGACTGGCAAAAACAACGTCAATCAAGTAAGGTTTGCATCGTTTATTGCGGCACCACAGCTGGTACAAACAACGTACAGTACAGTGCACACATGGGCCAACAATTTGCAGTCGCGTCCTAACAAAACACATACATATTGAGTGCACTCCAACTTGTGCATAACCACGCTAAACGCTGACAAAATATGCATGCATAGACGGGATACGATCGAACGAATGTTGCTCTCTCATTGCATTGCGCCGTCCCATTCTGTTAGCGTTGATTTTCAGACAGCGAGCGCGGGTAAATCCGCGATGCAGAATCCGAAACGTGCGCAACGTTGGCAGATGTCACAGTAACACCGATTTAGCTTCGCTTAGTTAACGTTACCTAAACGATCGCGGATGCACCGTCTCTGTATAAAGATAAGTGAATGAGTTACAAACAAGAAGCGTCGCGCTGTGCCGAATAGGATAGGCACGAATTTCAACTATCAGCTGTGAACCCATACCGTAGGTGTGTAGGTAATGGGCGAAAAATACATTCACTTTTGTTTCAAGCGCTAACTGCGATAAAGCGTCTATGAATGCACCAAATCTTAACACACACAATTTTCGCAGCACTGCACATTCAATAGCAAGAAAGAAACCTCGGTTATGTGTTGAACTGTTTGTTACCCAGCAAATAAATGTAATTAGAGCATAATTCAATGTAAGTTTCTTCTAAGGCCAGTCAGCTTTTATCTTTGTCATAAAATTAATCAGAAGCAGACTTGAAACGCGAGTGCAGTTTGTTATTGGCTAAGTTCATTATGAGCCAATGAAAATCATATTTTTGATGTCGCTCCCTGAACATCCCACGTCAAACCACTCTTATAATATGGTAATGCCTTCACAAAATTGTCTGCACGAGTACACAGCACACTGTAGCAAAACTGATGACACAATGAATACATCAATTCATCCAAAGCTGTCTTTCTTGCACTTTCTTAGCCGCTTGTCCATTGAACTGCCAAAGAACAACTTGCCGAAAACAAGTGCACAATTGTGTACGCTGTCGCTAAATGGGTTATTATGGTTCAGTTATGCAGTTCGTGTAGAGCGAGAATGCTATGGCACCAATGTCCTCACCAATAAGCTCAAGTGTGCTGTGAAGGCGGTATAATCAACAGCAGATATTCTACAATGCATGAACAAAATATGAATACTATAGAAAGACAGAGATGCTAGGATAATGCAGGCTGATTACAGAGGCATAATTATGGGCAGATTAGCTTCAGGAATACATTACATATCTATGTTGATGTATGCGGCAAAGAATTGCTCAGCCATGAGCACAATGTCTGTGATGCATGGACATGTCAACAGAAATTATGCACTCTCGTACACACACATGCACACAAATTGAAGTGGAGCAACATTACGTGAATGTGTGACAGTGCCGGAAAAAAAATAAAGGTCATACTTATTGTATATGTGCTTGTTGTTGTTGGATTATTCACTTTTTAAACATGTGCTTTGAAAATAAACCGTATTCTTGCTAATTGTAGAACCTCAACATCAAAGTATCGACAATGTTGCAGTGTAGCTGCACATGTGTCGTATGCACAGTCAACAGCAAAAGTTTGCGGGATAAAAAACTTCGTAAACGCCTATATTACCGCTTAGCCTCTGATCATAGCCTCGAATTAAATGTTTCAATGGGTAGAGGTTGTTGCGATGTACAGACAAACAAATTAGAGGCTATGTTATGAGGCTAAGCCATAATGTACATTTTTTGCGACTTTTGCATCCAGCAAAGTTTTGCTGTTGATTGTGCCCCTTTAATATCTTCAATTTCCTAGGCTTCGTTCGTGGCAACATTGTGAAGTCTTTTCATAGGCAGTCCAGTATGACAGTGCAAAGCACACCAAAAAAAAAAAAAAGGGGTGGCAGGTTAAGGGGCGTCGCAGCCACCTGAAGTAGGCATGCTCAGCCATAAATTATGGATATTTCTGTGCTATATAAACAGA
>JABSTT010000281.1:0-12476 GCA_013339685.2 Hyalomma asiaticum | reverse complement strand
TTGCAACCGCGACTTACAACCAGCGATTTGGTTTGTTTTTCCGTTCACGTACGTCGCAAAAATTAAAAAAAACTTATGTTTTACCCACGTGGGAGGTCTCAATAATTTCTTTTAGCCTAACTTCTACAACGTTCGAGCTACGCACGGAATGCGGCGCGCGAAAACATACCTGATTAGCTACAACGGCGCAGTTAGAACGGCTCGCTAAAACACGATTTTCCACGCGCGTCAATCTACCTGTCAGAGCAGTTTTAAGAACCATGACGTTCTGGATGTCGCGATCAGCAAAACTCGATAATCGCGGACATTTTGAGACCAAATACTGTACAAAATAGTAACGCGCATAGAAGTTATCGCGCATGAAATGCTTTGTAGGAATGTACGTACGCTTAACGATGCGGAACCGCCGCCACGGAGACCGCCAAGAGTCACAGGTTCGACGCCCAACCCCCCTCCCCCTCTTTTTTTCCAAGGATGGTTGTCATAAGCTCGAGATTACGTCGGTAGGGGGGGGCCTGGCGACGGTTGAACACCTGAAAGGCTTTCAGTCGTTCAAGTGCCGTTTACAACTCACTCCTACACCAGAACAGGAATTGGCCTCCCTGGTGAAGTACTTGGCCACCACCTCCCACACGATGTCTACAATTAAACCCTCGCCCTCAGTGTCCAGCAGCTGCAGCACATCTGTCCATGGCGGCGGTCAGCTCTGTGAAGCAGCAGAGGGCGGTAACAATCACTGGACCCGGACAGGCCGCCACTGGAAACTAAACATTGGAACGTTCAATGCAAGATCCCTCTCCAGCGAAGCTAGATTAGCGGAATTACTCGAGGAACTAGAGGGAGTTAATTGGGACGTCATTGGCCTTAGCGAAGTTAGGAGAGCAGGTGAAGCTTACATAGTCTTAAACAATGGACACGTCCTCTGCTATAGAGGATTACCCGAAAAGAGAGAATATGGCGTTGGGTTCCTAATCCACAAAAATATAGCGGGCAACGTAGATGAATTCTACAGCATTAACGAAAGGGTAGCATCCGTCGTAATAAAACTAAATAAGCGGTATAAACTTAAGATAATCCAGGGATATGTGCCAACAACGAGCTACGACGATGAACAAATAGATCAATTCTACGAGGATATCGAATTAGCAATAAAGAAAGTACGGACGCAATACACAGTAGTCATGGGGGATTTCAACGCAAAAGTAGGAACGAAAAAAAGTGGAGAGCAGGCGATAGGCGACTACGGCGTCGGCCGTAGGAATAACCGTGGGGAAATGCTAGTACAATTTGCCGAAAGGAACCAGCTTCGAATAATGAATACGTTCTTCAAGAAACACAAGAATAGGAAGTGGACGTGGAAAAGCCCCAACGGGGAAACAAAGAATGAAATTGTACTTTATAATGTGCGAACAACCAGGTATAATTCAAGACACAGAAGTAGTGGGGAAGATAAAATGCAGCGATCACAGACTAGTAAGGGCAAAGATTGTACTTAAGCTAAAGAAAACAAGAACTAAATTATTTACTAGAAAAAAATGTAATGTAGAGGTAATCAGAGCGAGGAACGAAGAATTTAAAGTCGCCCTAAGCAACAAGTTCGAAGCCTTAGACGAAAACGGTGACGATTTAGAACAAATAAAGAAAACCATAACGAAAACAATCCATGAAACAGCGATAGAAGTCGGGGGTAAAACAACAAAGCAAGCAACAAGTTGTCCCAATCTACCAAGGACTTAATAAAAAAACGCCAATAAATGAAAGTGACTTCATCAAAAGATAAGATAGAATTCGCAGAACTATCAAAATTTATCAGTAAAGCCAGGCAAAGAGATGTAAGAAACTTTAACATGAGAGAAATTGAGAAAGCAGTAGAAAAAGGCACCAGCGTTAAATCGGTCAAAAAGAAACTGCACTTAGGACAAAACAAAATGCATGCGCTAAAAGATAAACAAGGTAACGTTATCAACAGTTTCACCGAAATAGTAAAGGTAGCAGAAGATTTCTACTCGGAACTGTACAGCTCTCAGACAGACCATACAACCTTAATAAAATAGAACCAGAGGAGAACACCGAAATTCCATGTATAACCGCTGACGAAGTCAAAAAAGCTGCCAAAGGCATGTCCCGCGGTAAAGCAGGTGGTCACGATGGTATAACAGCCGACTTGATCAAAGACGGAGGAGATATTGTACTTGAAAAACTTGCATCGCTCTTCACGAAATGTATCAAGACATGTAGCGTACCGCGCAGCTGGAAAAATGCTAATATAATCCTTATCCACAAGAAAGGTGACATAAAGGACTTAAAGAATTACCGACCAATCAGCCTACTCCCAGTAATATACAAGCTATTTACAAAGGTAATTTCTACGAGGATAAGTGAAACACTCGACTTTAACCAACCGAGAGAACAAGCTGGTTTTAGGAAAGGTTACTCGACAATGGACCACAGGCACGCTATCAATCTAGTAATTGAGAAGTACGCGGAATATAACAAAGCTCTTTATATGGCGTTTATCGACTACGAGAAAGCATTTGACTCCATAGAAATACAAGCAGTTCTAGAAGCTCTACGTAGACAAGGGGTACCTGGCGTGTACGTGAAAACCATAAACAACATATACAAAGATTGCACAGCCACACTACTCCTACATGACAGAAGCAGAGAAATCCCGATCAGGAGAGGTGTGAGACAGGGAGATACAATATTCCCGATGCTATTCATTGCATGTTTAGAGGAAGTCTTTAAACGTCTAGACTGGGAAGAAAAGGGCATTCGAATAGACGGAGAATATCTAAACAATTTAAGATTTGCAGACGACATTGTGCTCTTTAGCAACAGGGAAAGCATTAAAATTGGATTAAAAATGAATAGGCAAAAGACCAAAGTTATGCTCAATAGCTTAGCTAAGGAACAGGAATTTAAAATCAACAATGAACCCTTACAATATGTAAACGAATATGTATATCTGGGACAGTTAATATCAGGAACTCCTACCCAGGAAAACGAAATTCTCCGTAGGATAAGGCTGGGCTGGAGCGCATTCGGAAGGCATTACGAAATCATGACCGAAAACTTACCCCTCTCATTAAAGCGAAAAGTATTCAATCACTGCATTCTCCCAGTACTAACGTACGGTGCAGAAACATGGAGAATAACGAAATAACTAGAGATGAATCTAAGGAGCACGCAACGTGCAATGTAAAGAAAAATGATAGGGGTAACGCTAAGAGATAAAAAAAGAGCGGAATGGATCAGAGAACAGACAGCAGTAGCCGATATTATCTTATCAATTAAAAGAAAGAAGTGGACCTGGGCAGGACATGTCATGAGGAGGAAGGATAATAGGTGGACAGTAAGAGCGACGGAATGGATCCCACGAGAGGGAAAACGCAACAGAGGTAGGCAAAAGGTTAGATGGAGCGATGAAATTAAAGTTTGCGGGCATAAAGTGGAACCAACTCGCTCAGGATAGGGTGGATTGGAAATCGTTGGGAGAGGCCTTCGTCCTGCAGTGGACCTAAACAGGCTGATGATGATGATGATGATGATGATGATGATGATGAGCCGTCACTACACCCGTTGAGGATGAAGCTTGGAATACCAACGCTCTGATGTTCTCTGGGTCTGGACGCCAATTCGACCACGCGGACTTAGTCAAAAACACCGGCTACCCCGCTTCGGACCGAGGTCGTGCCCAATGACTCTCACGCGTGCTGATTAACTGTAACGTCTTGCTAGATTACTTCATTTATTTTAAGTGTTTGCACTTTTCTTTTTTGTTTTCAGCATCGGTACGATGCTTTTCCATAGGAGGGCCGTGACAAGCGAAATTATGATAATTTATTTACGGGAGGCGCCTGTATCAGTGTCTTGTGTCATGTTGCGCTAGCCGAGCTTATCTCGCATGATGCTTTGGGAATTGTGTCGACCGCGATGCAAACTTGGCACCGCCGACGCTCATATTTGAGTGCCTTTTTGAATATTAGTGCCAATACGAGAACGTGCTTCGATTTTAATTGATTTGTGTGGTTTAGCGTCCTAGAACCAGCTCTGATTGTGAGAGACGCCGTAATGAAAGTCTCCTGAAATTTCGACCACTTGGGGTTCTTTAACGTGCGCTGACATCGCACAGCGCACGGGCCTCAACATTTCGCCTCCATCAACATGCAGCCGCCGCGGCAGGGATTCGATCCCGCGGCATTCGCATCTGCGATCGAGTGCCATAACCACTATACCACCGTGGTGGGGCAACGTGCTTCGACGATTGTATAAAAGCCGGCGCCATTCACCGCTCCTCAGCTTTTCACCGTTCACCGGCGAATGTTCGCGCCTGTCTCGTCTTGCTGTTCGTTGCTGGGCATAGCTTAGCCCAATACACATTCCAAAATGCCGGCAGGTAGAAGCCTATTTCTGTCGTCGTCACGATCACTTCATAATATGTAGTGTAACCCGAATTCTATTCGTCTTGCACTGGATTTATATGCGTTGTGCATTCTCGTATACCCTTGTATATTTTAGGAAAAGGTTTACTGTGTTCTTTCCTTCAGAGATGTTGAAGAAGCACCTGTATATTCCCGGTACACCTGGCTAGTCAACACAACAACCTTATAATGAAAACAGCGATAATTACGAGACCAATTTCCGAAAACGCGTTGTTTCTTTGGGTGCGGCTGTGCCTGTCCAAGAGACTTTGGCGCTATGACAATGCGGTTTAGCGACAGCTTATGGCTGACAGTGACAGCTTTGCTTGTGTACTTGCTAAGTGAAGAACACCTAGCTGAAGGCAAGTTTACGCAACGAGGGCTTCGTTGAGTCATACAGAAGCATCTTAACTCTTAAAAATGGAAGACGATCAGAGCACTTATCTAGAGTTTTCTCATTTCATCTTTTTGGGTAACTAACGTATTGACTGGATGGTAATGGCGAGGGCGATGGTTTTTTATATGTGAGAGTGATCATTCGGATTCCAACGAGGAATTTCTCGATGCATCCCAAACAGGAAGCAAGTGAGTGACGCAGTGACCAAGTAACTGTAGTGGTTCACTGATGTGACATTTCCTTAGGTGCTCCGCCGGACAATTTACTCATGCTTGTGCCATTTAGCACTTAATTTCTAAAGATAGAGTTCGTTCGCTTGGTCGGATCTCCCAGGGCCACTCAACTCCTTACTCGAACGATGTCAAATCCCAGACACCATGTTCTCCGTTTATTACGCAACTGGTTTCTCATGAGGGCTCGAGATAGCGGGCGATGACGATATCTGGTGGAGGACTTTTGGGTAGACCCAAATGGTAGAGTTCTAGTACTTTAAGGTTCGCGATTATATTAATTCCAGTGCCGCTGTGAAGAAGCTAACATCAATGTTACGTTGAATTTCCAAGTAACATCATTGCCATGGCAGCGCCATAGTGCTGGACATAATGGAGTTGTTCCCTGTTTTCGTAACTGACATGCACCAGAAAACCTATTGGCAAGCGATACACTTCCTGTTGAATGTGTGGCGATACAATGCGCATATTTTCAGCGTGATCTATGCCTCTTATCATCGAGGCCAGCGTAACACGGCTACACGCAGCACTGCATGTCCGATAAAGCACAGTGCTACCGCACCGTCACCGGAGGTGTTCTTCACCGGCAGTGGATATAACGGGCTGCCTTGCTTGGAAGTTGTTGAAGGGCACAAGGGTGGGAGCACCACTTTAGCAACATTTCATACTATTGAAGTCCCCAAGTAAAGCGAACTCTCAGAAAAAAGCGCGAGCTTATGTTTGTTGTGCCATAATACATGTAGATGCATATGTAAACTCATTCCTACCTCCAAATATAAAAGACTGGGGCACCGTACCATCATCGCTAATGCAGTGGTAAACGGGCAGAAACATTGGAAAAATGCTTAATGTCAACGAATGCTAATGCCTCGCTTGCTTTCCTTCCTGCGCATAATAAGAGTATCGTTTTATTTTAGATGCGGAGCATCTCTTGCTCGCGGGTATGTCACGCGTCAACCGGCGTCCGCACTCACACTACGCAAGCGCGACTCTCCTCTCCCTTCCCTCTCTCCAACAGCTGCTGCAATCAATAAAGCGGGTAGAGAGCGCGCGCACGTGGCATCCGTCCGCACTCACACTACACATGCGCGACTCCTCTCCCTTCTTTCTCTGCAACAGCTGCTGCAATAAATAACGCGGGTAGAGAGCGAGCACCAAAGCGGGTAGAGAGCGCGCGCTTCGCTTCAGTAGTATCTCCTCCTTCCCCAATGAAAGAAGGTGGTGTTGTGTGATGGCAGCAACAGCAATGCAAACCTGTAAACACCGCCGTTAAATGCACCGTTCAAACTCCCAGCGATGCTCCGCATCACCCCATGGTCCCCTTCGGGGACATGGTGTATATTTGATTTAAATATTTTTTACTTTTTCCATATGCCACATTTTCACTGCGTTGTGGATTGAGCGTTTAGCATAATTCAGAAATTAGGTAATTGAGTGCCGACTAATTGCGTTACTTTTAAAGTTTATTTCCTTTGACCGACGAATCATCAATGTATCTTTTTACAAACTGGCTTTATAACACCCGCTTCGTGTTTCTGTAGCTGTTGTACGAGGTATGAGCATACCTGTATTTACATGTCTGTTGCAATACTGGTGTTCTTAGTTTGTTATAACAGCCTATTTTTATTTTCGTCTTTTCTATTGTAACGCGGAATTCGTTTTCTGATGCCACACAACCTACCCTGTAACGACCTTATGACCAATAGTATCCTAATTATAAAAATAAGAAAACATTCACGGCAATAAATGCGCATTCACACACGGGACCCAGGGAGCAGACATGGGTGAGAGTTGTTGTTCCCTTACGCTTCATGAAGAGCTCGGTGACGGCTAGTGACCCTAGTTCCTGCATATCATCGCGGTTTAACGCGATCAACTGACAACACGTTGAAAGAGACAACGAAAACAGCGTGTTGACGCTACTAGTACAGAAAGCTCTTCTTCGTCTGCTTCGGTGCTGGAATTCCCCCTGACCCCACTAACCAGAGTTCTTTTTCTGTCCTTCTTTCTTTCTTTCTTTCCTTCTTTCTCTCTCTCTTTCTTTCTTTCTTTCTTTCTTTATATTTGGCTCTTGCCCACTACGGGGGATTGGCCGGAGTTCACTGAAACACATAAATCTTGATCGTCGCCTTTTTGAACGCACGCGTCATTCGCCTCTCTCTAAGTGAGCATCGCCCGGATGCTAAACAATTAGCGTCACTTTGTGAAAAGTTGTTTTTGGCACAATCACTCGCTAACATAGGGCTTCATGCGGACTACGTGCACGAGTTCAGAACGGTGCCGGCGGGGCTTGTACAGGGGCTATCTAGTATGACCTCGGATGTGACTTCACTGAGTCGTCGCAGACTCGATAGGGTCCGAAATACCGCCTCAGAAGTTTTTCGGCTAGTGCCCGTTTTGGTATAGGTGTCCAGACCCATACATTGTCATCGGTCTCATAAGTAACAGGCTTGTGATGTACATTATAGCGATCTGCGTCGTACACTTGCTGTTGCTGTATTCGGAGCCGTGCGAGTTACCTAGCTTCTCCGCGCGTTGCGTAAACGCCTCGGTATCCGCGTCAGTGTCGACAGGTTCATGTCGTAACTTGGCAGCGAGCATAGTCCTCACTTCCCGTCCATGGACAAGGCTGAATGGGGTCATCCGTGTGGTTTCCTGCTTAACTGTATTGTAAACAAACATTATATAAGACAGGATCTCGTCCCAATTTTTGTGCTCGATACCGACATATATTGACAACATGTCTTCGAGTGTTTTGTTGAGGCGCTAGTCAGTCCTTTGGTTTGGGGATGGTAGGCCGTTGTCTTTCGATGAGCCGTGCCACTGAGCATCAGAACGTGATTTAGAGCGCATCAGTGAAAGCGGTGCTGCGGTCTGGGATGCCGATGGTTGGGGCGCCATGTCTCAGCACAATGTTCTCTAAGAAAAATCGGGCTACCTCTGCTGCTGTGCCTTTTTGGATAGCCTTAGTTTCGCCGTAGCGATTCAGATAGTCAATCGCTACAATGGCCCAGCGGTTACCAGAATTAGCGGTAGGAAGTGGGCCCAAGAGGTCCATTCCGATCTGATGAAACGGAATGTGCGGGACTTGAACGGGTTGTAGCAAACCGGCCGGTTTTGTTAGAGGTGACTTGCGTCGTTGACAATCCATGCAAGTGCGAGCTTGATGCTTCACGGCAGTTGGGAGTCTTGGCCAATAGTAATTTTGTCGCACTCTATTCAGTGTTCGCGTGTAGCCTAAGTGCCCAGAAGTGGCCTCGTTGTGACATGCTTGTGGGACTTCGCTACGAAGGGCAGTTGGAACGACGAGCAGATAGATGGATACGCTTGATGAGAAGTTCATTTTGTACAGCACTTCGTTCCTTAAGCAGAACGATGACAATCCTATTGCGAAAGCTTTAGGTGCGGTCTGAGTTCGTCCATCCAAGAAATCAATTGGGTCAAGTAATGCATATGCTTACAGGGCGCTAAATCAACATACAGAAGAGAGGGACACGCAGACACTCTATATTGATTTAGCGCCCTGTAACCATATGCACTATTATGAACCAACTAGCCCAAGACGATGATTTATTAGGCCAAGTCCTGGTCATCACGTTGTTGTGCTATGGCAGACGCGTCGACAAGACCGAGGAATGCCGTTTCTTCTTCATCGGAGGAAACCGACTCCACGGGCGACCGAGACAAGCAGTCAGCGTCGGTGTGTCGTTTTCCCGACTTGTGCATAATCATCATGTCAAACTCTTGAAGTCTGAGGCTCCAGCGTGCTAATCGTCCGCACGGATGTTGAAGATTTATGAGCCAACAGAGCGAATGATGGTCACTGATAACCTTGAAGGGCCGGCCGTACAAATACAGACGAAATTTCGTAACAGCCCTTCCAACGGCAAGGCATTCTTTTTCGATCGTCGAGTAATTGGCTTCTGTTCGCGAGAGCGTTCTGCTTGCATAAGCGATTACTCTATCTGTGTCATCCTGCCACTGTACAAGCACAGCTCCGAGGCCAACATTGCTCGGATCAGTGTGAAGCATCGTAGGAGCTGTCTCGTCAAAGTGGGCAAGGACAAGGGGCGTTTGTAAACGGTTCCGCAAATCGTCAAATGCAGCTTGCTCTTCGTCGCCCTTGTTACGTCCGAGACATCGGGGACGGAGCGGCGCCACCAGAAGCTCGTTTGCCGCTACAGAAAACCGGAGACGAGACGACGGACGTCTCGAAAGCCGGTAACGAGCCGGGCTCCGGTAATGATTTCCACGTTACCGCAGCAGGGGGTGGCGAGTTATCTTCACCGAAAGGGGTCCTGCTGTCGTCGTATGATCCGACTGATATAAGGATTGCCTCGGCGACCTTCGAAGAGAAGGGGCGGTCCACAACCTCTTCCCCTTTGGACCCGCAACCTCCGATTGGAAGAAGCGTCAACTGGGCCCTCCCAAGAAGGCGTCGCCGGACGACGCTGGTTATTTAATCCACGGGAGAACCCCGGGATTCAGGATTGATAGAGATTCGGCCATCACCTTCAAACCATGCTGTAAATAAATGTAAATATTCTCTTCTCAAACCAACTCCTCGTACTCTTCCCTCCTGCCCCGTGGACTCCTGGCCTGAAGGCGACACGAGTCCACGACAAATGGTGGCAGCGACGAACCACAACAAGCGGTGGCAGCGGTGAGGCCGCAACAACTGGTGGCAGCGGTGGGATCGCAACAACTGGCTGGCAAGCGGTGGGATGAACCACGACCACGAATGGCGAGCGGCGTGATCAACCGGAGGCTCCATGGAGAAAGGACCGGCTGAAAGCCATAGAAACTGGAGGACGGCGGGATCCACGTAGCGTACCACGACTGCACGTTGTTGGGTGAGTGCCTGGCTTTGTGCTTGAGAGTCATCGAGTCTTTTAGCCTAGGACCGTTAAAAGCTCGATCGTACAACTGCCTAGAATTGTGGTAGTGCGTATCTCAGCAGAAAGCAGCTTTCAGGTTGCTTTCAGGTTGCCTTCAGCAGAAAACAAGCTGCTGAAGGCAACCCATATACGTTTGTGGAAAGGTGCAGAATTATTGGAGGTGGACGTGAGGAAGTGAACAGGGAGCTTGACATTGATTATTGATGTTGAAAGGATAGGTGCAGAGGAGGAAGAGTTACATAGGTTGGGAGTTGATTGAGAGATTAAGAAATTGGAAAAGGTAGACAAGAATTAGGCAACTTGGGACTGCTAGTGTGGGCTTTCGTTAATTCTGTAGAGTTTACCAGGCTTCAATTTCTCTAGGACCAGAATTGAAACGCTGGTGGGGTTAATTTTTACATTTTTTCGAAAGCCGAGTCAAAGTTTAAAGCAGTCACCATGGATTTGACGAGTCTGACGACAGCTAGCCTGTTGATGCTGTGTGAGGAGTTTGATCTGGATGTGGATGAAGACATGCCTGAATCGGAAATTCGAAACATAATAGTAGAAAGTGGTAGCGATCCGGAGGACATTGAATATTTCGGGACCTTAATTCTAATAAGTCAGGAAAGGGAAATAAAGGAAAGGATTGAGGACGAAAGGCGCAGGCAAGAGCTGAAATTTTTGAACGAAGAAATTGAAAGGCTAGATCGTGAACGGAAGGCAATGCAGAGAGATAATCAGGTATCTGCGGAAGTAGCGCACGAAAGGTGCGAATTGGTAGCGTGTGCGGTGGAGTTCAGAGCCGAAAAGGAGGCTAGCGCACATGAAAGTAGCAATATGTTCACAAGTGGAGTGAACGTTGCTGATGAGCAGTGAAAGTGTATGTCATTGAAAGTGAAAGTGTATGTCATTGAAGGCCGAAAAAAAACGCGACGAGGTATCGTGCCAATGGGATGAAAGAGAAGCACCTAGAGAGGTTGTGGACGATTTGGCACGAATACAAAATGAGGACGTCGTGACGGTGTACCTTGCGTGCGATGTCCAAGGTGATTTCGACACGTCATGCAAGAACACCAGTGAAAGGCCCGGAGAGCACAGTGAAGTGCAATGTGAGCAGGAGGTTGTATTTGAGGAACGCGACGAGGTATCGTACCAATGGGACGAGAGTGAAGCACCTAGGAAGGTTGCGGACGATTTGGTACGGATACAAAGGGAATATGTCGCGACGGTAGATCCTGCATGCCGCGTCCAAGGTAATTTCGACTCGCTAGGCAGGACTACCAGTGAAAAGCCAGCAGGGTGCAGTGAAGCACAATGTGAGGAGGAGGTTGCAGTGGAGGGTAGCTCCCAGGTATGCGAGCTAAGTAGCTTAGAAGCAGACAGCTGCAACTTTCCTAAGTGTTTGAAGCGGTCCGCCAGTCAGGAGAGTGAAATAACAGATGATTTTGCTGGAAATCATTTAGACTGCATGGATCAGCCAGCTAGCGAGTGCAGTGAGGTTGCACAGGTGCATGAAAAGGAAGCGAAGGGCTCCGAAATGCCCAGAAAGAAGCGGCATAGACCGAAAAGGCGCCGCTGTGAGAGGAATGTCACATTGAGCGTGGTAAGTTTCAAGGAAGGCTTGAAACGGAGAAGCACAAAAATAAGAAAGTTGAGGTTGCCACCGAAGACAAATCGGCGTAGAATACGTAGGAGCCGCCGAACGAAAGGGGCAAGAGAGGTGCACTCTGTGCGGAAGCAGTCCGAGGGCCTGTTGCAGTTATCTTCCCGTCCTCTTCACGGTGCAGCATTGTCGCGGCGGGTGTGCACGGTCAGGGGTCATCGCGAAACCATCGAACAATGCGACGACGGTAGAGCAGGCAAGGTGATGGCGAGGATAGTGGCGCCGTGCGGTGAGTCGAACAGGTGCTTCGCGTTTTGCGTTTCCTGTCCAAGAAAAGCGTTCCGAGCGCGACCACCGCGAGTAGGTCTCAAAATGGGTGACAGACCTAGGTTTTTTTATGGATGACTTGTTGGGGAGACACTTTTGCTTGTTTGTTTATCTTACCTTGCGAAGTGATGTTACTTTATCTCCACGTGTAGTCTGAGATTTGTTTTTGTAGCTTTAATGTTGAAGTTAGATTGAATTTCGTGAACTGTAACTTTTTGTTGAACGGATAGTGAGTGTGAAGACATACTGGAAAGTGAGAAAGCGAGTTGTTTATTGAAAGGTTACAGTCATGCATGAGATTGGATGGTTTGCGATGTGTTTAAGAGATCGAGTTTGAAGGAGTATCGCATGACCGGAAATGTTTTGAAAGAGTCTGCACTATTTTATTTGCGCGTCATGAAGATCTAATGCAAGGAACCATGGCAGGGTTGTACAAAGAGTATGTCAACCGTGGAAGTGTTTGAGGTTAACTTTAAGCAGGAGTAAATCATTAGCAATGGTTGTGAGTTTTTTAGGGCGTAATGCTAGCGAGAGTTTTGTTTGTTGCTTTAAACTCAAGTGTATGGTGTGGTAGCGCCCAAGGAATCAGGTTAGTGTGTTCAACAAGTGCGTAAA
>JABSTT010000280.1:0-12315 GCA_013339685.2 Hyalomma asiaticum | reverse complement strand
GAAAGCTTCGGTCCAAGCCATTACTTCTTGACGAATGCGAGCATAGGAAAAAGTCGCCTTGCAGCCGAGACCCTGGGTAACCTCCATTGCTCGTTCTTCTGAGAATGCCAGCCGCTTGAAGTAATCGCGTACTGCACCGAAGATATTTGTTTGCTATTTGCTCGCACATAATGTTCGTTTCCACAGGCAGCGGTGGCGTAGAGGTAGAGAATCCGCCTCGCGTGCAAAAGGACCGTGGTTCGAATCCCGGTTCCGGGCAATTCTCCACCGGATTAAAAAAAAATCTGCGTGTTGATCGAAATGCATAAGGAGGCTTGGGGTGCGGCCGGATCCCGGCGACCATAGCCGGTATGGCACTCCCTCACCAGAGCAGGATTGGCCACCCTGGTGCAGTAACGGCCACAACCTCCCATGAACATGCCAATTAAACCTCGGCCCTCAGTCCCCAGCGGCTGCGAAGCAACTTACCATGGTGGCGGTCAGACCTGTGACGCAGCAGAGGGTGCTAAGAATCTGTGGGTGCGGACAGGCCGCCACTGGAATCTGACCCTGGCAACGTTTAACGCAAGAACTTTATCTAGCGAGGGAAGTCTAAAGGTACGGTTTGAGGAATTAGTGGGCATAAATGGGACGTTATAGGGCTCAGTGAGGTTAGGAGGACGGGTGAAGCCTTTACACTGCTGAAAAACGGGCACATCCTATGTTATCGTGGCCTAGAAGGCAAAATAGCACTAGGAGTGGGATTTCTGGTCAAGAAGACCATTGCTGGCAACATAGTATAATACTATAGCATTAACGAGAGGGTAGCAGGTCTTGTAATTAAGCTTAACAAGAGGTACAACTTGAAGGTGGTACAGGGCTATGCACCAACATCAAGCCATGACGGCCAGCTAGTTGAATGCATCTATGAAGATGTGGAATCGGCAATGGCTAAAGTAAAGACGCAGTACACTATTGTGATGGGAGACTTCAATGCCAAGGTAGGCAAGAGGCAGGCTGGAGACAAGGCAGTCGGGAACTATGGCTTAGGTTGTAGGAATGACAGAGGGGACTTATTAGTAGAGTTCGCCGAGCGCAATAATCTGCGTATCACGAAAACGTTCTTCCGTAAACGGGAGAATCGGAAGTGGACGTGGAAAAGCCCGAATGGCGAGCATAAAAATGAAATTGGCTACATATTATGCGAGAACCCTGGCGTCGGGCAGGATGTGGAAGTGCTGGGCAGAGTTAGGTGCAGTGATCACAGGATGGTGAGATCTCGAGTTGGGGTACACTTGAGGAGGGACCGCAATAAGCTAGTACGAAAGACGCCGATCAATGAGCTAACTGTAAGACGGAAAGTCGAGGAATTCCAGATAGCGCTGCAGAACAGATATGCAGCTCTAACAGACCAAGCAGACAATTGCGTTCAGGAAGTAAGCGATAATCTCACGCGTATTTTCAACTAATGTGCAATAGAAGTAGGAGGTACGATCGGTAGAGAGATTATTAGCAAACTTTCCCAGGAGACGAAAGACTTGATTAGAAAGCGGCAAGGCATGACAGTATCAAATGCAATTGACAGAGTAGAACTAGCGGAACTTTCGAAGTTAATCAATAAGCGTAAGACAGCCGACATACGAAACTATAATATGGAGCGGAACGAGCATGCTCTAAAGAATGGAAGGAGCCTGAAAGCGGCGAAAAGACGTCTAGGCATAGGTAGAAATCAGATGTACGCATTACGAGACAGGCAAGGCAATGTGATCACGAATAGGGATGAGATAGTGATAATCGCCGAGGAGTTTTATAGAACTCTCTACAGTAGTCATGATAACCAGAATAGTGAACGGGGAAGCAGTTTCGAAGAGGCTGTCATTCCACCAGTACTGACAGAGGAAGTAATGAAAGCTTTGAAGGACATGCAAGCGGGAAAGGCACCCGGTGAGGATCAGATAACAGCAGAACTGCTAAAGGATGGCGGGCAGATTTTACTGGAAAAACTGGCAAGCCTGTATACGCAATACCTAATGACTGCGAGCATACCGGAATCTTGGAAGAATGCTAACATCATCCTAATCCATAAGAAAGGCGACACAAAGGACTTGAAAAATTACAGGCCGATTAGCTTACTGTCAGTCGTTTACAAGGTATTTACCAAGGTAATCACTCACAGAATTTGTGCCACCTTAGATTTCAGTCAACCTAAGGAACAAGCAGGGTTTCGTAAAGGCTACTCAACAATAGACCATATTCGCACTATCAATCAGGTGATAGAGAAATGCGCGGAGTATAATCAACGCCCATGTATAGCCTTCATAGATTACGAGAAGGCATTCGACTCGGTCGATTCCTCAGCAGTCATGCAGGCATTGCGGAATCAGGGCGCAGACGAGCACTACGTAAGACTACTGGAAGACATCTACAACGGCTCCACAGCCACCATAGTCCTCCATAAGGAGAGCAGCAATGTACCTATAAGGAAGGGCGTAACACAAGGTGACACAATCTCTCCAATGTTATTCACAGCATGTTTACAAGAAGTATTTAGAACGCTTGATTGGGAACAAGTGGGTGTAAGGGTTGATGGGGAATACCTCAGTAACGCCCGATTTGCTGATGACATTGCCTTGCTAAGTAACTCGGGAGATGAATTACAAAGCATGATTACTGACCTAAACAGGCAAAGTATAACAGTGGGCTTGAAAATTAATATGCAGAAATCTAAAGTAATGTTCAACAGCCGTGGGCGAGTACAGCGATTTCAGATAGCTGGCGAGGCACTGGAAGTACTAATATGTCTACTTAGGCCCGGTAGTTACCCCTGATCCGAATCATGAGGCTGAGTTTATTAGGAGGATTAGAATGGGGTGGAGTGCATTCGGCAAGCATTCTCAGACAGTGAATGGTAGCTTACCATTGTCTCTGAAGAGGAAAGTGTATAACAGCTGCAGCTTACCGGTACTCACCTACGGCGCAGAAACTTGGAGGTTAACTAAGAGGGTTCAGCTTAAATTGAGGACGACGCAGCGAGCTATGGAACGGAAAATGGTAGGTCTAACCTTAAGGGACAAGAAGAGAGCGGTGTGGGTTAGGGAACAAACGCCTGTTAGGGACATACTAATAGAAATTAAGAAAAAGAAATGGGCCTGGGCGGGCCATGTAATGCGAAGACAAGACAACCGTTAGTCATTAAGGGTAACGGAGTGGATTCCTAGAGAAGGCAAGCGTAGCCGGGGGCGGCTGAAAGTTAGGTGGGCAGATGAGATCAGGAAGTTCGCGGGGATAAATTGGGCTCAGTTAGCAGAGGACAGGGATAATTGGAGATCCATGGGAGAGGCCTTTGCCCTGCAGTGGGCGTAGACAGGCTGATGATGATTGTTCGTTTCCTACGGTGGCCGTTTGTCCCGGCGCACCAAAATACAAATCTACCTCAAGGGGCAAGATCGACCTTTTATTCTGACAGACTGTCGTATAATTTTGCCACTAAATCTACAGCTGTCATCACATTTCGCAGATGGGAAGGTTATCGTGCAAATCACGGAACGTAAGCGGTCACCAGAAAGTGCAGTGTGACGTCCTGCCCGACATCTACAAATAGCCGGCCCGTTTCGCCCTTTTATCGGCAATCATATTCTGAGACAATCGCTTCCGACGACTCTGTCGCTTTACGTGATGTGAAATTTCGTGCGTCCAATGAGAAGCATGCTACTCCCTCGCCTTTTCTCAACTAGCCAATCAAAGTGCACTGATAGAGACACTTTGGCGAAATCGCCAATAGCGATCATCTCATAGCGGGACTACATGACCAGAGATTTCGACGACTGTACTTGATTATAATTAAAGTGATTGGAAGTCAGCGCCAGTGTTACCACGTTTTTATTGTGTGCGTGCCGTTTGTGCGCTGTTCTACGTGACGTGTTATCTTCGTGCGCTTAGCGTTGGTACTTTGTTCTTGGTGGAAGTTTCCTAAATAACAGTTCAGCATTCAACTTAAGCTTTGTGTATGGTGTTCTTCGCCATCACGTCAACGTGTACTAAATAAGCGCGCGTTAGAATAATTAGTGTTTGATTCATGGCGCTTCCATGTGTAGCAAATGCAAGCTTATATTGGAATACCTTCTCAGTTAAGCACATCGCGACTAATAACAGGGCCCTAACAAGAACACGTTCAGGAAACACTCGTGCTGACCCGTGTGAATCGGTGGCGGCATAATTAATTTTGTCCTTGAAAACACGAACCACTATGTTGCAGCTAAAGACGGCATAATCCACGGGCTTCTGCATAATAGTCTAAATACTGTCATAACATCTGGCTAACACCGCAGGAGCTACATTATCAATTCTTCCGCACCACAGTGGGCATTGTACGCAGGTTCGCACGACGGCACGCCAAGTTATATATGCATTTCGCTTTGAACATTAAAGGGGCACTAAAGTTAAATGCAATTTTTCTTGTATCAGTAATTTACGTTATCGCAAGTCCTAAAGCACCGCTTTTGTGTGAATCGGTCTTCTCGTAAGCAGAGAAGTGCGCGTAAAGAAAATACAGGTGGTAACGCAGCTTCATTTCGCGTGATGCCATAGATTTCGCAGTCCAAATTTGTAGCATTTCAATGATCAGCATTTATGTTTGTTTTTTGTAGGCTAACTAAATAATTTTGTAACAAAATAGCCCCTCGAATATTTTCTGTCTTTTTTTGTGTCCAACTTCAACAGGAAAGCTCCATGCACGTTTGTCTGATTTCCCACGCATCATAATTTATTTCGCTTTTAAAGTAGAATGACGCTCTTAAGTTAACATTCCAGAAAATGTTACGCAATGTTTACGTGTGAATGCTGCGTTACACGACACAGATGCATTTGACTAATAAATGGTCGTCGTGTGTCAGCAATTCCATCACGAGCACCCTTCATCTCAAATTACATGCCAGGACACACATGACATTCCATATTGGTACTCCTGTGAATTCCCGTCAATTAAATGTCAAATAAATTCCGTCAATTAAATGTATTACGAAGATGTGCCCACAAGTTAACGAATGTAAGAACTACTTCCATTGCAGGTTTGCAACCCAAGAATCTATTCAAGATGCACAAGTCGATACTGGCTACAATCCTCGTCTTGGCTGCGCTTTACACTCTAGCGGCCGCTCAGTTTGGCTACTACGGTGGTTTCGGACGCGGCTTTGGGCGCGGCTTTGGCTACGGAGGATACGGTGGCTACCGCGGCTTCGGTGGATACGGCGGATATGGAGGCTTTGGCGGCTACCGAGGATTTGGCGGCTACGGTGGCTATAGAGGATTCGGACGTGGATTTGGTTTCTATGGTTGAAGTGCCCAAATAGTTCCTGATGTCGGAAGTGTTACAACGCCAACAAAGAATACTTCATTGATGTTTGTTTATATTTTTTGCTAAATACACGTATTTTAAGCAATGCGATGCTTGCTCCTTATCCTTTTATGAACAATTAGCTAAACCACAATTTTGCTTGTGTACTAACTAACAATGTTCGATGCGGATTCAAAAGCGCAAACATGTATTGATAAGCAAATGGAATTTACAACTCTGCCGACTATTTCATTACTTGATTTCGATGAGCAAAAGATAGGACAGAAAGAAATAGTGCACATTGTCGTGCAATGTGCACCATCATTCGACGGGGCACATGGACACGAGAATGTGACACGACAATCCGATGGTGCACACTAACGTGGCAGTTTACCACTGGGGCCTGCGGAAGTCGTTTGCTGTGTTTGAGGTGTGTACACTCTTCCCATGGCTCACTACGTGAGCAATGTTTGTCAAATAGTGCATTAACGTTCCGCCATTTCATTAAGATTATTTAACTTACCAGGAAAAGAGCCATACGTAATGTAGGGTATTACCTAAGCTGTAAATTCGCTACCCTACACGGGTGTTCAGGAAAGTGCGCAAAAATAAATAAAAGAAAGAAAGAACAAAATGGCGCGCGCTTAGATACAGGTAACAATGTTGAACGCACAATCGCATATGGCAACCAGCATGCTGTTCCTCCTTTTGGCCGTTTCTGCTTCTTGCATTCCTTTTTGCAGTGTTCCAGTTCGACAGTTTAGCAGTATTTTCATTGAACACTAGTGCTGTTACGGCCAGCTGCGCAGAAGACGGAAAGGCCCACGGTACCAGGATGTTTATGCCTCCGTAGTATGTCCGTCTTTTGCTTTTTTAAAAAAATGGCGGTGTGTAGGAATGAGTTTTTATGGTCTCTTCATGGTAACGAGCGTAGTATGAGGAAGCGTTCGGAATGTCAATACGGAAAGAGTCGGCAAATGTAAAAGCAACTGGTGTCCACGTACGGGCTCTGTTGTTGCTTGATATCACCAAGCGTCAGTCTAAGCCGCAATGAAACGTATAGGCGTGCAGCGGCGATTTCAAGCATTCGGCTCAGTTCCAAAGTTACAACGTGCTGCGGCCGGCAAGTGTGTGACATTGCCCTGCTGCGTGATGCTCCAACGAAAGGAAAAGTCACAGCTGGCATCGTGCACGGGCAGAACATGGCCGACTATGCCACCGTCACCCCGTAACCGCTAAGAAGAGGGCAACGTTGGGTGGCGTCTTTGAGCTCGGTAAACTGCTTTTTTCTGTAGACACTACGGCCGCCATCCAGAACACATGCAGCTGACCGCAAGTGCTGAAATGCAATGTAATCACAATAAAAACACAATGTAATCACAATACAAAACCGATAATTCTGCGAAAGTGGTCAGTACCAATAAAATGAGATGGAAAGCTTACAACAGCAGAAGCAGCGACCTGCGGGCTCGGATTTTTACGTCATACCTAAGTGCAGCGCACTCTATTTGGTGCAATAAAGGCACCGTGATTGCGTCGGCAAAGGCACGGCCTCTCAATGAAAAAAAGAAAAAAAAACAAAGAAGGGTTCACTGAGCGGCCGTGGCAAAACAAAAGCGAGAGGGGAAAGTTCGGGGATGCTTTAGCATCGCTTTCGAAAGGGCCCCTAAACAGTTCTTCAGCATAGCTAGAAAATGCCGAAAGCTCCTGTCGTGAAGGCTCCTATGAACATGTGAGCAAAATAGTATTGCAGGGGACACACCATGGAGTTCACAGTTTGATTTCAAACGCAGCTGGGAAGCGCCCGCTCTTCTTTAGACATATGAGGTCACTGGAAGACACCGACTACATTGCTTCAATTTTTTGTTGCTCTTTAAGGAAGATGCATGCATATTCTTTATTTGAAAACGAACAAAGAAAGCATAGGAGATTATCCCTCCCCAATCATGAAATCATTCACTTTATTTACCCTCGAGACCGAAGTATCAACGAGGGGAGTGGGTAACAACCGAAAAAAATAAGAAATGCAAAATCAGCAAACATCGCTTGTTAGAACAAACGCTGATTGTTTAATTGAGCCCGGGGTTGATGATCTCAGATATGGCGGCACGAAACGAAACTTAGGGTTGTCCTTGATAGCGACAACTGTGCCGGGAAGGCGGTTCTGTTCTTCGGAGGTCCTGCGAATAAGTAAATCATGAGAGCTTCTGGTACGGCACTGCATTATTCCAACCTTATGGTGATGATCAATGCGAGATGAAATGTAAGTAGGGGATGATGTAAGATAATCGTGCAGGTAGGAATGGTGGATGTATAATTTGTGGAATAAAGTAAAGCGAAAATAGTTACGTCGGGATGAGAGTGGAGGAAGTAGTAAAGAGCTTTTCATGGAAGTTAGGCTTGACGTTCGGCTGTAATTGCTAGAAGTGAAACGCTATTTAATGCTATTTCTTCCTCAAGCGACTTAGTCCGTACCTCATGTGACATCATACGTTCAAATAACAGCGGTTGCTCTCTTGCTGTGCTTGAAATCAAATAGCGAATGCCCTGGTGCGCGCAGTGCAATAATATTTAGCTGACATGTTCACAGAAGCCTTCATGACTGATCGGCACCTTTTTCTGATTTTTTTCAGTAAGTGTTGCAGAGCCCCTTTAATGGCGCTTCCCTACAGCACCACTGCACACCGTTCGCATCGCCTTCTCGTAGAACAATAATTGAAAATGGCGTTTCTCTTAATATTCCGAGGTTATTCAAGCTTTCTCGTACGAGAATTATGTTTTCCTGTGCACTCAAACCACAATCCAAGCTATCGTGCATCTATGTTTTGAGTTAAGTCGTGGAGGCCCGTGTGTTGAGCCAATACACGTTTAATTGCGCCAGGGGGTCGATATTTCCGGATGCCTCCCCTACGCCGTCTCTCATTATCATACCGCGGTTTTGGGACGTACAACTCGAGAAATGAAATCTATCTTCCAAGGCAGTCGCGGTAGTAAAAATATGAATTCGTAAATGTATGCGGCAAATCTGTGTTGTGTTATTCATGCTTCAACTGGCAGTTCAGTTCTGGGACGCCTGCATGGCCTTTCGTATTGTAGGGTGCCTTATTGTTCTAACAATTACCATTTGTTCTGAACTCATTTCGCTTGATGAACCGTGCAAATTATTCCCGGAGCAGGAAGCAGTTGCTACGGGTGGTGCTTACCCATTCTTGGGATGCAACCGACTACAGTTATGCGAGCCGGAATGCTTTCTCGATAGCGGCAGCGTATCAACGCTCCACCTTTCAGCGCTTGAGTGTGGCCGTGCCTGGACAATGCATCTAAGGCCGCATGTGCCGTGCGACATAACGCTCTAATTAAAGTCCTTTTACTATATATTAAGCAAGCTTTTAATTGACGGGTTTCAAAACTCATGAACACACAGGCGCCGAGACTCCCTTTTGGTGAGTCAGCAGCCTGATTACGTAGGCCTGTGTTCATAAACCTTCTGTCACCCCTGCGATATTAAGGCGCGTTGAGGGGACTGAAATGGCAATCATTGCCAATGGCTATTATAAGGCAGGGTCGTAGATTCTGGAATAATTTGTTCATGAAGGAAAATAAAGGCAGACGGAAGGTAAGAGAAACAAGCGACAGGGATAAGGTGGCTATATGAATACAGGCCTTACGGTTCCGTTGGCTCATGAATACTCTACTTCGCTTGCTGACTACTCATGGAATACAACTGCTCAGAAGTTCAGTACGCAAAGTGCCACCAGATCAGTTGTAAAGGTGCCATATTCCCGTTTACTAATATTCCCATGCCTCAGCATACTAAAATGGTGCCACCGCAGTGGTTGTAGTTTGCAAAGATTGTCGTTTTCTCGCAGAAAAATCGCGCGAGAAAATTTACACGCTAGGGCGAACACTTTTACAGAGTACTCACAACGCCAACACATAGAGGGGAACCACACACCAAGCGTCAAGAAACATAAAAACATTTTCACATGACTAGTGCAACAGAAACAAAAGAAAAAATATTGTGATCTTGTAAAATAAAAATACATACGTACACCATGTGTAAACGACAGGTTTTTAGGTATTTAAAAGCAGCTGCTTTTCACATTGCCAGAAAGTGCAGTTTCCTTCAGCTGTCGCAATATAAAAACAATTATAAGTAAAGCTGGTCAGCTTCTTTTTTTGCTAAGTTATTAGTATTATTCATACTAGATATAACGCCAGATGTTACGCACAATAAGCTGCCACTAATATCAGTGTTGCTCGGGAGAGATGCGACTGTCGAAAAACCGCCAGTGGACAATTTAAACAAAGTGTCATCATATCCCCAACGTACTGCACTATATCCTGTCTCCCGGAACTCCGGAACGTGCCTACCGTATATATACCAAAGAGTTACCGTGATACGGAGGTCATTATGGATTACAGTATGACTGCGCTGCAATAATGTTGCTGACATTGCTCGTGCGCTCACCTTATGCTCACTCCTGCACGTCGAACACGATTTTCGGTCACGTGGTAACGCATTGCAGAATGCGAAAACGCACTAAACGCCGATAACCATTTGGCAAACCACAAAATGTGCCGTTGGTACCGACTCGGTATTTGCAAATATTTCGCGTTACACCAACTCACAAAACGAAGCATCTGTGACTCGCGTTTCTTTTTTTATTTTTGTTTTTCCAGGCGAAAGCACAACTTCCGGCGAACGAATGGTGTTTCCTGCGTGTTTCGCTCACTTGCCGCCAGTGCGTCTCCCTGTGCGGAAAGAATTGTCTTCAGGAATGACGGGGCGGGGGCGTGTCGTGTAACGGTTCCGAAGGAAAGCCGTTAGCTTGCGGATGTCGATGCGCATGCAACGTCTCTGTTTTGCTTAACACTTCGTTGTGTTCAGGGACAAAAACCTCAATCAGTAACGCAGTAAAAGCAGCATCGTAAAGAAAATCTGCGGGTTCGGCGATGCGGCCGTTGGCCAAGCGCCTACTGGGGTGCCGAACAAGCTGCGGCAAGCGGGCATCCCTGCACGGCTGGTGTCGCGCTTAGGTAACGGGGATGGTCTAGTCACCTTGGTGGCTGCCATTTCCTCCACCTGTAGGCATGTGTCAGGAAAGACCCGGGGCATTTCGCGCATGTGTTTGTCGTTGGGCAGCGAGGACGCGTATATATAAGCGATGCCGGACAGTATGCGCAAGAGCAACGCACAGAGCGGAGACGGCTGAATACGGAGCCTTTTCCAGGTGAGACATGCCTGCTACGCTGTCATATACAGAACTATCAGCGTCATTTGTTTTGCATGAACGGGCGCACCGATCAGTCTTCTGTCTGGCGTGGATATATTAGAATTCGCGATCTGCGCGTTTCACGGGTTTTATATGGCCGAGCTTCACGAGGAACTTTTTTATGAAAACCCGCCAGCACTGCTGAACTTTGATTAGGCAGGGATTTACACTGTTCCATATAAACGAAGTTTAATTTCAGTTTATAAATTACCAGCTTCGTGTCTATGAACCAGCACTCTTTAATTATTTCTCTGTTCTGGAACGCTTCACCTATTCGAACATCTGGCTATTTCGCGGCTTCGTCTCACACTCTTGTGCGCATTGAAGATCATTTTACAGGACTTTTCATTGAATAGACGTATTGTAAGGAATAAGCAGCGAAAAATGCAACTACACGTTTCTTGCCAGCTGTATCTCTTATCCGCTCTTCGTGACAGCTAGCAGGTTGTGCGTCGCTCTGCTATGCTCGATTTTCGTCCGCGGTGGCCACATTCCAAATGCTAACACTTGATTTGTTAGACCTTTGGTGCACGTTAAACAGCCAAGAAAGGCCGAGTTTATTCATGCGTCCCCTCCCTCACTAAGGCGCTCCTCATAATCACACGGCATATCGTGGTTTTCGCCGGTTTAACTCCACCATTTCTTACTTCTTACGCCGCAACTAAACGTTGCATTTTCTTGACAGTTCCTCTAACCTGTTGTTACCTGTCCTTGGGAAAATTAAAGAGCTAATGCTCGTGGTGTGCTTCTGCACACAAAAGTAAGCGATTGCCTTATAAACGATAGTTAGGAATCGCCGCTGGATTTGTAAAACTGCCTGTATTCCAAAAAGATTCCTGAGCAGCATTTTTATTATTAACATGTGGAGGGGGCGCGTCAACAAAAATAACAATAGAACTTTTACTCAGTACAGGACAGCCCAAGCAATGCAAGACAGTAGACAGCAGTAGCGGTACAGCAAAATATCCTACAATGGCCGGCTTAATGTTCACCATTGCGCTTCCATTCCAGACGTTTCGAATGAAAGGCGGCTTTGAAATCACAGAGTGAATGCATGGCAAAAAAAAATACGAAAGATATATGACTTCTTATCGACATTTGTAAAGATAATTAGGTGGACACATGTAGTAGGGGATCTTTTATTAATGGACACGTGCGCTGCCTAGTGTCCACGTCAGCCGGACGTATGACTATAGCGTGCAGCATACATAGCCTCCTCGGTGTCTTCAGTGATGTGCCACTTCCCAGTAAAGTTGCTTAAACTTGAAGCATTTTTCGACTTACCGCAGAGGCAATCCAGAAGCACGCAAACACGACAGTGAGACTCGTGATGACTATCACCACCAGCAGCAGTTTAGCACGTCCACTGAAGGACGAAGGGCTCTCCCAACTATCTCCACTATGACCTGTCCTTCGCGAGCTGGTTCCATTTAGTACCTATATTTTTTTGTTTAATTTCATATCCCAATCCTACTCTTTGCCATCCACGGCCACACTTGCCCTCCCTTGGTTTCCGTTCCGTTGCTCTAAATGACGGTTAGTTATCTCTCCTATAGTAGGGTTTGCACTTGGGCTCTTGGTTCTTCATTAACACGTGTAGCGTTGCGCGGAAGACCCGCGCAAAGGAAAGGCCGCACTTCGCTCTGTGTGTGTCATCGTGTTCTCTTCTTCACGCGCGTCTTGCGCACGATACTACGCTCCTTGATATCTGTGCTTCTCATTATGTGA
>JABSTT010000279.1:0-13109 GCA_013339685.2 Hyalomma asiaticum | reverse complement strand
GGGGAGGGCAGGGGGGGGGAGGCAGTGCCGTACTTAGACAACTTCGTCTTCGGTAAGGTCCACTTTCCTACTAATGCAATGAATTTATATAAAGTCCAGACAGTCTGAACGTAACCAAATAAAGGTAGTTACTTGCGCCAACACTTTTGTCATGCATTTATTATCGTCGCATATAGACATATAATAGTCCTATGCGAACATCCAAATGCCGAGTTTAACAGTTTGTGCTTGTTCTGGAGTAGCTATATTCCCTACGCGTAATACTTCGTTCCACTGCTAATATTATTTCATTCTGAATTTGTGTACAGATTCAGTAATTAAACATGTGCAGGAAATTGACCGCTACAAGTGCATCGCGTTCATTGAAATTGTAGTTAACCCAGAAAATTTACTGCGCAAAGCTTTCCCACGTGCAGCTTTCCCACACACAAAGCTTTCCCACACACACACACACACACACACACACACCACACACACACACACACACACACACACACACACACACACACACACACACACACACACACACACACACACACACACACACACACACACACACACACACACACACACACACACACACACACACACGGTTATCTTTAGTATCTCTTGCAGGTGTCAGTTCACTCTCACGGTGACTCTTCTTGCAAGAGTCGCGAGCCGTACGGAGTCAACTGACCCCCTCAGAAAAGTTTGACCCTCCTTGGTGGGTTTCTGCGACAGGCCAAGAGAGTCAGAGTGCAGTGACTCTCTTTTGACTCTTATTTTTCTTAGAGTGCTCTTTTGGGGGAACCTAAGTCACTGACGCCGTATCTATCTATCTATCTATCTATCTATCTATCTATCTATCTATCTATCTATCTATCTATCTATCTATCTATCTATCTATCTATCTAATCACGTACGTCTCGGTTCTTCCCTGGTCGCCTTGTTCACGTAGTGTACCCTAATATATGGGAGGTGCGGTGTAAATATATGGCGGACATGTATTGCCTGCCTTTACTTCACTAAAATGGAATACTTGCCATCTATGTCCGGATTAACGATAATGCAATAGCGTGTACCTCATACCTGAGTGCTTGGCCCACGGTATGCCGGTTTGCACCACAGGTGTTCGAATTTTGCAGAGCCTATCTCAGTGAACGGGCAACTAAAGTGGCACTCAAACGCCGCAACTACAGGTACTAGAAATGAGAAACTCCGCGGATCGAACCCAAAACTTCGACTAGCGCCTGAAGCTTTCGGCACCTAACATGGTGCACTCCCTCCAGGATCGGCCAGCATTTTTAGAGCAGTTCTGTATACCTCTCGCTGGTCGGAAAATTTCGTGGCGTGAGCGCATAACGTCAGGTTTACAAACGAAGGCACACGGCACATCTTTCTTTGCAATCAGGCGTACAGTTCAGAGCTCAGTACTCTTGAATAATAATTCTGCGCCAACAAAGGCTTTTCGGCGAAAGTTTGTGCTAGTTGGAGAAACTAGTGTTGCCTTTTGAAGGAATATAAACATAGTCGCAGCTTTGATGACTAGACCAAGGATATCATAATAATTAAAAAACCTTTTGCCACTTCTGTGGCCTAAATAAAACGGCCCAAAGCCGCAACGAAAATCACGAAACATTTATCAAAACCGCAAGATAGTTGATAGAGGGCCTGAAACCATTGAGAGCGCCTAAAGTCATCAGATCTCCCGCTTTTTGATGAGTAGTGCCAACTCCTCTCCCGATTCTTTCCAGCACGCACCCAACATCAGTAGTCGTGTACTTTGATCCCGGCCGGGGCGGTCGCATTTTCAATGGAGGCGAAAATGCCAGAGGCCCGTGTACTGTGCATTTTCAGTGCACGTTAAAGAACCCCGGGTGGTCAGACTTTCCGGAGCTCTCCATTACAGCTTTTCTGTACTTTCCTTCTCTTTCAGGCCCTTTCCTCTACCCCTATGGGCTCTCGACTTGGACTACCCCGCTCTCGACATGGGCTGCAGAAATTAGCGCTCTGTCGCTAACCGAAATGCAACCACCCGCCAAATATAACGAATCGTGAACTGAAACCCGCAAATTTCTCTGAAGTTCTCTCGCTGCGCCTTTCAAGTAGCAACTTTTGGATAAACATGGCTGCCAAAAGCAACGTCGACAAATGACAAGCGTCGAATGTACATCAAATCCTTTCAGTACTAAAAAAAGAAGAGCCAGGCCTGCGGGGAATCGCAGGACAGTGACAGCGTAAGCTGGAGGAGCGACCTTCTTAGAGGCCATTTTAAACGCTTGAGGAAACTGGTGCAAGTAGAGAGAGAGAGAGAGAGAGAGAGATAATGGGCGGAAGGCAGGGAGGTTAACCGGAAAGGTAAATATCCAGTTTGCTAGGTGCAAGTAGAGATGATAGGTATCCCCTGTGCCATAACTCTTATCATTTCGCCAAGTAGGGAAGTACCCACTACGTAATAATTACTGCGGTATTATAACGTATTATAACGTGCAAATCTGTATAACTGCAAATATTAGTCTCTTAGCGTCGTTTTCCCGAGAAAGAACCGAACTCTCGGCCCGGTGTCGACGGCGAGCTGCGGTTTCGGCTTGTCTCTGCATGGCTGTCTGTTGTGCCCGACGTTGCCTTGATGCAGCCGCGCGCGTAGCTTGCACAATGTATGGGTAGTTGGTGAATGCGAGATCGATGCGCGTACATCTCCACGTCGTGATGGCCTCAGTGGGCGTCTTCAATTCGAGATCGAATTGGCACGCATATGGCACGAGGAACGATGGGCTAGCTGGCGCCGTCGGGCACCGAGTGTTGCTTAGGGGCGCCACGCAACTGGGCGCGCGCTTTCGTCAACCCAGGGAAGAAACGCAGCGGTGCGGCAGACGCGGCCGCAAGCCGCTGCAGGTAACTACAGCGGATCCTAGCGCGAGGCGAGTGTTGGCGCCGGCGTCACGTCTAGTGGGAGAGGTCACGTGCTTTCCGGGCACGGCTTTTGCGGACGCTTCTTGCGGACGGCAGCTGGGCGCGCGCTATCGCCAACCTAGCCAAGAAATGCTTTCGCGTTAGTAAACGTATTGCACCAGCAGTTGTAACGTTGGTGCTTGTGCAACGTGAATTGCGCTTCTAAAGTGTGATAAACACCATCACAGCAAAACACATGTTCTGCTACCATTCGGTATGCTTTTCTTCATCTTCTTTCAACCTGTAAGGTAGTTAAAAGAACGACTTTTATCAACGCAAGGTATAGTACATTTTTCTTCGACGAAAGAGACGTATGTGCTTTGGGCGAAGGTGAGTGCAAACGTTATGCAACCCTTTCCTTACCGCATCTGCGCAGGGTGAGGAAAGGGTGACGAGGAGGGAATGGAAGAGGGGTGCTAGAGGGAGGTGATGATGAGGAACAATGATGTGAGTATAAGGAGGACAGAGAGGAGGAGTTGTGAAGTGAGAGCACAGCATAGTCTCGTACAGTATAGTGTAGGAGTGGAGAAGGAGGTGAGGGTGAGGAGGAGTGACGTGAGGGAGAGGAAGGGAGAGGTAGCCTGAGCATAGCAGTTTATGGTAGCAAGAACTGGGAAAGGAAGCTGATGGTGAGGAGGGAAAGGAAGAGGGGTGGGAGAGGTAGGTGAGGCTCAGAAGCGGCGAGGGTAGAGCGCAGCCTAGTCTCGCACAGGATACTGTAGCTAGGCGTTGGGGAGGATGAAGGTGTGGAGGAATGAAGTGAGAGTGGGGAAAAGGAGGAAAGGACACATCATAGCATGGTCCTGCTCACCGTAGTGTAAAGAAGCATAAAAAGAAAGTAAGGGAGAGGGAACGGAGGAGGGGAGAGGGCCGAGCATAGTATTATGTTGTATAGTATGGTGTAGTAAGGAGCGGTAAAGGGAAGTGAGGGTGTAAAGGAGGGAAAGGTGATGGAGAATGGCACCAGCTACGCCACATCCTCAACCTTGTCAAACGTCAAATCGAACACCTTCGCTCTCAATAAGTTTTGTATTACGTAGCTGAAGCTTCGCAATTACTGTCCTGAACGACTACATGTATTGTAGTCATTTGGGACAGTGAAGCTGGTGTAGTTAGACCGGTAGTGGTGGAGGCCATGCCCACTGAAAGATTCAGCACCGGCAAGCGCGGGAACGTAGAAAACAGTACTTGTTTATTTTCTAGAGGTAATATGAGTAATGCTGCAACTTATATGTGGGAGTACGTAAGCATGTGCTTATTATAAAATAGCCCCCGATAAATCAGTAGGAGAGGTACATTGTACAAGATCGTTTGTGTCGCGACGACCGTGTTTACAACGTACGACGCGACAGGCTTTGCTTGAAGGTCACGCTTTCTTTCCTGAGACAGGTGGCGGAATTTGGCAGAGCTCTACTCTTGCAGATGCATACCGAGTGACATAAGAGCAGCTATCGCCTTCGTCTTACCGCATTTCTTGTTTCGTTTTCCGACATCACTTCGTGTCGTGTATGTAGCCTCGTCATACTTCATAGTTTGCGCTGTTACTTTAAATAACTTTAGTTTCTAACTTATTGGCGCCTCCGTAGGCATTATTGATTAGCTGCGATCTAAGATAACTGAATTACTTCTCTGACAAAATGTTAAATATGAACATGGGAAGGCTTCCCCGCTCTCCTTGAAGACGGAAGTACTGTGCGTTTTTGGTGCATCTTAAAGAACTCGCGCTGGGCAAAATTACCGAAGCAGTCCGCTGCGGTTTGCCTCGTAATAGTATCGAGCTTCTGGCCCATAAACGCCACCAATAGTTATTTCCACAGCATCTCCTACAGGGAGGCTTGACTTCCGTTGTCATGTTCTAAGTTTGCAATGAAATCAACGTGAAACTTCAATAAGAAAAAACCAATAATGCCAGTAGGTTCGGCAGCCTCCTTCGCCATATACCTGCTTCGCTTCTGGCTTTCATGTGTCAGTGAGCTCTACAAAGGTTTAAATGATATTCTTGTAGGTCAACCACTAATCTTTCCATACATGAATGGAAGGATAAAACTTACATCCCGTTCTTTGTGCATCAAGAAGTAACAACAATGAACGCTTTTTGGCTTGTAGTTTTTGGTACTTGTCAGAACAATTGTTGTCACAACTATGCCTTTCAATACCATCGTTGCAACGTACTCTCGCGATTTTACTCTAAAAATAGCGCAGTGAAGTACTGATGGCGTCTAATCAAGAAGAAAGCATTATGGAGATATCGTCTAGCGGAATCATGTTTCTTGCTCAGCGCCTTCGATTCACCCTCAGATTAAGGATGTTATTGCGAAAATGCATAAAAAAAGAATTATACTAACATAGAACCCATTAAAAACATCATATTTAGAGTCGCATGATCTGCGCACTGTAGAAGAACATACGTTTAACTAGTGCAGAAAGTGGCCTTTTAACCATTACCGTAATCAGTAAACATTAAAGAATGGTATCGAGTACTCATGAAATTGGATGTGCTAATATAAGCCTCACGAACGAAAGAAAAAATTCACCTGTGTCATTTACCTACTTTGAATATGTAGGATTGTGCAAGCCCGTACAAAATTAGCGCAACATGTACCTCAGTCAACCGAAATTCCCCTTCAATCAGCTAACAGCAGACCAAACAATAGGGCAATAGGGATCAGCAACTTTCAAGTGAATCCTTTGAGCCTTAGGGCCCCTTCTATATTGTTCGGTGTCTTAGCAAGGGAACAATTACTTGGATATCTTGGGGATTCTCTTTGTTCAAGATTCACTTTAAGCAGTCAGCGGCTTAGGATCAGTCACTGCATATCATAAGAAGCTGCGTTTCTTATTCGTAGACTGGTCAAACACACACACAAAAAAAAAACAAGTGAACTTAAGTGGCCAAAACCATTTTTGGAGAATGTTTCACTGTTGGTGCATGATATGGTTAGTGGTAACCTAGAAACAAGGTTAATACTCACCGAATATGCCTGATACAAGGCAGAGAACGCATAGCACACGAACTGATAGCATTGTGATGTCGCCCCCGTGTACCTGATACCAGCATCGATTTCGGGTCCCGAAGCTCAAAATATTCTCCACATCTCTGTTTTCTTCAAGTAGTTCAGCACAATAAACTTGTTTTTCAAACGGGCTCGCAATCATTTTTTTTTTTTGTGCAGGACATGATAGAACAAAAAGGAAGCTTTTTCAATGTCCCTTGAGGTTGAGCAGCCCGAGAACTGCTTTCAGCCAGTATTTCCGATGACACACTCTAAGAAAACACAATGGGTCAATTGTTTATTTAAAACCATGATACGCTGCGATATAATATAGGGGAAGCGCCTGCAAGGCTTGTTCGCGCACATGCTCAAGAGGTACCTGCAAATTTTCTGGAAGCGTTTCGAAGCACTGAATAGCTCATTGGTTTCACAGAAAAAAAAATTGTTTCAAGTGGTTGGTTTGTGTATTTCTACGTTCTAGTAGTGAAGAAAAGGACACATGTTATTAGAAAAAGAGGGACACCGAAGACGCAGTTGTTCACTCAGATATAATCAATGGCATGAAACAAACTCTTCGAGGCATTTACCAATATCAATTTAACTGTAAGCATCGCTTGGAGCATCCGATACTTGTCATTAATAGAATTTGTCCTAGTCCCAAATTATCGCTGTGTGACAGGAAACCTCAATTAGCGATCGCCGCCATGATTACTGTCCAACATCCTTGCGCATGCAAGTATGCCAAACCAAGAAAAGAAGGAACTATATGAAGGCTATTATAGGTATTTTGGCGATGTTTAAATGACTCGCATGGCTATAAAGTTTTCATTAGTATATATCATGCCCTGAAAAAGTGGGCCTACCGACGATGTAATGAATTTCATGCGCAAGAACTTGTCGGCGCAAAATATTTGCGACATTTAGGAGTTGTTGCATTGCTTGTGCAATAAGAAGACTTTGCAGTAAATACGGGATGCGTGGTATTTAAGCTTTTCTTTTGTGACCGCGTAAGAAATGGCGACATATTTATCTCCAGAAGCCACAAAGGTCGGCCTCAACTCATATTTGCAAAGGCCTTCCGCTCTGTGACAGTGAAGGCATAGGGTGAAAAACACTGGGATGTGACGGCGATAGGCTAAGGAGGTGAATTTACACTGGCCCATAACGTTGGCGGCGAAAGGTAAAGTAATGATTGGATAATGAAGCATAGCGTAGAAAGCTACTAAACACGTAGAACATGGAAAAACATGCGTGGCACACACGTACCATGTAAAGCAAGAGTACAGTATCTGGGCCGAAAAGTAAATCGTATATTGGTGTGCGTTCTTGCTTCTTTGTTGAAAGAAACAGCCTCTCACACTGCATTATCGAAAAAAAAAAACATTCGTCGACTCGTTTTTAGCACACTCCTAGCTACTCGTCTGCGCATAGCATGTGTCGCCATTACCGAATTCACAAGAGACTTATTCGACAGAAATTCTTTAGAAGTGGCCAAGCTTGTCCATAGCTTTTGTAAAACAGAGCTGAAGGCTTCAATAAGCAAGTTAAAATTTAGCGGGTTGAGTTAGACATCGGTAACACTTGAAGGATTGTGTTGCACTTTTGTAACCCGCTGCTGTGGTTTAACAGGTATAGCCGTTAGCTATGAGAGCCTTCCAGGAGCGCGATAGGAGAGCTTTGTTAGGAACACAACACGTTCCCTCCCTCGCTGCAAACTCACGAACTGGGGGTTCGGCTCTCGTGTGCGCTGCGGATTTGTCGCGACTGTGTGCGGTGCAGCCTCGCAGGATCGGTCACACTGATTTGATTGAGTGGCTGCTGTTTTGACACGGTGACCCATGAGATATGCGAGAACGGGAGGGCGAGAGAAGCTAATAAGCAAGCAGTGCACATCCCAAATATTGAAGAGCATGTTTCGTTGTCTTCGTTTAGATAATATAAAACAAAATGAGATGTTTTTGGTGTTCGAATGAGTAGGACTATTTTAAGAAATCGAGAGAGAGAGAGAGGACACGACGTTTTTTTAATATACGCAGTAAGCGGACATTTTTTTTTTCTTCGCTGGCTTAGACGCGTGTCCGGCAGATAAACCGTGGTCATGCAAAAATTTGGCCGTGCCCCGCTGCTTAGAGTAACCACGGCCCCTGCAATTGGCATGCACTGAAAAGCGAACAAAACAGAACGCATATGCTAAGAGCGATCACCGATCTCGCCTCTGTTCACGTTGAAGGCGCGTTGCACCGTTTCACCATAATGTGGCCACCCCGCCAGCGAACGCGATAGGGGGAGATATCGGGCGCAGGTAAGAAAGGGCGCCGTAAATGACGCTATATTTTTACCTGAAGCCGGGTTGTTCCCTCCTACTGGTTGCGGACGATGCGGTAGCCGCACAAGGAGACAGGACCGGGTGGCGTGAGTGTGAAAACGCCATGATCGGAAGGTCATAGGATGAAACCCTGGCCGCAGCAGAGGCATTACAATAGCAGGTTAAAATAAGCCCCATGATCAAAATTGTCGGAGAACTTCTTTACGGTGTGTCGTATAAAAGAAAAGAGCCAGGCATGCGCGGAGCCGCAGGACAGTAACAACGTAAGCTGGAGGAGCGACTTTCTCAGAGGCCATCTTAAACGTTTGAGGAAAGTAGTGCAAGTGGAGGTGGTAGGTATATCCCCTGCGCCATAACTCATCATTTTCATCACTTCGCCAAGTAGGGAGGTACCCACAGCGCCATAATTACCGCGGTATTGTATCGTGCACATCTGCATAACTGCACATCTTTGAGAGTCTCTTGGCGTCGTTTTCCCGAGAAAGAACCGAACTTTTCGCCCGGCGTCAACGGCTTTGGGCTTCTCTCTGCACAGCTGTCTGTTGTGCCCGACGTTGTCTTGGTGCAGCCGCGCGCGTAGCTCTGCGATTCGCTTCTTCAGCAGCGCTTCGCACCTTACGAAGAGGCGCCATCATGTATATCGAAGAGCCAAGTCAGGTTGCTGACGGGGCTGCACACGTCGCCTGCCGCGTTACGCATGGCACGATACGACAAAAACTGCTTCAAAAGGCAGCGCTTCGTAATAATGATGACGAAAAGTAGATGCAGTGCCTTACATCGACGTAGACGCTGCGTAAGGAGCTGCGAGCAAGAGAGAAAAGGAAAGAAAATAAAAGAAAGAAGGAAAGAAAAAATTCACAGTATATCCACGGAGTGAATGATGATGAGTGGGCGAAGCTCCGGAGGTTCATCGTAGATCGTGCCGAGTTCCGGATTAATTTAGTTAACGCGCACGCTACGAATCCTTATGGTTCAACTACGCACAAGTAAGTGAAATCTCCCACCGGCACTTCATCGCAAGTCAAGATCCAGTGCCTATATATATATATATATATATATATATATATATATATATATATATATATATATATATATATATGTATGGGTGGCCGGTGAACAGTTCTCCAGCGCGAGCAGTTGGTATTTTTCAATCGAGAAACTCGCTAGAAGACGCTGCCTGAGTCAAGCTTGTCTCTCGCGGGTGAGGGCGCGTTCTCCTTCTTTGCGAGCTGGTAGCGCGTTCATCGAAGAAAGAGCGTTTCCATAGTCAACGCGCGCCTTTCTCTCTCTCTGTCTCTCTCTCTCTCTCTCACAAGACAGCAGATGGAAGAGTGAGAGAGCTCGCGCGCAGGGAGGCACGCGCCCTCCTAGTAGCGCGTTACCTACTAGGAACGCGCTACTAGGAACAACGGACGGACAGACCGAAATCTTAAGGAGCTTCGCCCCTAATAAGTTGACCAAGATTGTTTCATAATGATGATGTTGATGATGCCTCTGTAATGCGTTCAGAGCTACAAAGCATGCAGCCCTGTGTTCTTTCAAATGATTCCTCGAACTTGCAATGCAATCAACTTTCCGCGACGTGTAGTGGCGTATTTTTAGCCTGCTACGTCACATTACATTTGTTAATGCAATTCCTCGACAGACGTTAGACGTGTTTAGGTCCTTTAGAAAAGATTTTTCAAGCACACGCGTAGGTCTGCGATAGAATGCTCGATCGCTACGTAGAGAGTATGGGTTCGAATCCACGCAGATTACGTGGGTTTGAAGCCTCCTTGGTACTAGTTATTTTTTTTCTAAAATTTGCGCGATACCGGTTACGGACACTGGCGGCGGCGGTGGACAACTACGGCACTAAAAACGGCCCTTGTTGTGATCTCATAACAGCTTACGCTGTAATGATATCGGGGATTTCGAACGCGCAGCCCCAAACCTTATTAAAGCGAAAGTGTGATGCCGGTAGTCCATTAATGATCCTCAACTATAAAGTACACGCGGTGGAGCTTTATTCAACCTTGCTGGAGAACTTAGGCGAGAACGCATGTCTTTGACTGGTTAGCAAACTTACAGGAGACTTTCCTTTGACGTAAATGCACGGGCTGCGCACATGGGCCCATCGTAGGATAAGTGTGGGGATATGAGCCACATGCGATCGTATGTCGGCACGTCCTCACGTTCCCATACTGTTTACGTGGCTTTTTTGCCTGACTCGACAAAGCATCTAAAGCTTTTTCCTGAAAGCGAAAACTATATTTAGGGACCTATTGTAACATTCAAGGTCACACGGGTCGCAGAAGCTTAATGTATGAAGGCAGCAGCATCAGGATAAACAACAGACTAAAAATTCACAGCATATCCACGGAGTGAATGATGACGAGTCGGCGAAGCTCCGGAGGTTCATCGTAGATCGTGCCGAGTTCCGGATTAATTTAGTTAACGCGCACGCTACGAATCCTTATGGTCCAACTACGCACAAGTGAAATCTCCCACCGGCACTTCATTGCAAGTCAAGATCCAGTGCTTATATATATATATATATATATATATATATATATATATATATATATATATATATATATATATATATATATATATATATATCTGGGTGGCCGGTGAACGGTTCTCCAGACAAACACGCACGCACGCATGTAAGCATGTTCAGCACGCGCTCGCGTTAGCACGTGCGTATATCCTTGCGAAATGCCTTTCGTTTCTGCCTTTGCCGAAGGCATACTGATGTTGACACTAAGTTAAGGCGCGGCCCGTTCAGTTCAAGTAAAATACCTAGCAGATATTGACGCACAGAGTGCGTTACAAGTGTGGACAACCATGGTCGTAACCACGTTCTCAGAACCAATGCGGGGAGAGGCGACATAGTAAAGCACGCGTCGACAGTGTTTTAGCTCGGAGGGAGCCCTGGCGGCGGGATCATATGGGACGAAAAGAATTGCATGCAGTTCCTCCCGCGTTGCCATACATCCATACAGGGCTGGTTGACTGCCGGAAACTACTTGTCCGGCGGCCAAAGTAGGCGGCCACCACCAGGGTGTAGCGGGATACCCTGACGTCGTGCGGCCTCAGTGAAGGGGAAGCGTGACCCTCATCGAATCGTCGAAACCGCAACAGAATGGCGTATTCGTTCATGGTTTTATATGCGAGAGCGATAGTGGCGGCAGGAAAACGGGGACTCCACGTGTTGTAGCCCAGCCTATCCGTCCTGAATGATATGCTGCGTACGTGCGATCGTCGTGGAGTGGAACGTGTATGGAAGGAACGGCGTTCTCTTTGATGTTCCTTCGTAAATGTAACGCGTTCCCGTTTCAGTTCCACCAATCGTAAATGGAACGATGGCCTTCCTTCGTTCCTCCCAAAAAGAACTCGTTCCAGGAACGTCGTTCCTTGGAACGACCTTCCGTATAACACTGCGTTGTTGTCGTGGGGAGCTGAGGCAAATTCGATAGTAGTGCGCAGTACGTGGCGTTCACAAGCAGAGCACCAGGTTGACATTTCGTGAACACCCCTAATTTTACAGCGCATTTTAATCAGGACGGCTGTGCTGCTCTGTCCGCCTCTTCACTCACTCACGTTCGGGATAGAAGAGCACGGGGACTCAGGTGGCTGGATAGATAGATAGATAGATAGATAGATAGATAGATAGATAGATAGATAGATAGATAGATAGATAGATAGATAGATAGATAGATAGATAGATAGATAGATAGATAGATAAACACGCTCAAGGTCGCCGAAGTTCGCTAAGAAATGCTTCGCATTTAAAAGGTTTGCAGTATGCATGTTTGCAGTATGCATGTTAAAAGGTTTACAAATACGCATGTTTCAAATTTGAAAGGCGAAACAATGACAGAGGAACAGGTAAAACAAGTGTTATAATTGCCGTTACGAAAGAATAGTACGTGAAATAACAGTGCAGTAGTGTAAGGTTCAGGGTTAAAGAAACATGAAAGTATGTGCTAAACTTATTGTAGTCATATTCATTCACTATGTCTTCGGGAAGCGTTCCATAGCTCCATGGCAGTCGGTAAAAAGGATTTGTTGAAGGGTTTAGTGGTTCCATGCAAGTGTCATACACTGACGTTATTAAGCAGACGGTGTGAAGTGCGGTTGGGTGGAAGCAAAAAGTCTCTGAGGTGAGGGAATTCATAATACAGTTTGTGGAAAAGGGAAAGTTTTCATCATTTGATGACCTTTTCATCATTTACTAATCCTTTGTGCCAGTGTGATGCGTACGTTTTGGTCTCACTGCAAGTGAAGCCTTCTTCAACTACTTTACTTCCACGCTATGCATTCGGGGCGGCTGCAACCGTGTCGTTTCCTCGATCTTCGCGTGGACGCTGGGAAAAGCAGTGACACTTACTGTTCGCGGAATGCTGGAAACGGATCCTCTGTACGGAAATTTCAGTAACTGTGGTTGACTTTTTCATGATAAGGTGGCCTGATTAAGATGCCAACGTGTGACAGATCCCGTCGCAGAGGCTCTATAAGCCTAAGCTATTGGACGAAGCTTCTGCGGCCCTTACACATTTTAGGTGAGTTGTCGGCTGTTCTGCCCGGAACTGCCAAATCCGGCTATTGTAGCTCCACGTGTAAGAACTTCTCGTGTATTTCTGCGAAGCGACAGGGACATTACAGCACATAATAACAGAATGCACAAAAAGCTCAGGCCTACCTCCCCTCTCTTCTACGCCCAACTTAAGGAGCAGCGGGAAACGCTGCAGTCCAGCATGAGTATGTCTGTTCAGATTGAGTGGTAGGGTGATGCTGCAGCCAAATACCACATGGATCGCTGTGGAGAGCGAACCACTCTTGCATATTTACGCTCAAATAAAGACTTCTCT
>JABSTT010000277.1:0-12390 GCA_013339685.2 Hyalomma asiaticum | reverse complement strand
GCTAGCTGGTCTATAATGTCACCATTTTTCCAGCTGAGTGGTGCACTACGCAAGCTTTTAAAATACTATAATATATCCTCCCTCTTTGATCAAGTTGGCTGTTACGCCATCTTTACCGCAGCAGCTGCCTTCATAAGTACTTACATACAGACCTTTGGTGTTCTCCGATTTGATGTTTATTGAGGTCTGGCTCAGAGCTGGACAGTTCAGAATCTTCTGCTACCTTCACTATTTCATTAAAGTTGCTGATAATGTTGCCCGACTTATGTGTTAGCACATGCATTTTGTTCGGTTCTGGATACAGTTTCTTCTTGGCCGATTTAGTGCTGGTCTCTGCTGCTCTCTTTGTTCCTTTTATAGTACATCTCTTTGCCTGGCTTTACTGATCAGCTTTGATAGGTCTGTGAACTCTAAACTATTTCATCTTTTGCCAAAGTCACTGGCATTTATTTATTGAATTTTTAGTAGTTTGGGACAACTTACCTTGCCTTGTTGTTTTACCTCCAATTGCCATCACTCTTTCAGAGATCGCTTTCATTACGGTTTTGTTTAGTGCTTCGTTGTTTTGGTCCAAGACTTGGAATTTGTTTTTCAGGCCAATCTGAAATTCTTCATTCTTTGTTCTGATCACATCTAGGTATGTGCATTTTCTTTGTCACTAATTTAGTTCTTGTTTCCTTCAGGTTAAATACAATCTTCGCACTTACTAATCAGTGATTGCTGCATTATGTATTTCCTACTACTTCTGCATCTTATATTACACTTGGCTGTTCACACATTATAAAGTTAATTTCATTCATTGTTTCCCCATGCTTCTTAAAGAATGTATTCATTATTCAAAGTCAGTCTTTCTGCAAATTGCATGAGCGCACACACCTCCAGGTTATTCCTACTTCCTACGCCGTAGTTGCTAGTTCTCCACATTGCTTTTTTCCTACTTTTAGCACTCAATTCCCGACGACAATTGTGTATTACGTCCACATTCTTTTCAGTGCCAATGTCTCCATGGTTAATCCTACTTCCGACACCGTAGTTGCCAATCGCTTGTTCTCCACTTTGTTTTCTTCCTACTTTTCCCATTAACATTCCCTATGACTACTCTGTATTATGTCCATATTCTTTTCATTGCTAATTCGATATCCTCGTTGTTGGAGTGTGGCAAGCATGCGAAGTTGAGCTCGTTGATAATGCATAACTGTGTTCACTTTTCGAGCGCGGGCCAGTGCAAAGGTTTTTTCACTGTCCTATTTGTGCAAAGTGAATGTTTAAAATGCAAATCAAGGTTGCTCTGAGAGGTACAAAAAGGTCCTTTAGTCACATATGCAAGAAATGTCGTAGTTTGGATATACAGGGCAAAGAGGCCACTGTATTAATTTTAGGCTCCAAGAATGTGCTTGTAACACCGAGAATAGTCACGACGGTTTCTTGGCCATGCACCGCCGCACGTGTGGCTACAAGCCACTTTTCCTCCAGAATACCATGATAAAGAAAAAACAGGAATAAATTGATGAGGAAAATCATTGATTAGGGCCTTGGGCTGTGTGAAAAACTCTCGTGGTTGTAAGATGTTCGGCAGTGATGTGTGTGTTTGTATTTCGAGGGTACGTGTGCATATTGAAAGTTAGTGCTCGTCCTTGTCCCTTCTCGTCCTAAAATTTTTGCGCTAGGTATACAGTTATTTGCTAAGGCTACTGATATTCCATTTAGCCTCTTCTAGCTCCTGTAACCTAGCTTTGCTTGATCTCGTGTTGAACGTCCAGTCAGCTACGGCTTTGATGAAACAAGGCAGCTTAAAGGCACACACACAAGCAGAGGGGGCAGCTTTCTGCGGTTGTTATGACCTGTGGTCACTGCACCGTTGTTGACGCCATTTTGTAGGAAAATGTAATTCTGTGATGATGAAACTATGGAAGCTGTTTTAACTGGAACTTGAGCAATGAGACCGAGATCTACAATGGTTCAGGTGACTACAAGGAGCACAGAATGTGCAAGACACGTTGACAAAGTTGTTTGTGTTAAAGGGTGCCCCCTCCTTCCACTTGGTGTTCAACGGCCTCGATGCCACTCCAAGTGGCTACACAGCGGTTGTCTATGGATTGAAATATGACCAATAATCCACGACATTGTAGCCAAACCAACCAGTGTACAGCTCATTAATCACAGACTGTAACAAAGTTCTCAGCAACTCTGCTTTCTCATGATGTTCCGTCATTCGAGCGCATGAGTTGGCATGGGAAAACCTCAGAAGGAGTATTCCTTGGCCCCATATATTTTCAAACTTGCTCAAATTGTTGAGCTTTGCTTCCATCTGGTCATTGGAAACATTCAAAAACGAGAATGTCTATCAAACACCATTAGTGAGTGATCTTGTTTACGATAGGGTTCCCCAGTTGTAGCAATATTTTTGTGGGGAAAAGAGTTGTACCAAAATGTGCACGGATTTCTGAGCAAGTGTACAGAGCTTGCAGTGCACACTGTGGATGGGAGATACTGCAGAAACAAAAATCTGGCAAAATAAAAATCATGCAAAAAACATCCAAGTTCAATGTATGTGGGGGTTCGGGACGTCAACTCTAGGAATGAATAATAGCATTGAAAAGTGGGCAAGTCGGAAATTCATACTGACATGAAGCTGCACGAACGAGCACACCTGAGAAGAAGAAAACGACATGAGTGCAATTTAGCAACTGGCTTTATTGGCAGAAGGCAGCACCGTATAAAGCACACAAAAGGACAACACTACAGAGTCACAGTGAGATATGCAGTTTCAGGATCACGTAGAGATACAGAAGGCCTCGCTACACACGTGTCACCTTGGCCACGAATATAACATGCCTCAAATGATCGGTCATGTGCTTTTATTGTGGTGCCTCGATAAGATTGCACTGTTCTGGCGTGCAAAAAAGAAGATGCCCTGGCAGTCCCATGCTGTCCATTTCACACAACGGTGGGTGCCCTCCCAAGTACCTTCCGTCTGCTGAGCACCAGGGTGGAAGTGGCCTCAACGGCGGATGCTCAACTATTTCACCAAGGCTGGGGTGGTGCACCCAGGGGACCTGCCATGTCCTTATGGGGCCACCTTTCGAGATACGTGAACAACTGAGCGCCTCTACTACCTGTTTTGGAAAAACTGGCCAGCATTGGGATTTGAGCCCGGTACCTACATCTGAACATGCAACCATTTCGCCACCGATGCAGTTTGCTCCATTGTGTAGAAAATAATACGGTATGTGGATGATTATCTCGTGCTTATGAATGCACCAGGAACAGTGTGCTTATCATGTTTAAAGGTTGTATCCAGTTTTTGAAACTAAGCATTCGCATTGGGTGTGCTCATACCTGCTGGGCAGGATCTGTCAAGCCTCTCCTGGACTTCGGGCCATTCAATGTTGGTCAAGAATGGCGTGGCCATGTCGTGTTTGGAATCAGCTTTGCGCAGGTCATAGGATGTCAGAAGCCTTCTGTAACCAGGTCAGGTGTCTGAGACTACAATTTTCCCAATGGAGATTTAGGCCGCCTACGAGAAAGATTACTGAAGGAGTTAAAATTAGAAAGTAAAGGTCCCTCTTCCTCTGTTTTTAAGAAACAGCCCATGGTTAGTATATCATAAACAGGGCTGGGCAGTATCGCGATAGTATTTCAGAGGTACTTTTGACTACCGTATTTACTCGCGTAATTTGCGCACTTTTTTTCACGATTTTAGAGCTCCGAAAAGGGGGTGCGCAAATTACGCGGATATTTCGCAAACACGTTTGAAATAACGTGTAATATAATGCAACTAGCGCGGTGACTCTTTTGGATACGATCTAACGTAACGCTGCAAAACGTACGGCTGCTCCCGGGAAGGCGCAGCACATAGAAGTGTTTACAAGCCGCTGGTGGCTGCCAAGATAGCGCTATCTCGACAGCCGAGCGAGGGACACTACCGCCCCCCCCGCCCCGCCTCGCGTCTTTTCATGCGTGTTAAAGACGGGCGGGGCCTTTCCTCCCCGCATCGACGGCAGGTGTCCCGATCGGGGTGATGTTATCACATTGGCCCGCAGAGCGACGGAGATAGGCCGGGCTTGTTTGATCTCTGCTTCAGCCCCCACTCGCATGCTTTTATTCTAGCGACCGTACTTTGGGCTTTGGGGGCTTCCGGAGAAAAGAATCGGAAAAAGGGGCATCGCACACGCAGCCCCTTTTACGTATGACTGCGCTCGCCTGCGCAGCGAGGGGGGCGGCCGCGCGGCTGTTGGTCCATGCGTGCGCGCCGGCGAGCTGGGAACGGGGAGTGCAAAATATGTGAGTTTTTTTTTTTTTGCAGAGCTGGCTAAATATTAGGGGTGGGCAAATTATGCGAGGGCGCAAATTATGCGGGTAAATACGGTATCTGTATCGCTATATCGAGATACATTTTAAAAATGTATTTGTATCTCGGTAGTGAAATACTCTTGCAATGCATTGCCTGTATCGCGACACTACGCAGGACACGTGTATCTCGTTACTTTTTTTTTTCCAGGGAATGAGCCGAGACGTGTTTCCCGTGACGTGCTTCCACACGGAAATTTGGTGCCGTTCCGCTGCTGTTCTGCTCTTCCACCTCCCCCCTTGCGGGTGTCGCGCCACGTGCGGGACTGGTGTGCGGATAGCACGTGGAATGGCCCTTACTCTGCAGAAAAACTTTTTCCAGTCACTCTAGCAACAATGAAATTCGGCAGTTTGGCATCACATGGTCGAGCAGTACTGTATTTAAGCGGCCTCCCGTTGAACAGTACAGACAAGAGTCGGCACTCGTGTCACATGGTCTGCAGTCTTGGGAGCGGCGATGACAGGTCAAGCATCATCGAAGCAAACATCAAAGGACCAAGGAATGCTGAATGGTGAAGGCTGTGCAGCACAGAAAAATGACATAGAAAAAGGTATTTCAATATCAGTATTGCTGTATCTGTATTCCGGAATTTTTTTTCCCGTCCTTTTGCAAAAGTGTCTCTCAAATATCCCGCTACGTCAATTACAAATGTATCTCAGTACCTGCATTTTAGGCTTCCAAACCGTGTATTTCAATATCTGTATTCCGGAATACTTTTTCGGGTATCTCTGCCCAGCCCTGATCATACATACACGGCGTTTCTCATCACTTGAAGAAGCTAGGATGTCGCTTTGGCGTTAATGTAGTTTTTTCAGCTAAGAATAAGTTAGGCAGTGTCCGTGCTGTCGTGGATAGGGTGGTTAAATGCTCATCCTGTCCAATGGACTGCGATGTTGAGCATCACGAAAACCTGGTGGCATGTGGTTAAGGGAGCTCTTTATAAAATTCCCTTGTGGCAATTCATACATCAGCTAGACTGGCATATATCAATAACTGCGTAATGGTTCATAGAGCTTCTTTAAAAAGGCAACCTTGTTCAAATCTGTCGCTGCATTGCGAACAATGCATGTGCACACCAGAACTCGCTAACACTGCAATCTTATCGAGGCACCACAATAAAAGCACACGAGAGACCATTGAGTCACATTATATTCACAGCCAAGGTGACATGTGTGTAGTGAGGGCTTCTGTATCTCTACACGATCCTGAAATTGCATATCTCGCTGCAAATATTTGTTGTTCCTTCATTTGTTTTGCATGGTTTGTGTGCTTTATAGGGTGCTGCTTTCTGCCAATAAAGCCAGTTGCAAGATTGTGCTCGTGTCGTTTTCTTCTCAAGTGTGCTCGTTGACGCAGCTTCATGTCAGTCTAAGGAATGCTGCAGCCTCTGGTCAAAAACTTAAGATTCTTCATTTCTTAAAAGAAAATGCAAAAGCACTTGCCGCACAAATCTAAAAAAAAAAAAACTCAGAAGGGCATTGCCACGCTGCCATCCATCAGCACATCACGGCAACAGGACTCAGTCAGCCCTATGCACTCAGTCAGTCTGGTGTCGAATGTTCCCGCAGCATATCAGCGTCATCAGCCTATTTACCGTATTTGCACGTAAATAACGCGACCGCAAGTATAACGCGAGGGGGGTACTTTCGGTCTCAACGAAAAAAAAAAGAAAGTATATTACAATTATAGCGCGAAGTGATGCAACTGTAAACAGCAATCACAAGGCGGTCACCCACAAAGCTTTATTGACCTTTGCAGCCGTCGGAAAATGCCTGATTACTCTTCCTCGCTGCTCGAGTCCTTGTCGCTGTCGGCAAAAACTGCGCCGTCGTCCGTGCCGTACATACTGTTCGAGAGGCAGCACCTCGGGAATGCCCGCGACACTATTGCCGATGGCAGAGCCTCCCAGGCATTGTTTATCCACCGTGCCACATCGCTCACTGATGCTCGCTTCATGCGACCGGATGGCGTCAGTGGGCGACTGCTAGCCTCCAGCCACTGCTCGTATTCCCGTCGTACGAGGTCCTTGAAGGGCTTATTGATGCAGACATCCAGTGGCTGGAGCTGCGACATCATTCCTCCGGGAATGACGACAAGGTCAGTGCTGGACTTGGCGAGCGCTTCCTTGACCTCATCGGTCAAGTGGCCTTAAAGGCGTCTAACACGAGCATAGCTCGAGTGTTGAGGAGCGCACCGGCACGTCTTCCCCACACGACACGGATCCACTCCTTCATCATGCTGCTGTCCATCCAGCCCTTTTCGCTGCACCTGATGAACATTCGGGGCAGGAATGTCTCAGTTTTAGGGAGCGTCTTTCTTTTAAATATAAGAAAAGGGGGCAGCTTATGCCTGTCCGCCGTGCACGCCAACATCACCGTGACCCTGGTCTTCTCATTACCCATTGTGCAAACACGTACCTCCTTGGTGCAGAGTTCGTCAATCACGTACCCTGCCGGAATGTCCAAAAAGATCGGAGTCTCGTCCGAATTTCCGATCTGGCCTACGGGGTACTGCCTTTCTCTTCTCATCTTCATCACATAGCGCTGGAACTCGATGAGCTTCTCCTCGTACTCGGCCGGGAGCTTCTGGCAAATCGAAGTTCTTCGGCGAAGCGAGAATCCAGCGCGACGCACAAACTTCTGCACCCACGAGCGGCTGGCCTTAAAGCTGTCACGAGGCACGCCTGCCTCACGTGCAAACTCCCTTGCCTTTATCTGAACGAGTTCGGCGTTAACAGGGAGAAACTGGCCGCGACGTTGGCAGACGAATTCTGCCAGGTCCTCCTCGATTTTTGGGAAACGGCCCGTCTTAGGCCCACGGAACGCCTTACGAGTCAGTGCAGCTTGAAAAATGCGGTCACGGCACTTCCTCCAGCCTCAAACGGTGGACTAGGTCAGTCCGAGATGATGTGCCGCACTTGAATTCCCCCTCTCTTCGGCCAGCAAGATCACCCGTTTTTTTAAACGCGGCGGTACATTGATTACGCCCGTTCATTTTGACAGGCAATGCTGAAGCAAGTGCAAACACAGCACAATGCGGAGCGACAGAGCCTGACCAGTGCCTCCTCGCACTGGCCTGACCGAGCGACTAGTGAAGCCTATTCAGCCAATGCCTCCACGTTATGTCACAGTAGCCCCCATGGCGCTAGCGGTACAATGCGATGGACGCAGCATATCCTAGTGACGCGTGCGTCGACTGTGACACGCACGAGCATTTCTGTACTGGCAGTCAGTGGGGCTCCGAGACGCCCAGCAGGCGTCGGCGCTGCGGGGCCTTCCCATGCCCGTTCACTGGAAGCGCAAGTCAGAATAAAATGTGCTACATGGCGCGACGAACCCGCCAAGTTCAAGGAACGTGCAACGCGTGTTTCAAGGACGAAGATTTTTTAAAGGGGGAAAAAAAAGAAGGTTAGAAGTTCGCGCTATATTTGTGTGACAAACCCGAATATAATGTGAAGCGCCTTTCTAACTCGCAAATTATTAGGAAAAAAATTCACGTTATATTCGTGCAAACACGGTAAACAAGGTAACGTTATCAACATTTGCAACGAAATAGTAAAGGTAGCAGATTTCTACTCTGAACTGTACAGCTCTCAGACAGACCATGCAACCTTAATAGAAATAGAATCAGAGAAGGACACTGGAATTCCGTGTATAACCGCTAACGAAGTAAAAAAAGCTGCCAAAGGCACGTCCCACGGTAAAGCAGATGGTGAAGATGGTATAACAGCCTACTTGATCAAAGTGCAAATGCTTACAGGGCGCAATTTCAACAAACAAAAGAGAGGGACACACAGACACACACAGGCACTTTGTGTGTGTCTGTGTGTCCCTCTCTTTTGTTTGTTGAAACTGCGCCCTGTAAGCATTTGCACTTTATAATGAACCAACTAGCCCAAGAAGCAGTTTTATTAAGCGATACTTGATCAAAGACGGAGGAGATATTGTACATGAAAAACTTGCATCGCTCTTCACGAAATGTATCAAGACTGTTCTGCCCTGTTGGAAAAATGCTAATATAATCCTTATCCACAAGAAAGGTGACATAAAGGAGTTAAAGAATTACAGACCAATTAGCCTACTCCCATTAATATACAAGCTATTTATAAAAGTTATTTCTACGAGGATAAGAGAAACACTCGACTTTAACCAACCGAAAGAACAAGCTGGTTTTAGGAAAGGTTACTCAACAATGGGCCACAGCCACGCTATCAACCTAGTAATTGAGAAGTACGCGGATTATAACAAACCTCTTTACATGGCGTTTATCGACAAAGCATTTGACTCCATAGAAATACAAGCAGTTCTAGAAGCTCTACATCGACAAGGGGTACCTGGCGTATACGTAAAAACCATAAACAACATATACAAAGATTGCACAGCCACGCTACTCCTACATGAGAGAAGCAGCGAAATCCCGATCGGGAGAGGTGTGACACAGGGAGATACAATATCCCCGATGCTATTCACTGCATGTTTAGAGGAAATGTTTAAGCGTCTAGACTGGGAAGACAAGGGAATTCAAATAGATGGAGAATATCTCAGCAATTTAAGATTTGCAGACGACATTGTGCTCTTTAGCAATGATGGTGACGAACTACAAAACATGATTGATGACCTAAACAGGGAAAGCATTAAAATTGGATTAAAAATGAATAGGCAAAAGACCAAAGTTATGCTCAATAGCCTAGCTAAGGAACAGGAATTTAAAATCGACAATGAACCCTTACAATGTGTAAGCGAATACGTATACCTGGGACAATTAATAACAGGAACTCCTACCCATGAAAAAGAAATTCTCCTTAGAATAAGGATGGGCTGGAGCGCATTCGGAAAGCATTAGGAAATCATGACTAGAAACTTGCCTCTTTCACTAAAGCAAAAAGTATTCAATCACTGCATTCTTCCAGTACTAACGTACGGTGCAGAAACGTGGAGGATAACGAAAAAATTAGAGATGAGACTAAGGAGCACGCAACGTGCAATGGAAAGAAAAATGTTGGGGGTAACGCTAAGAGATAAAAAACGAGCAGAATGGATCAGTGAACAGACAGGAGTAGCCGATATTATCATATCAATTAAAAGAAAGAAGTGGACCTGGGCAGGACATGTCATGAGGAGGAAGGATAACAGGATAAGAGCAACGGAATGGATACCAAGAGAGGGAAGACGCAACAGAGGCAGGCAAAAGGTTAGATGGAGCGACGAAATTAAAAGTTGCGGGCATAAGGTGGAACCAACTGGCTCTGGATAGGGTGGCCTTCGTCCTGCTGTGGACAGGCTGATGATGATGAACCCACTTTGTGCCCCTCACCAGCGGGTACACTTCAGTGCGAAAGGGTCTTTTGCTCTGCCACAGACAGTGAAAAGGAATGACTTACCTTTCTTTCTAAGCAGTGCGCAAAATGAGGTGGACACCTGACTCTGTAAACACTGGCTCCGAGAGCTCCCCAACACTGAGCGCAAAGGCAGCATCCTCAAAGGGTTTTTGCATTGCACCCCTGCCAAATGTGCCCAGGTCACCTTTCCGCTTGGCCGAACTGCAATCACTCAGCTGGCTGGCCAGCTCTTCAAAGGTCGCCTTGCCTGACACTATCTGTTCCCGGTATCCTGTGCCAAGATTGAACAGAACCACAGTCACTCTTTAAAATAAGCCTCAATGCTAACAAATATTAGCACTCAAAACAAAATTTTTGTCTCAGAACTTTACAAGGTGAATAGGATGCAATCCAAGATGGTTTATATCCTGAAACTGTAACAAGCATGTGACACCCCGCCATAATCATCGGCGGTCCACCAGCCTCAGTGGGTAACAATTAACCCATTCGCTTCCAAAGGCGGCGAACCACCAGCCGCCTCTGACAAGGCCAAACTGCGATAAGCTGGTGATTTGCCAGCCTCCAATAAAGCACTGTTTGTAGAAGACCCTGGTAGACAGCGCTTTTCTCAACAATCTTGTTGGATGGTTTCTTCTATTTACGCCAAATGGACATTTTTGTCCGCTACTTTTTAACACTGTTGTTTGAAAAGAAATGAAGTTGCCGGCTCCACATTTAATGCCAAGTCGTCCACTGGGCCTGAAGCATGGCTTTGCGAAAGAACGGTCTCACGTGTGAGGAAATTCTCGCATTTGTCTTTCAAAGTGATTACCGTACTGATAAATCCGGAAGATATCTTGGACCAAGAAAGCAGCGGCGATGAGAGTGATGGCCAGAACAGCAGCGATTGTGATGTGCATACATCAAGACCTTCCATACTTGCAAGACACTTGAATGCAGTGCTTCCAGGACACAAACAAAATGTTGAAATCAGAATGCAATATCCTGAGTTACAACGCCATACATGGAAGTCAGCAGTCCGTGGCAGTGAAAAATCACAGAAATGGCCACCAAAGCCACGGAAGCGAATGGGTTAATGTATAACAGCTTTGCTAAGTGACGACAAGTCCTCCTCTGCCATCATCGTCCCCTCAGTTCTGGTTGCCTGCTACAGCGCCATCCGCCATGCACTTGAGAACTCGCCCGCGTCTGCAAGCCCAAGCAGGGCAACCTACAACAAAGGCTCATAAACGCAAATGCACGTTTTCATTGTTCTTTTGTACCCTCCCCGGAGGGTGCCTGACAAATGCAGAAGGCGGGGAAAACCAAGAATGTGGGGCTTCTAGCACTCGAGGGCCCTAACAATAGGCCAGGTGGCACGTTGGCAAAGGAAGAAGACCCCCAGCTGCAGAAACCGGAAAAGCCCTATAGTCACGACACCAGCTGGCAGAGCTGCTTTAGGTCAGTGACGCTGCGGCTTACAGCAGGCCCACCTCATTTGCGAGGGGAATTGTGACACTAGCAAGGAGGACTGACCCAGGCTGCATGAAAAGGCTACCACATAAACCAGACTCACAAGTGAATATTATTTCATGCAGACCACATTTTAATACATTATATTTTCGCTGCTGTTTGTAACACCCTGTAAAATGTCACTAGAATCTTGTTGAAAATTTTGCCTGAAAACTATGTGTACCTTCCACCCTGTAACGGCCCTCTTCAGGGCTAACAGTATTAATAAATGAATGAATTGAATGAATCAGAACTAGCGCCACTATGAGTGTACAGCACAATAAACTCCTACCTACGGTCATCAATAAACTCACTGTCATACAAGGACATCGAAGCGTCACTTACACAAGCAAGATCCCTTTTCTTTATATGGTACACCTCGTGTACCTCCCTTGCTCTGCTATCGCAGCATCGACACAATTTGACATCTTGCAAGAGTGGCTTATATGTGCACGCAGCGCAGTGAACGGAAGATGCCCCAGCATATTGTTAATTATGGGCATTCATGCTCATAATTCATAATTAACAATACAAATGAGCATCTTCCCAATCACTCCACCTCATGCACGTGTAAGCCACTCTTGCGTCGATGTGTCGATGCTGTCGATGCGTCGATGCTGCGGTAGCAGAGCAAGGCAGATACTTTGAAGCAATTCTAGCATGCTGAATTGAGCCAAGACATTCTTGATAGCCCAAATCACCACCTCGCTGGAATTGTTGTCCACAAGCACTAGAAAATTTTATGCCTCTATGCCTAACAATTCTGCCCCCCCCCCCCCCTTGTTGCCAAGGGCACACCACTGAAAGCGTTAAGCAGGGACTCCCTCCGCTGAACCCTGGTTATTTTGTATCATTTGCACAATGCCACCATAGACACATTATGTTTGTGAAAGGAAAATTTGGCATCCACCCCAACGTTGCACAAAGGTACAAGGAAATCTGCATGGACTTATCAGAAATGAAAGCTTCTTAGTGGAAGAAGTCCACATTGAACAGTGACCACCCCAGACAGGCACTGGTCTTGGGTTCCAACCCTAAACCAGGACAAATGTCTTGTCAACTAAGAACCTTATTTTCTTAGCAGTTTGTATGGATTTCATTGTAGCTTTGTGCTACAACCTGGTGGTCAAGAATTCTTAATTCTGAGCAGTCTGCATGGATTTCATTGAAACTTTCTACTACAAGCCGGTGGATCTAAGAACCTTAATTT
>JABSTT010000276.1:0-15125 GCA_013339685.2 Hyalomma asiaticum | reverse complement strand
CCTTCTAAGTGTGCACACAGGAATTTCTCATGCAGAAACATTGGTGCGTGTCATGTTTTGATGCTCTGGTAACCTTGTGTTGTGAAAAGACTGTTTCCGTCATCTGGCATGGCTCGTTGAATAACACTGCAATGTTTGGCTATTTCGAATGCAAATAATGGTGAAAATCACACTCCTAAGCTTTAGCGACGTAAGCGGTCCTGAATCTTTGCCAGGAACAAAAGTGCAAGAAACGACGTTTTATGCACATACAGTGCGCAACTGCTGTATTCGTTAAAGGAACGGGCGAAACACTGAAAGGTCATGGTTAGCAAACCAAGAAGGGAACACCTATATTCACTTTTAGATTTCCTTCTTAGTGTGCACACAGGAATGTTCTCATGCAGAAACATTGGTGCGTGTCATGTTTTGATGCTCTGGGAACCTTTCGTTGATGAAAAGGCTGTTTCCGTCATCTGGGCATGGCTCGTTGAATAACACTACAATGTTCGGCTATTTCGAATGCAAATAATAGTGAAAATCACACTCCTAAGCTTTAGCGACGTAAGCGGTCCTGAATCTTTGCCAGGAACAAAAGTGCAAGAAACGACGTTTTATGCACTTACAGTGCGCAACTGCTGTATTCGTTAAAGGAACGGGCGAAACACTTGAAAGGTCATGGTTAGCAATCCAGGAAGGAAACCACCTATATTCACCTTTAGATTTCCTTCTTAGTGTGCACACAGGAAATTTCTCATGCAGAAGCATTGGTGCGTGTTCATGTTTTGATGCTCTGGGAACCTTGTGTTGATGAAAAGGCTGTTTCCGTCATCTGGGCATGGCTCGTTGAATAACACTACAATGTTTGGCTATTTCGAATGCAAATAATAGTGAAAATCACACTCCTAAGCTTTAGCGACGTAAGCGGTCCTGAATCTTTGCCAGGAACAAAAGTGCAAGAAACGACGTTTTATGCACTTACAGTGCGCAACTGCTGTATTCGTTAAAGGAACGGGCGAAACACCTTGAAAGGTCATGGTTAGCAACCAGAGGAAGCCACCTATATTCACCTTTAGATTTCTTCTAGTGTGTACACAGAAAATTACTCATGCAGAAGCATTGGTTGCGTGTTCATGTTTGATGCTCTGGTAACCTTGTGTTCGTGAAAAGACCGCATCCGTCATCTGGGCATAGCACGCAGAATAACACTGCAATGTTTGGCTATTCGTAATGCAAATAATGGTGAAAATGAACACTCCTAAGCTTTTGCGACGAAAGCGGTCCTCAACTTTTTTGCTAGGAACAAAAGTTCAAGAAACCGACGTTTTATGCACATTACAGTGCGCAACTGCTGTATTCGTTAAGGAACGGGCGAAACACTTGAAATGTCATGGTTAGCAATCAAGGAAGGGAAACACTATATTCACCTTTAGATTTCCTCTTAGTTTGCACACAGGAAATTTCTCATGCAGAAGCATTGGTGCGTGTTCATGTTTTGATGCTCTGGTAACCTTGTGTTCGTGAAAAGACTGTTTCCGTCATCTGGGCATGGCTCGTTGAATAACACTGACATGTTTGGCTATTTCGAATGCAAATAATAGGTGAAAATGCACACTCCTAAGCTTTAGCGACGTAAGCGGTCCTGAATCTTTGCCAGGAACAAAAGTGCAAGAAACGACGTTTTATGCACATTACAGTGCGCAACTGCTGTATTCGTTAAAGGAACGGGCGAAACACCTTGAAAGGTCATGGTTAGCAAACCAAGGAAGGAAACCACCTATATTCCCCTTTAGATTTCCTTCTTAGTTTGCACACAGGAAATTTCTCGATGCAGAAGCATTGGTGCGTGTCTCATGTTTTGATGCTCTGGTAACTTTGTGTTGGTGTGAAAAGGCTGTTTCGTCATCTGGGCATGGCTCGTTGAGTAACACTGCAATGTTTGGCTATTTCGAATGCAAATATAGGGAAAATCACACTCCTAAGCTTTAGCGACGTAAGCAGTCCTGAATCTTTGCCAGGAACAAAAGTGCAAGAAACGACGTTTTATGCACTTACAGTACGCAACTGCTGTATTCGTTAAAGGAACGGGCGAAACACCTTGAAAGGTCATGGTTAGCAAAGCCAGAAGGAAACCACCTTAGATACACCTTTAGATTTCCTTCTAGTGTGCACACAGGAATGTTCTCATGCAGAAACATTGGTGCGTGTCTCATGTTTTGATGCTCTGGGAACCTTGTGTTGATGAAAAGGCTGTTTCCGTCATCTGGGCATGGCTCGTTGAATAACACTACAATGTTCGGCTATTTCGAATGCAAATAATAGTGAAAATCACACTCCTAAGCTTTAGCGACGTAAGCGGTCCTGAATCCTTTGCCAGGAACAAAAGTGCAAGAAACGACGTTTTATGCACTTACAGTGCGCAACTGCTGTATTCGTTAAAGGAACGGGCGAAACACCTTGAAAGGTCATGGTTAGCAATCCAGGAAGGAAACCACCTATATTCACCTTTAGATTTCCTTCTTAGTTTGCACACAGGAAATTTCTCATGCAGAAGCATTGGTGCGTGTCTCATGTTTTGATGCTCTGGTAACCTTGTGTTGGTGAAAAGGCTGTTTCCGTCATCTGGGCATGGCTCGTTGAATAACACTGCAATGTTTGGCTATTTCGAATGCAAATAATAGTGAAAATCACACTCCTTAGCTTTAGCGACGTAAGCGGTCCTGAATCTTTGCCAGGAACAAAAGTGCAAGAAACGACGTTTTATGCACTTACAGTGCGCCACTGCTGTATTCATTAAAGGAACGGCCGAGACACCTTGAAAGGTCATGGGTAGCAAACCAAGAAGGAAACCACTATATTCACCTTTTAGATTTCCTTCTAGTGTGCACACAGGAATTTCTCATGCAGAACATTGGTGCGTGTTCATGTTTTGATGCTCTGGTAACCTTGTGTTGTGAAAAGGCTGTTTCCGTCATCTGGGCATGGCTCGTTGAATAACACTACAATGTTCGGCTATTTCGAATGCAAATAATAGTGAAATGCACACTCCTAAGCTTTTAGCGACGTAAGCGGTCCTGAATCTTTTGCCAGGAACAAAAGTGCAAGAAACGACGTTTTATGCACTTACTAGTACGCAACTGCTGTATTCGTTTAAGGAACGGCGAAACACCTTGAAAGGTCATGGTTAGCAAACCAAGAAGGAAACCCTATATACACCTTTAGATTTCCTTCTAGTGTGCACACAGGAATTTTCTCAGCAGAAACATTGGTGCGTGTCTCATGTTTTGATGCTCTGGTAACCTTGTGTTGGTGAAAGGCTAGTTTCCGTCATCTGGGCATGGCTCGTTGAATAACACTGACAATGTTTCGGCTATTTCGAATGCAAATAATAGTGAAAATCACACTCCTAAGCTTTAGCGACGTAAGCGGTCCTGAATCTTTGCCAGGAACAAAGTGCAAGAAACGACGTTTTATGCACATACAGTGCGCAACTGCTGTATTCATTAAAGGAACGGGCGAAACACCTTGAAAGGTCATGGTTAGCAATCCAGGAAGGAAACACCTATATTCACCTTTAGATTTCCTTTTTAGTGTGCACACAGGAAATTTCTCATGCAGAAGCATTGGTGCGTGTTCATGTTTTGATGCTCTGGGAACCTTGTGTTGATGAAAAGGCTGTTTCCGTCATCTGGGCATGGCTCGTTGAATAACACTACAATGTTCGGCTATTTCGAATGCAAATAATAGTGAAAATCACACTCCTAAGCTTTAGCGACGTAAGCGGTCCTGAATCTTTGCCAGGAACAAAAGTAAGAAACGACGTTTTATGCACTTACAGTGCGCACTGCTGTATTCAGTTAAAGGAACGGGCGAAACACCTTTGAAAGGTCATGGTTAGCAATCCAGGAAGGAAACCACCTATATCACCTTTAGATTTCCTTCTAGTGTGCACACAGGAAATTTCTCATGCAGAAGCATTGGTGCGTGTTCATGTTTTGATGCTCTGGGAACCTTGTGTTGATGAAAAGGCTGTTTCCGTCATCTGGGCATGGCTCGTTGAATAACACTACAATGTTCGGCTATTTCGAATGCAAATAATAGTGAAAATCACACTCCTAAGCTTTAGCGACGTAAGCGGTCCCAACTTCTTTGCTAGGAACACAAGTGCAAGAAACGACGTTTTATGCACTTACAGTGCGCAACTGTTGTATTCATTAAAGGAACGGGCGAAACACCTTGAAAGGTCATGGTTAGCAAACCAAGAAGGAAACAACTATATTCACTTTTAGATTTCCTTAGTGTGCACACAGGAAATTTCTCATGCAGAAACATTGGTGCGTGTCTCATGTTTTGATGCTCTGGTTACCTTGTGTTGGTGAGAAGGCTCTTTCCGTCATCTGGGCATGGCTCGTTGAATAACACTGCAATGTTTGCCTATTTCGAATGCAAATAATAGTGAAAATCACACTCCTAAGCTTTAGCGACGTAACCGGTCCTGAATCTTTGCCAGGAACAAAAGTGCAAGAAACGACGTTTTATGCACTTACAGTGCGCAACTGCTGTATTCGTTAAAGGAACGGGCGAAACACCTTGAAAGGTCATGGTTAGCAAACCAGGAAGGAACCACTATATTCACCTTTAGATTTCCTTCTTAGTGTGCACACAGGAATTTCTCATGCAGAAACATTGGTGCGTGTCTCATGTTTTGATGCTCTGGTAACCTTGTGTTGGATGAAAAGGCTGTTTCCGTCATCTGGGCATGGCTCGTTGAATAACACTACAATGTTTGGCTATTTCGAATGCAAATAATAGTGAAAATCACACTCCTAAGCTTTAGCGACGTAAGCGGTCCTGAATCTTTGCCAGGAACAAAAGTGCAAGTACGACGTTTTATGCACTTACAGTGCGCAACTGCTGTATTCGTTAAAGGAACGGGCGAAACACCTTGAAAGGTCATGGTTAGCAAACCAGAGGAACCACCTAATATTCACCTTTAGATTTCCTTCTAGTGTGCACACAGGAAATGTTCTCATGCAGAAACATTGGTGCGTGTCTCATGTTTTGATGCTCTGGGAACCTTGTGTTGATGAAAAGGCTGTTTCCGTCATCTGGGCATGGCTCGTTGAATAACACTACAATGTTCGGCTATTTCGAATGCAAATATTAGTGAAAATCACACTCCTAAGCTTTTAGCGACGTAAGCGGTCCTGAATCTTTGCCAGGAACAAAAGTGCAAGAAACGACGTTTTATGCACTTACAGTGCGCAACTGCTGTATTCGTTAAAGGAATCGGGCGAAACACCTTGAAAGGTCATGGTTAGCAAACCAAGAAGGAAACCACTTAATATCACCTTTAGATTTCCTTCTAAGTGTGCACACAGGAAATGTTCTCATGCAGAACATTGGTGCGTGTCTCATGTTTTGATGATCTGGGAACCTTGTGTTGATGAAAAGGCTGTTTCCGTCATCTGGGCATGGCTCGTTGAATACCACTACAATGTTCGGCTATTTCGAATGCAAATAATAGTGAAAATCACACTCCTAAGCTTTAGCGACGTAAGCGGTCCTAATTCTTGCAGGAACAAAAGTGCAAGAACGACGTTTTATGCACTTACAGTGCGCAACTGCTGTATTCGTAAAGGAACGGGCGAAACACTTGAAAGGTCATGGTTAGCAATCACAGAAGGAAAGCACCTATATTCACCTTTAGATTTCCTTCTTAGTGTGCACACAGAAATTTCTCATGCAGAAGCATTGGTGCGTGTCATGTTTTGATGCTCTGGTAAACCTTGTGTTGATGAAAAGGCTGTTTCCGTCATCTGGGCATGGCTCGTTGAATAACACTACAATGTCGGCTATTTCGAATGCAAATAATAGTGAAAATCACACTCCTAAGCTTTAGCGACGGTAAGCGGTCCTGAATCTTTGCCAGGAACAAAAGTGCAAGAAACGACGTTTATGCACTTACAGTGCGCAACTGCTGTATTGGTTAAAGGAACGGGCGAAACACTGAAAGTTCATGGTTAGCAATCCAGGAAGGAAACCACCTATATTCACCTTTAGATTTCCTTCTAAGTGTGCACACAGGAAACTACTCATGCAGAAGCATTGGTGCGTGTTTCATGTTTTGATGCTCTGGTAACCTTGTGTTCGTGAAAAGACCGCATCCGTCATCTGGGCATAGCACGCAGAATAACACTGGGATGTTTGGCTATTTGGAATGCAAATAATGGTGAAAATGAAACTCCTAAGCTTTTGGGAGGTAAGCGGTCCCAACTTCTTTGCTAGGAACACAAGTGCAAGAAACGACGTTTTATGCACTTACAGTGCGCAACTGCTCTATTCATTAAAGGAACGGGCGAAACACTTGAAAGGTCATGGTTAGCAATCCAGGAAGGAAACCACCTATATTCACCTTTAGATTTCCTTCTAAGTGTGCACACAGGAAATTTCTCATGCAGAAGCATTGGTGCGTGTTTCATGTTTTGATGCTCTGGTAACCTTGTGTTCGTGAAAAGACCGCATCCGTCATCTGGGCATTGCACGCAGAATAACACTGGGATGTTGCGATATTTCGAATGCAAATAATAGTGAAAATCACACTCCTAAGCTTTAGCGACGTAAGCGGTCCTGAATCTTTGCCAGGAACAAAAGGGTGCAAGACGACGTTTATGCACATACAGTGCGCAACTGCTGTATTCATTAAAGGAACGGCAGAAACACTTGAAAGGTCAGGGTTAGCAATCCAGGAGGAAAGCACCTATATTCACCTTTAGATTTCCTTTTAGTTGCACACAGGAATGTTCTCATGCAGAACATTGGGCGTGTTCATGTTTTTGATGCTCTGGTAACCTTGTGTTGGTGAAAAGGCTGTTTCCGTCATCTGGGCATGGTTCGTTGATAACACTGCATGACTGGGCTATTCGAATGCAAATATAGTGAAAATCACACTCCAAGCTTAGCGACGTAAGCGGTCCTGATCTTTGCCAGGAACAAAAGTGCAAGAAACGACGTTTTATGCACTTACAGTGCGCAACTGCTGTATTCGTTAAAGGAACGGGCGAAACACCTTGAAAGGTCATGGTTAGCAAACCAAGAAGGAAACCACCTAAATTCACCTTTACATTTCCTTCTTAGTGTGCACACAGGAATGTTCTCATGCAGAAACATTGGTGCGTGTCTCATGTTTTGATGCTCTGGGAACCTTGTGTTGATGAAAAGGCTGTTTCCGTCATCTGGGCATGGCTCGTTGAATAACACTACAATGTTCGGCTATTTCGAATGCAAATAATAGTGAAAATCACACTCCTAAGCTTTAGCGACGTAAGCGGTCCTGAATCTTTGCCAGGAACAAAAGTGCAAGAAACGACGTTTTATGCACTTACAGTGCGCAACTGCTGTATTCATTAAAGGAACGGGCGAAACACTTTGAAAGGTCATGGTTAGCAATCCAGGAAGGAAACCACCTATATTCACCTTTAGATTTCCTTCTAAGTGTGCACACAGGAAATTTCTCATGCAGAAACATTGGTGCGTGTCTCATGTTTTGATGCTCTGGGAACCTTGTGTTGATGAAAAGGCTGTTTCCGTCATCTGGGCATGGCTCGTTGAATAACACTACAATGTTCGGCTATTTCGAATGCAAATAATAGTGAAAATCACACTCCTAAGCTTTAGCGACGTAAGCGGTCCTGAATCTTTGCCAGGAACAAAAGTGCAAGAAACGACGTTTTATGCACTTACAGTGCGCAACTGCTGTATTCGTAAAGGAACGGGCGAAACACTTTGAAAGTTCATGGTTAGCAATCCAGGAAGGAAACCACCTATATTCACCTTTAGATTTCCTTCTAAGTGTGCACACAGGAAACTACTCATGCAGAAGCATTGGTGCGTGTTTCATGTTTTGATGCTCTGGTAACCTTGTGTTCGTGAAAAGACCGCATCCGTCATCTGGGCATTGCACGCAGAATAACACTGGGATGTTTGGCTATTTGGAATGCAAATAATAGTGAAATCACACTCCTAAGCGTTTGGACGGTAAGCGGTCCCAACTTCTTTGCTAGGAACAAGGCAAGAAACGACGTTTTATGCACTTACAGTGCGCAACTGCTGTATTCATTAAAGGAACGGGCGAAACACCTTTGAAAGGTCATGGTTAGCAAACCAAGAAGGAAACACTTATATCACCTTTAGTATTTCCTAAGTGTGCACACAGGAAATGTTCTCATGCAAGAACATTGGTGCGGTCCATGTTTGATGCTCTGGGAACCTTTTGTGTTGATGAAAAGGCTGTTTCCGTCATCTGGGCATGGCTCGTGAATAACACTACAATGTTCGGCTATTTCGAATGAAACTAATAGTGAAAATCACACTCCTAAGCTTTGCGACGTAAGCGGTCCTGAATCTTTGCAGGAACAAAAGTGCAAGAAACGACGTTTTATGCACTTACAGTGCGCCACTGCTGTATTCATTAAAGGAACGGGCGAAACACCTTGAAAGGTCATGGTTAGCAAACCAAGAAGGAAACACCTATATCACCTTTAGATTTCCTTCTAAGTGTGCACACAGGAATATTCTCATGCAGAAACATTGGTGCGTGTCTCATGTTTTGATGCTCTGGGAACCTTGTGTTGATGAAAAGGCTGTTTCCGTCATCTGGGCATGGCTCGTTGAATAACACTACAATGTTCGGCTATTTCGAATGCAAATAATAGTGAAAATCACACTCCTAAGCTTTAGCGACGTAAGCGGTCCTGAATCTTTGCCAGGAACAAAAGTGCAAGAAACGACGTTTTATGCACTTACAGTGCGCAACTGCTGTATTCATTAAAGGAACGGGCGAAACACCTTGAAAGGTCATGGTTAGCAACCAAGAAGGAAACCACCTATATTCACCTTTAGATTTCCTTCTAGTGTGCACACAAGAAATTTCTCATGCAAGAACATTGGTGCGTGCTCATGTTTGATGCTCTGGTAACTTTGTTAGTGAAAAGACCTGTTCCTCATCTGGGCATGCACGCAGAATAACACTGAGATGTTTGGCTATTCGAATGCAAATAATAGTGAAAATCACACTCCTAAGCTTTAGCGACGTAAGCGTCCTGAATCTTTGCCAGGAACAAAGTGCAAGAAAACGACGTTTTATGCCTTACAGTACGCAACTGCTGTATTCGTTAAAGGAACGGGCGAACACCTTGAAGGTCATGGTTAGCAAACCAAGAAGGAAAACCACCTAAATTCACCTTTACATTTCCTTCTTAGTGTGCAACACAGAAATTTTCTCATGCAGAAACATTGGTGCTTGTCATGTTTTGATGCTCTGGGACCTTGTGTTCGTGAAAGGCTGTTCCGTCATCTGGGCATAGCGCCTTTGAATAACACTGAATGTTTGGCTTATTTCGAATGCAAATAATAGTGAAAATCACACTCCTAAGCTTTAGCGACGTAAGCGGTCCTGAATTCTTTGCTAGGAACAAAAGTGCAAGAAACCGACGTTGTATGCACTTACAGTGCGCAACTGCTGTATTCGTAAAGGAACCGGCGAAACACCTTGAAAGGTCATGGTTAGCAAACAAGAAGGAAACCACCTATATCACCTTTAGATTTCCTTTCTAAGTGTGCACACAGGAATTTCTCATGCAGAAGCATTGGTGCGTGTTCATGTTTTGATGCTCTGGTAACCTTGTGTTGATGAAAAGACTGTTTCCGTCATCTGGGCATGGATCGTTGAATAACACTACAATGTTCGGCTATTTCGAATGCAAATAATAGTGAAAATCACACTCCTAAGCTTTTGGACGTAAGCGGTCCTGAACTTCTTTGCCAGGAACACAAGGGCAAGAAACGACGTTTTATGCACTTACAGTGCGCAACTGCTGTATTCATTAAAGGAATGGGCGAAACACCTTGAAAGGTCATGGTTAGCAATCCAGGAAGGAAACCACCTATATTCACCTTTAGATTTCCTTCTTAGTGTGCACACAGGAAATTTCTCATGCAGAAACATTGGTGCGTGTTCATGTTTTGATGCTCTGGTAACCTTGTGTTGATGAAAAGGCTGTTTCCGTCATCTGGGCATGGCTCGTGAATAACACTACAATGTTCGGCTATTTCTAATGCAAATAATAGTGAAAATCACAATCCTAAGCTTTAGCGACGTAAGCGGTCCTGAATCTTTGCCAGGAACAAAAGTGCAAGAAACGACGTTTTATGCACTTACAGTGCGCAACTGCTGTATTCGTTAAAGGAACGGGCGAAACACCTTGAAAGGTCATGGTTAGCAACCAAGAAGGAAACCACCTATATTCACCTTTAGATTTCCTTCTAAGTGTGCACACAGGAAATGTTCTCATGCAGAAACATTGGTGCGTGTCTCATGTTTTGATGCTCTGGTACCTTGTGTTGATGAAAAGGCTGTTTCCGTCATCTGGGCATGGCTCGTTGAATAACACTACAATGTTCGGCTATTTCGAATGCAAATAGTGAAAATCACACTCCTAAGCTTTAGCGACGTAAGCGGTCCTGAATCTTTGCCAGGAACAAAAGTGCAAGAAACGACGTTTTATGCACTTACAGTGCGCAACTGCTGTATTCGTTAAAGGAACGGGCGAAACACCTTGAAAGGTCATGGTTAGCAAACCAAGAAGGAAACCACCTATATTCACCTTTAGATTTCCTTCTAAGTGTGCACACAGGAAATTTCTCATGCAGAAACATTGGTGCGTGTCTCATGTTTTGATGCTCTGGGAACCTTGTGTTGATGAAAAGGCTGTTTCCGTCATCTGGGCATGGCTCGTTGAATAACACTACAATGTTCGGCTATTTCGAATGCAAATAATAGTGAAAATCACACTCCTAAGCTTTAGCGACGTAAGCGGTCCTGAATCTTTGCCAGGAACAAAAGTGCAAGTACGACGTTTTATGCACTTACAGTGCGGCAACTGCTGTATTCAGTTAAAGGAACGGGCGAACACCTTGAAAGGTCACGGTTAGCAAACAAGCAGGAAAGCACTTAGATACACCTTTAGATTTCCTTCTTAGTGTGCACACAAGAAATTTATCATGCAAGAACATTGGTGCGTCTCATGTTTTGATGATCTGGGAACCTTGTGTTGATGAAAAGGCTGTTTCCGTCATCTGGGCATGGCTCGCTGAATACCACTACAATGTTCGGCTATTTCGAATGCAATAATAGTGAAAATCACACTCCTAAGCTTTAGCGACGTAAGCGGTCCTGATCTTTGCCAGGAACAAAAGTGCAAGAAACGACGTTTTATGCACTACAGTACGCAACTGCTGTATTCGTTAAAGGAACGGGCGAAACACCTTGAAAGGTCATGGTTAGCAACCAAGAAGGAAACCGCCTATACTCACCTTTAGATTTCCTTCTAAGTGTGCACACAGGAATGTCTCATGCAGAAACATTGGTGCGTGTCTCATGTTTTGATGCTCTGGGAACCTTGTGTTGATGAAAAGGCTGTTTCCGTCATCTGGGCATGGCTCGTTGAATAACACTACAATGTTCGGCTATTTCGAATGCAAATAATAGTGAAAATCACACTCCTAAGCTTTAGCGACGTAAGCGGTCCTGAATCTTTGCCAGGAACAAAAGTGCAAGAAACGACGTTTATGCACTTACAGTGCGCAACTGCTGTATTCGTTAAAGGAACGGGCGAAACACCTTGAAAGGTCATGGTTAGCAACCAAGAAGGAACCACCTATATTCACCTTTAGATTTCCTTCTAAGTGTGCACACAGGAATTTCTCATGCAGAAACATTGGTGCGTGTCTCATGTTTTGATGCTCTGGGAACCTTGTGTTGATGAAAAGGCTGTTTCCGTCATCTGGGCATGGCTCGTTGAATAACACTACAATGTTCGGCTATTTCGAATGCAAATAATAGTGAAAATCACACTCCTAAGCTTTAGCGACGTAAGCGGTCCTGAATCTTTGCCAGGAACAAAAGTGCAAGAAACGACGTTTTATGCACTTACAGTGCGCAACTGCTGTATTCATTAAAGGAACGGGCGAAACACCTTGAAAGGTCATGGTTAGCAAACCAGAAGGAAACCACTAATACACCTTTAGATTCCTTCTAAGTGTGCACACAGGAAATTTCTCATGCAGAACATTGGTGCGTGTCTCATGTTTTGATGCTCTGGTAACCTTGTGTTGATGAAAAGGCTGTTTCCGTCATCTGGGCATGGCTCGTTGAATAACACTACAATGTTCGGCTATTTCGAATGCAAATAATAGTGAAAATCACACTCCTAAGCTTTAGCGACGTAAGCGGTCCTGAATCCTTTGCCAGGAACAAAAGTGCAAGAAACGACGTTTTATGCACTACAGTGCGCAACTGCTGTATTCATTAAAGGAACGGGCGAAACACCTTGAAAGGTCATGGTTAGCAATCCAAGAAGGAAACCACTTACATACACCTTTAGATTTCCTTCTAAGTGTGCACACAGGAATTTCTCATGCAGAAACATTGGTGCGTGTCTCATGTTTTGATGCTCTGGGAACCTTGTGTTGATGAAAAGGCTGTTTCCGTCATCTGGGCATGGCTCGTTGAATAACACTACAATGTTCGGCTATTTCGAATGCAAATAATAGTGAAAATCACACTCCTAAGCTTTAGCGACGTAAGCGGTCCTGAATCTTTGCCAGGAACAAAAGTGCAAGAAACGACGTTTTATGCACTTACAGTGCGCAACTGCTGTATTCGTTAAAGGAACGGGCGAAACACCTTGAAAGGTCATGGTTAGCAAACCAAGAAGGAAACCACCTATATTCACCTTTAGATTTCCTTCTAGTGTGCACACAGAAATTTCTCATGCAGAAGCTTGGTGCGTGTTCATGTTTTGATGCTCTGGGACCTTGTGTTGATGAAAAGGCTGTTTCCGTCATCTGGGCATGGCTCGTTGAATAACCTACAATGTTCTGGCTATTTCGAATGCAAATAATAGTGAAAATCACACTCCTAAGCTTTAGCGACGTAAGCGTCCTGAATCTTTGCAGGAACAAAAGTGCAATAAACGACGTTTTATGCACTTACTAGTAGCGCCAACTGCTGTATTCCGGTTAAAGGAACAGGGCGAAACCCTTGAAAGGTCATGGTTAGCAAACCAGAAGGAAACACCTATATTCACCTTTAGATTTCCTTCTAGTGTGACACACAGGAAATTTCTCATGCGAAGAATTGGTCGTGTCATGTTTGATGCTCTGGAACCTTGTGTGTGAAAAGGTGTTTCGTCATCTGGGCATGGCTCGTTGAATAACATACATGTTTGGCTATTTCGAATGCAAATAATAGTGAAATGAACTCCTAAGCTTTGCGACGTAAGCGGTCCTGAATTCTTTGCCAGGAACAAAAGTGCAAGAAACGACGTTTATGCACTTACAGTGCGCAACTGCTGTTTCGTTAAGGAACGGGCGAAACACCTTGAAGGTCTGGTTAGCAACCAAGAAGAAACCACCTATATACACCTTAGATTTCCTTCTAAGTGTGCACACAGGAAATTTTCTCATGCAGAAACATTGGTGCGTGTCATGTTTGATCCTGGTAACTTGTTGGTGAAAAGGCTGTTCGTCATCTGGGCATGGCTCGTTGATAACACTGCAATGCAAATAATAGTGAAATCACAATCCTAAGCTTTTAGGACGTAAGCGGTCCAGACTTCTTTGCTAGGAACACAAGTGCAAGAAACGACGTTTTATGCACTTACAGTGCGCGACTGCTGTATCATTAAAGGATCGGGCGAAACACCTTGAAAGGTCATGGTTAGCAACCAAGAAGGCAAACACTAATTCACCTTTAGATTCCTTTAGTGTGCACACAGGAAATTTCTCATGCAGAAATTGGTGCGTGTTCATGTTTTGATGCTCTGGTAACCTTGTGTTGTGAAAAGGCTGTTTCCGTCATCTGGCATGGCTCGTTGAATAACACTGCAGTGTTTGGCTATTTCTGAATGGATATAATAGTGAAACTCACACTCCTAAGCTTTGCGCGAGTAAGCGGTCCTGAATCTTTGCCAGGAACAAAAGTGCCAGCAAACGACGTTCTTATGCACTACAGGACGCAACTGCTGTATTCATTAAAGGAACGGGCGAAACACCTTGAAAGGTAATGGTTAGCAAACCAAGAGGACACCACCTATATTCACCTTTAGATTTCCTTCTAAGTGTGCAACAGGATATTCTCATGCAGAAACATTGGTTCGTGTCTCATGTTTTGATGCTCTGGTAACCTTGTGTTGGTGAAAAGGCTGTTTCCGTGCATCTGGGCATGGCTCGTTGAATAACACTCAATGTTTGGCTATTTCGAATGCAAATAGGAAATCACACTCCTAAGCTTTAGCGACGTAAGCGGTCCTGAATCTTGCCAGGAACAAAAGTGCAAGAAACGACGTTTTATGCACTACAGTGCGCAACTGCTGTATTCATTAAAGGAACGGGCGAAACACTGGAAAAGGTCATGGTTAGCAATCCAGGAAGGAAACACCTGATATCACCTTTAGATTTGCATTGTCTAAGTGTGCCACCGGAAATTTCTCATGCATGAAACATTTTAGGTGGTCATATGTTTTGATGCTCTGTGTAAACCTTTGTTGTATGAAAAGGCTGTTTCCGTCATCTGGGCATGGCTCGTTGAATAACACTACAATGTTCGGCTATTTCGAATGCAAATAATAGTGAAAATCACACTCCTAAGCTTTAGCGACGTAAGCGGATCCTGAACCTTTGCCAGAACAAAAGTGCAAGAAACGCCGTTTATGCACATACAGTGCGCAACTGCTGTATTCAGTAAAGGAACGGGCCGAAACACCTTGAAGGTCATGGTTAGCAAACCAAGAAGGAACCACCCTAAATTCACCTTAGATTCCTTTCTTAGTGTGCACACAAGGAAATTTCTCACTGCAGAAACAATGGTGCGCTGTCTATGTTTGATGCTCTTGGGGAACGTTTTGTTTATGAAAAGGCTGTTTTTCCATCATCCTGGCGGAATTTCGTTCAATAACTGCAATGTGTTGGCTATTTCTAATGAAATACTGTTGAAAATCAACACTCATAAGCTGTTTGCGAAGGCAGCGGGTCCAAATTCTTTGGCTAGAACACAAGTGCAACGACGTTGTTATGCACTTACAGTG
>JABSTT010000275.1:0-12232 GCA_013339685.2 Hyalomma asiaticum | reverse complement strand
TCTTCAGTACAATATATATATATATATATATATATATAGATATATATCGATATTATAATATATATATATATATATATATCTAGCTATCTAGTGCTATTATACAATTATATATATATATATATATTCAAAAGAAGAGATTCACACGGTTAACAAAACAATATAACTTTACTGACGCTGCGGCCGGTGGTCCGGCCTTCATCAGAGTAAAAAGATGTTACAGAGCTTTATATATTTCCATTACATGGTTTTTTTTCCATTACATGGTTTCCATTACACGGTTAATGGTTTATATTTTGCCATTACAAGATGTTTTAGTCAATTCTAGCCAGCAGTTTGTCAATAAATCAGCTTTGTTGTTTTTTATCCTTTCTGCTGTGGTGGCATTTTTCTGCTGTGGCATTTTTACAATGTGCAGTGGCTTTACAGTTGCATTACATAAAGGTGCTAGAATCCCTCGAGGTTGTAAGTGTGCCGCCTTGCTGTTAATAGACCTTTTTCAAGCTATCCCAGAAGCCACTGCGAGCGCGTAGTGCAGTATGGGAAATGTGTGTACATCGGCGGAGGCAAGCTCGGTTTAAGCAAGCGCCCGACGCAGTGGCAGCTGTGGGATCGAAGCTACGACGCGATAAGAATCGAATCCGTGTTTGGTGAATGCAGTCTGTCGACGTAGCCTGTTCATCCGCATCGTGAAACGTGCGTAACATTTACATTTGCGCGTCCGAAAACGATGTACGTACACAAAACAGGCGAACGCTCAACATGGCTATACTCTGCTTTGCTCTCGAACATTTTCAGGGCAGCATCTTCAGAATAACTGATCAACTGCATCGCGTGAGCTGCAGCAATGACATTTGTCACTTACATGACAGTTGTGATCGTAATGTGAACAATCACAAAACTCGACAAATAAACACAAAAACTAAAATTCACACACTCAGTCTCAGTACTGCAATAAAAATGTTCACGCAACAGGATAGTTAACGCATAACATTTCAGAAAAACGAGATCACACACATGTTCATACACACAGCAGTCCGTATGAACATCTCGCTCGCAAATCTTCTCTTCTTCGTGCAGCAGTTAAGATTACAGAGCATCGAAGGAAAGTGTACGCGATCGCATGTGCGCCGACACAGCTGGACCGACACAGCTTTCACCGACACAGCTGGACATGGCACGTCGGCGGAGCTAGCATACATCAAAGACCACTACCGTCAAAGACCACTGTCATAAAAATGTGGTTTTACTAAAGTGAAGTTTTATTGAAAAGGGAATCAAGCGACAGTAGCGAGTAGCGGAAACAGAGCCCAGCGGGACAGAAGAAAAGTACACGCACCACACACGAAGGGGTACCAAAATGAGCCGGAATAATGCATGCGGCCAATGGAGAACCATACACGTTTAATTACAAAACAATGAATTACAGTACCTAGAATGAGATATCCGCAACAGACTTCGTTCACGCACTGCACACAGTTCGTTCGTTTAGCACACACTGCCCGTTGGTCTACTTCGTCGTCGCAAGCACATCGCTATTTTGCAGTTGCCTGCGTAGAACCACACTGCAGTGCCGACACAAACAAGTACACAGGAATACAGCGTCCACACCTCGGTGTTCTCCGCACACGCGGAGTGGAGATACAAGCACATGGTCACTCGCAAACGCACGTACACTGCCGAGACTCCGGGAAACTACGTTCACGAGACATGCCAGCGCACACCCCGTATGACCAGTCCGACCCCCGCGAATGACCCCCTTGCTCCCCTCCTTTTTCATTGTCCCGTGGTGCTGTGCGCCTGCTTACAAAAGAAAACACACAAAAAAAAATACGTTTAGCCTCGCTCCAATGTCACTCACTAACTCGGAGCGAAAGACGCGCTTGGAAAGGCTGGGCTTCGCTCTGCTAGGGTGGCTAGAATGGGGAGGTGTGAAAAGCGAGCCGTGTTCGCCTTGCCCAGAGGTGCCGCGGTGCGCGATCTCTCCGCTAGGTTGAGATATGGCGCGACGATCGGAGGCGCTGCCTGCCAGCGCGGCGGAGATTGCGGCAGCAGCAGTGTACGCTGGTGTAGGCTGCTGATCACTTACGGCAAGAGGTTGACAGTATCGCCGAACTTCCACGTGGTTCGATGAATTATTTGTGTGTGCCCTTAGTGGATTGAATGGCGTCCGTAAAGAAGAAAAAAACGCTGTGGACATGTTTTGTGCCAGGGTGCAACTCAGGATACAGATCCTGCGCGGAAAAGGTCTCCCTTTTCCGTGCGCCGGCATGCCAAGACAGATCTGCATTAAGAGAGCGGGCCATCCCAAAGGCCGACAAAGCTCTCCATGAGAATTCTGCCGTCTGCGAAAAACATTTCGACGCAAGGTAAATATTTTGAACCTATTTAAGCGTAGCAAAGACTTTTGTGTTGGTGTGTGGAAAACATCGACAAGTGGAGTTATTGAACGCTTTGTGGCGCTTGGCCATTGCTTTTAGATAAATGCATTTATTTACCTGAAAATTATGTCTTCTTATTTGGTTTTTAGATTCATCGTGCGAGAATTCGTGCATATTTGTGGGAGGCCAGGAAGTCAGAATGAAGCGCCATATGCCTAGTTTAAGAGATGATGAGGTACCCACCATATTCCCAAACCTGCCCAAGTACATTTCTAAGAGCTTGCCTAAAGAACGAAAAAGACGAGATATTGTTTCACCAGAGTGTGTGCCAGCAAACAAGTGTCGCGAAAGCCCTACCACGTTGGAGGATTGCCAGTCTGACTCAAAAAATTGGCTTCATCTACCTTATGACCTCGCGTCTCAGCCAGGATTTCTTAGAACGTTCCTTCGGAATCGTACGTTAGGCCAGTGGCGCAAATGACCACCCAACTCCCGCCCAATTCATCATTATTGTTAGGTGTATAATTATGTGTATTCTTTTTCGTGCATGAAGAAAACCTATGCCAAACTGTTTATGGCAATTTTTACTCATGCAGGTGCATGAGCTTCTACAGCCTAGCAAAGAGCCCCAAAGATGGAAATGTTTCGCCTGGACTTTTGGAGTCGCTTCTCACAGTAGAGGAGGCGCTTCAGCAAAATGAACCTGAGGAGGATGTTGAAGATAATGCTGCAGTTCCCATGGATGCCGCTGAAGTTGCCGCAGACCACGTAGACTATGTAGAGCAACGCAGCGATGCTCGCCTTGTGCACTGCATTGCGGGTTATGTGGCCAGAAAACGCATTCTGCCATTGGGTTGCACGCTTTGTAGAAATGCCTGCATCGTGCCCAGAGACAGCACTACAGGAGAGCTTCCAAGTCAGGCAACTAGAGAGTGGGATCTAGGAGGACTACTGTATGCATCAGAGTCTCTTTACAACCTGGTACAGTTATTGGAAAGCAAGCTGACACATATGTTTAGCACAGTGCGTCTGCATGCAAAGGTAGTAGCCAGCCTACTGCGATGCGTAAGCAGCGAAGTGCCAGAAATTGGCTGCGCTGAACACTGTGAACAGTTGACGAAATAAGTCGTCAGATTCTTTCGTGCTACGAGAGTTCATTTTTTTAAGGGTCTGAATCAGGCAGAAAGTGAAAAAAAAAAAAAGCGAAGAGATTGAAGCCATGTGTAACGTAAAGCATTCACCAGTGATATACTCATGACCTGCTTGCTGGTAATAAACTTGTGTTCGAGCCATGAAACTAAGTGCTGTCTCAATTTATACACAACTATGAGAATACTGGCTCCGTGACGGTACGATCTCAAGTGTAACGCAAGAGCATTGAGGAAATTGCAATGCACAACTGCACTCGCGCAAATGCAATGATCGTTCAGCGAAAGATGCGTATATTCATAATTGATAAAATTGTTGTTTAATGTTTACTTTGAAAAAGCTCTTGCACTGGCGAAGGAAGGAAGGAAGGGGAAACAGAAACGCGGGGAGGCAAAAAACTGCACTGGCGAAAAACTACAAACGACCGACGCGGGTGCATTGCTACGGATACAGTGCACTAGAATATGGGTAGTGGGTTCAGGAGAGGGCATGCTCCACGCGCCGGCGTGAAGCGGAGAGTGTTGACGGGTCGCGTATGTATGCGGCGGCGCTGCGGTAGCGTGGGCTGTACGCTCGGCGGCTGCGCTCAGCAATATTCCCAGCACTCCCGCCTGCTGCAGTAGCAGCGACTCGCGTTTGCATTCTTTGCTGTCTTGTTTGCGTCGCTGTGTCGGGCGCTGTTGCTCTCCGTTACCTCGAGTGCAGAATGAAGTAGCTCGCGTTTCCTTCGCCGTTCTGCAGCGACAGCAGAGTCGATGTGATGCTGTTGCGCAAAGCTCAGACTTCTTGTTTAGGATGCAACGAGAACCCCGAAGTGCTTAACCCCGATGCTTACACCCTGCATCGCCAAGTTTGGTGCTGCCATAAGGCTTCACTTTCTTGTAAAAGGCCTTAATGTGTCACCGAAAGCACCAAAGCAAAAAAAAAAAAAAAACTTGCATGCGAAGTTGAGTGAGTGCTCTTCGGCATATGTTCTCTGAAAGAACACCACGGGGTGGTGTCTCAACAACCATGCACAAAGAATTTGAAAATATCTGACCGCTGGAGCGAAATAGTCTCACATACCTTGTGGGCAGTGATGTGTACTTTCAACCAGTATTTTTTTATCAGTAAGTATCAATTACATATTTTTTTACCTACTCAAAATTTTAAATATCACTTCAATCCCTTATATTTCAGTTAGAAAGTTACAGCTCGCTTCAGATAAACCGGGAATGATTCCCTTCATGTTGAACTTTGTCACATTTGTTTTTTGTTTTTTTTTAACCAGTAAAGACAAGCAGCCTTGAAGTATACGTGGAATGCGAAATAAATGCGCGCTGCAAGCGATATTTGACATGATGCATCTCGAAACACGCTTGCGCTTTCCTCGCTGCCATTTAAGTCGTGACACTTTTCGAACCTCCTTGCATGGCGATGACATGTAGTACGCTGCGACGACAAACGCATGCAGCCGTGCATTTGCCAAATCATCACTCGGGACGCTTGAGCAGCGGTGCGCAAGCACGCGTCTATTTTATTATAACACGTATTTCGCGATTTTTGTTTTCTTTTCGAAATGCTTGATGTCCGGGTTATCAGGCGGACTACTACTTTGCACGGACTTGTTAGCGATTAAAGCAATATTTATGAAGTCGACTAATTACAAGGAATATTAATTGACACTTAGTCATAAAATGTAGCCGTTGTAAGTACACACGTACGACTACTGCAAGTACGAATTTAGCTGAGAAATTTTTTCTAGAACGTCTGCCTTTCTTAGAAATTTAGTGCATGATGGGCCGCCCTATTAATTATGCACTTTAGGGAACACAAAACACCTGCACGGCTGTAAATAAAGAATGGGTATGTCATGAAAACATGTCTTTCTTGTACTTCACTCTTAAAAGAACACGCAAGTGGCTATTTGTTACTCACCAACGATTCGGTTTCTTCGGAGGGTAGGAAGTTATATGTTAAAGCCGCTCAGCAGCTCTCTGCAGCCAGGGAACCTCGCTATTAATCAATGACAGCACCGGACTTTGGAATTAGCTAGAAGGTCGCACCACCAGGTCTGTCCTTTGCGAACCCAGAAACATCATAGGATGCATCGAATGATAAAAATGGTCTATCCGGAAAAAGCTACGAGTTAGGTCTGCCAACCTAACACCTATTTTTGGCGGACTTCTGCAAATCGTGGCCGAAAATTGGCGCAAAGTTATATATAACCTGGAAATAATCGTTCACGTCAATGATGGTTCGAAATTTTCACTTTTTCAACACCGTCTTCTCGCGTACGGAATGATGCAAGGACGAAACTTATTAGGTAGGGATGCAGCGGTGTCTCCTTTGTATGCCCAGTAATAATTTTCATGTGCTGACCCCGGCAAGACTGCGCCGAGCTCCCAAAATCAGCTCTCAATCTGTTGACAAACCGTTTATCATAGGAATGTTCTCTATGTAAGTAGACCGTCGTTAGAGACAGCGCACATTTAAAAGACACTGAGCGCCTCTGAGCAAATCCGGTCCCATCGAGCCATGCTGTACGGTTTTACAAGCCACTGTCTCGTTTACGCATGCCATTTAGCCCGGAGATTCTTGCGGGCAGCAGTGACTATTTCACGGGACAGGCACTGAAATGCGGAGCAACAATTCCATGCGACGACGTAACGCAGAGCGCGAGTATGGTGCGCGAGCCTGCTCGAGCTTCGTACTGCATACAGCCCATGCTCTACTGGCGCCATCTCGTGCCGTCAACGTGAGAAGCGTCACTCCCGGCCGCTCTCTGAGCCCACTACCCGTATATTCTAGTACACTGTACTACGGAGAAAGCTGGCAGCGCCTCCGACTACAGCGCCACCGCTGCGGGATCGCGAGTGGGGGTCAACTCAGAGCGGCCGGTTTTCACACCTCCCAATTCTAGCCACCCTAGCTCTGCTGGGCGGCTGGATGTACACACATTTCCCAGAAGCACTTGCGCGCCCACGGGTGGCGCTGCGGTGCTTGAAAAAGGTCTATTGAGAGGCTACGGTGTCGCATCGCGACTCGCCGCATCCGATCACGTGCTCTGCCCAGGCATACTTCATAGCCACACTCTCTCCCTTTCCTGTAGCCTTAAAAGGAAGGTGCTCTGCAAAACCTTTTCGCTCTGATGAAGGCCGGTCCACCGGCCGCAACGTCAGTAAAGTTATATTGTTTTGGTTAATGGTGTGAATCTCTTCTTTTGAAAATATTTATTCGGGCTACATATATATATATATACCTTCGGATGTCGCGTCCGATGCTCTACCAACTGAGCTACAAGGGCGGTCGACCGCCCTTGTAGCTCAGTTGGTAGAGCATCGGACGCGACATCCGAAGGTCGTGGGTTCGGGTCCCACCGAGGGCAGGTTTGTCTTTTCGTCCACTTTAATTCCTTTCAACTTTCTCCACAATTACAATACCACAAGTAACTTCCCCTATGTTTTCCTAGGCTTCATTGTCTGTTTGCTCATTAAGTTCTCTAAATCGAAAAATACAGACAGACAGAATTGGTTTTTCGCATGTGCTTCACGGATCTGTGTTTCCAAACGAACGAGTTGATCGGTAGTGGAACGGTGCTCTCTGAATCCACACTGGAAATGATCTATTTTCTTATTTTGCTCAAGAACATGTATTAGCCGTGCGTTCACTAGTCGCTCAAAAGTTTTGCACAAGCAGCTTGTCAAGGCCACGGGACGATAACTAGCAGCCTGACAGCGGTCCTTTCCGGCCTTCAATATTGGAACAATAACAGCAGTTTTCCATGTTTTGGGCAGCTGGCCTGATTTCCATACTCGGTTAAAAAATGAGAGTAATGACTCCAGAGAGCTAGCAGACAAATTCTGCAGCATAGTGTAGTGTATATTATCAGGACCCATTGCAGTCGGCTTACAGTTTGCCAGTACCATCTTCAGCGCGAATGCTGTAAATTCGCAGTTGTACTCGCCTTTTGCGCTGACACCTCTGTGCCCCTTACGCTCTGCGGCATTTTTATATTTTAGGAATGCTTCCGTGTAGTGGTATGAACTGGACACGTGGCAAAAGTGTTCGCCTAGAATATTAGCCTGAGCCTCAAGTGATGTGTCAGTGTCATCGGGAGAAAGTAGAGGGATTGTAAACGCCCTGTTATTCCCGTTCATTCGTCTGACCTTTTCCCATACATATTTTGATGGGGTTTGGCTATTTATTTCAGACACATATTTCTGCCATGTCATCCTTTTTGCCTGTCGTCGGGTGAATCTTGATCGTGCTTTTGCCTTTTTGAACTCTATGAGGTTTTCTATAGTACTTAGGGTATCGCTTGAAGATTTTCCACGTCTTACTTTGGAGTTTTCTTAGCCTACGACACTCGTTATTCCACCATGGCTTCGGGCACTTTGGCAGCTTACCACTCGTCTTGGGAATAGATTTATGATGATGATGTGTGCTGTTTTATGGCGCAAGGGCCAATTGATGGCCAAAGAGCACCATTTCAGAAGACAAGAGATGTGAACAATGATATGGTGCGTTTGGGAATAGATTTAGATGCCGCTTCAATAATAATATTGGTTATTGCGTCATTTTGTTCATCAAGCGCATCGTGATTAATTAAGGCAAGCTCCTGGAACAATGCCCAGTCGCCTTGCCCCAGTTTCCAAGAAGGTGGCCGGATGTGCAGTGTGCTGTTGGGTTCTTCCTTTCTTAACATGACAGGGAAGTGGTCGCTTCCATAAGGATCCGGAATGACTTCCCACATAAAACACTCGGACAACCCAAGGGAGCCTATTGATAAGTCAATGCATGAAAAACTCCTGTTAGCGGCATTAAAATATGTAGCATCCCCATTATTAAAAATATGCAACCCTGCTACTTCCACTAGTTTTTCTAATAATTTTCCATGTGCGTCTGTCTTTTCACTTCCCCACAGTGGGTGATGGGCATTCATATCACCAAGAATTAAAAACGGTTCGGGGAGTTGTTCCACCAAATCTAATAAATCATTGAATGGTGGGCGAGAGTTAGGGGGGATGTATAATGACACAACAGTAGTTAGTGACTTGAGGTGCACTCTAACACCCACAGCTTCAAGAGATGTGTTTAGGTGAAGCTGGCTAATGATTACTCCAGCGTTTGCAATGATGGCAACACCGCCACCAGCAGCACCGCTTTCGCGGTCTTTTCTAAATACTGTAAATTTCTTTAAAAAGTTTGTATGGCAAGGCTTAAGGTGAGTTTCTTGTACGCAGAATAATGTGGGGTTAAACTGGGATATGATGTCTTTGATGTCATCAAGATTATGGAGCAAGCCTCTCGCGTTCCATTGAATGATTTGCGCCATTATGAAACAAAAACAAACAAAAAAGAACGCATTGGCTTTGCGTCCCAAGAAAGAGTAATTTAGGTTACCGGATCCTTTGGAGGACCCGTAACCCTTAAAATTTTTCCCCTTTTCTTGTTTTCTGTAGGATTGTGCTGCTCTCTCGGTGCTGGCAGCACAGAGGGAGCTGATGATACCTCCATAGGTTCATCGCTACTCTTGGAGGTGCCAGGACCACCACGTGGGGAAGCACTGACCCTTTCAGTTTTTCTTGTTTGTACAACTGGTGACGCTCCCGAAACTTCATCAGAAGGTCCGGCAGCACTTAAGCTAGGCTTTGAGGGGGTAGGTTCCCTCGTCGCCTTAGCAACATGTTGAGCAGGCTTCATGTTCAGAGACGAAGGCCCTGAAGAAGCCGTTGGCCGCTCGCAGGGGCCAAGAGCCAGGGCCAGGTCAGCAAAGCTGTACTGGCAGCCTGTAGAAACCAAGCGCCGCTCCACCCCCCGGCGAGCTGCGTCGGCATATGACTTACCCGAAAACTGGGCATGTTTTCTTCGCGCCTCAGGAAAAGTTAGGTTCTCCGCGACTTTCAAATGTATGATTTCTTTTTCTTTTTTAAAGATGGGACATTGCCGGGAGTATGCAGCGTGGGATCCATTGCAGTTTGAGCACACCAGAACACTCTTCTCACAGTTGTCTGAGGAGTGTTCGTTCTCTCCGCATTTCGCGCACGTCAGCTTTCCTCGGCAAGACTGTGACCCATGCCCGTATCGCTGGCATTTAAAGCATCTCCTTGGATTCGGGACGTAAGCCCTAACTGGGCAGCTGATAAAAGCGACAGTTAATTTGTCTGGCAATGAACTGCGGTTGAAAGTAAGCACAATGTGTTTCGTCCGTATGGTTTCATCTGATCTTCTAATCGTAATACGTCTGACGGCAGTGACTCCTTGGGGCCTGAGGTTTTCAAGTATGTCTTCATCATTTTCATTTATGAGGTCTCTTTCTGAAATTACTCCTTGTGTGCTGTTGAGGCTACGGTGCGGTGTTACTGTCACGGTTTGGTCAGCTACCATTTCTAGTTTTTCAAGTTGATCGCTCTGTGTCTTCTTAAATACTTCAATCAGCAGATCCCCCGACGAGAGTTTCTTGACTTTGTTGTCAGGCCCGACAGCATTTTCGAGCGACTTGGCAATCCTGAACACTGATTTACTTGATATCGGAACTTTCTCATCTGTAGAGTGTATCACAAAATACTTAGCAAAGTTAGTTAGTTATGTTGGTTTTTATGGCGCAAAAGCAGCGATGGCTATGATGCGCCAGACGATCGGTAGTTTCATAGAGAAGTAAAAATTGATGAAATCTTAAAATATGATCTTCGTTTACAGTTTGTTCACAAGTTTTGTGGCGTCGAGAAACCTAAAGAGGTCTTCGATGGAAGTCAGTCCGTGCTCCGACAGCATTAAACGTGGATGAAGTGGTGTCAGTGTTTTGCAGAACATATGAAAAAATTTCTGTCTTTCCTTTTCAAAAGTTGGACATGTTATTAAAATGTGATTCACGGTGAGGGGTTCCTCACAGTGTTCGCATTGTGGTTGCTCTTCTCCTCGTAGTAAATAGTTATGGGTCAGATGAGTGTGTCCTATACGGAGGCGACATAGGATAACTTCTACAAAACGCTCTTGATGACAGCATGACTTCCACTCACTTAAAACAGGCTTGATAGTTTGGAGCTTGTTATGCACTTTATCCTCCCATTCGTGCTGCCATTTCGCCCTCACGGCTGTACGACATAGATTAAAACAGTCTCTGAACGGTATACTTATGGTTGCTACTGTGTTGTGTATGGCCCTGGCTGCTACCTTGTCTGCCTCTTCGTTTCCTTGGATGCCGATGTGACTCGGTACCCATACGAGACGGATTACTTTGTGCTTTTCCTCGGCTCTTTGGAGCATGAGCAAAATGTCCCCGAGTAATGGTTCGCCTTCTGCTTTGGAATTTAAGGCTCTTAATGTGCTTAAAGAGTGTGTAGACAACAGCCTTTTTGAGATCCGCAGAAATTATTTCTTCTACAGCCTTTAACAAAGCATATACTTCAGCTGTAAAAATAGATACAAATTGGGGGAGCCTGATGCTCAACTCTGAGTGTTTCGATATGACGGCGCTTCCAGTGTGTTCTTGTGTTTTTGAACCGTCAGTGTAGAATTTAGTGTGGTCGTTGTAGTTTTCTTGCACAGCTAAGAAATCCTGCAGAAGGTGTTCGTGTGGTGTTTCACTCTTTTTGAAATGGGTAAGGGCATAGTCACAGAAATGGGAGGTGTTTGAGCGACGTTCAGTGCCTCGTTTGGTATCTCATATTCTAGGCATATTTCTTCAAAACGGAGCAGGAGCGGTCGTATCGTGTGCGGTCTGTTGTTGTAATGTGTTCTGTTACTGATGTGAGAAACAAGGGTGTGGCATATGTGATTCGGCTTCGCTCGAGTTCTTATGACATAGGACATTGTAAGCAGGGCTCTTCGATGTTTGAGGCAAGGCTCGTCAGTTTCAACGTGCAAACTATCGACGGGTGAGGTCCTATAGGCACCAGTTGCCAGGCGTAACGCGTGGTTGTGAATGGGTTCAAGACGTTTCATGTAAGATTGCCTTGCCGAGCCGTAAATTACGCAGCCATAGTCAAGTATACTGCGCACGATTGAGCGGTATATACGTAAAAGACAGATTCTGTCAGCACCCCAGTGTTTTTTGGATAGAACTTTCATGATATTAAGCCTCTTGTTTGCTGTTTTCTTGATGCTGTTTATATGAGATACGAAGTTTAATTTGCTATCAAAAACCACCCCAAGAAATTTGTCTTCCCTTTTAACAGGCAATAAATTATCATTTAGTTTAAGAACGGGGTCTGGATGCAATCCACGCTTCTGCGAAAAAAGAACGGCGACCGTTTTTTTTGTTGAAAAACGAAAACCATTTTGATCGGCCCATTTGGTGAGGTTGTTAAAGGGGCCCTGCGACACTTTTTCAACTGCCGTCTGCAGTACTGCAGTGCGTGTAGGATCGAATGCTGAGATGAATGCAAAAAGAATTATGCAAATCGGTGGTCTAGAACTGGAGTTATTAGCCCTCGAAGTTCAAAACACGAGGAGACAGCATGAAACCAACATTCCCTTTCGTATTTCGCTCGCCCGCTGACGTCAATGGAGGCGTCCAATAGCAATGCGCGTCTTATAGAGCGACACAGGAAGCACCGGGAGCGTGTGGTAGCTCAGCGCGTTGTTTCGCCGCGCCTGCAATAGATGGCGTGACGCGCAGTCCAAATACGGCGGCACGCGTCGAACTCGCTGTGCTTAGTGGACGTGCCATATGGATGCGCAAACCGTTGCACAGCGCGCCTAGTGTCGTTTTGCAAGTAATT
>JABSTT010000274.1:0-12265 GCA_013339685.2 Hyalomma asiaticum | reverse complement strand
GGAAAACTTCGAGCACTCATCCACTAAATAAAGTCAGTTACAAACTGTGCTCATCCATATCATCACAGCATCCTTCTCTAGTTTGTGCATACCCATTTCCACTGCAAATATGGCATTACTCCCACATTTCAGCCACATGTTAACAAGAGAAAATGTTTGACTATATGTTAACAAAAGGGGAAAGGACAAGGGATCGTTTTTGTTGTAACACACAACCTCATGAAGCTAACAGACAAAGAGGCCAAGGAATATATAGGGGAAGCTATTTGCAGATTTTAGCTGTAGTGTAGCAGTTGTGATATAAATGGAAAGGGATTAAAGCGGACGAAAAAATACCAGCTATCAGTGGGGACCGAACTCACAACCCTTGTAGAACACGTGCAATGCTCTACCAACTATGGTACGGCGGCGGGCGTTACAACATCGACTTTATTGGTTATTGCTGCACATTTGTGAAGTACATGGGTTGACATTCAATGCGTGGAAAAGCCACAAAGCAGGTGAAAGTGCTTCAATTTAGCTTCTGTGATGACAATATCTCTATGAATCATCCTGAAGGGCTTTCATGTTGCTTCTCTAGTGCCAGTACTGCACGGTGTCAGCACAACCAGCAAACGTGACCGGCGAGGTAATGTGCGAGGCATGTCTTCAAGGAATTTCTGTTAACAGCCTTGTGAACACGCATGCTTTGGAGTAAATTTGAGGCATGTGCTCTCCTTCAAATGTCATACTTCTAGGTAACATGTGAGTAATTGCCAGCAGATATAATACATGAAATTCTGAAAACGGAGCTTAATGCGACCTATGCAACATACCAGTCACTTTTGTCCAGTGCCTGAATTTATAGGGAATGCATCGAGTAATTATCCTCATTCCAGTATGACCCATGTGGCTTCAGAAACAAACCAGTGCAGATGAACATGTCATTTATGATGAGCAATGCGAAACTGAAGGGCACAGCATCAATAAAACGGTGCTTCTTATAATTTCTACCTTAATATATAGAAGGTAAAATTCCTGAAAACAGTCATGACTGGAGCACACTACTACAGTTGAATCCCTTCATAACAGACAGGCACAAGGCAGCAGTTTCTGTCCCTTATGTGAGGAGTGTCTTATAGGGGTGCCAAGCTTTCATTTTCTGATCAACCCTTATATCAATATAGGCACACAACGACCATGAAAGAAGGCTACGGCTTGTTTCTGTGTGCGTCGTGTGTTCTGCTTTCTGGTTTATGCAGATGGGACATGAAAGGTTCGCATTATGTGTCAAATGTTGAAAGATTTTTATTAGGGGTATGCAAAGACCAAATGTTCCGAATACGAATGGAGTAAAAATATCAAATTTTATATATGGAATAAATATCGGATATCAAAGAAAAATGCCTCTTCCATAATAATAACTTACTTAGTACAAAAATTTACTTTGAGAAAGTGCATTATTAAGCTATCAGCATAAAATGAAATGTTATCTAGATATGCGATATTCAAGAACATTCTAAATATTCCAATATTCCCACACCCCTATTCTTGATGTACAAGTACCTTTCTCTGCTTATTTCGTACAAGCTTCACTTCTGCTCTGGAGCAGTAATCTTTTCACACAGATGAGCGTGCAAATTTTACTGAGTGTTTGAAAACATTTAAATGTTTTTAAACATTTTTCCTGTAGTTATTTGTAACGGCGATAATATAATGGAAGAATACACATTTTCGACCTTTCCTTCTCCTATCACTTTGGCTCAGTCAGCTGTGCGCCCTCGCTTTGCAATATGTCAAATGTGGGATTTCTTGTTAAGAAGCACCCATCTAGTTTATTTCTAAGTTGCATTAGTAATGAAATTATTTACACGAATTGATGCTCTTCTGGAAGCATTCGTTCGCATTTAGCATTTTTCAGAACGTGTGTTGTCCTGTGTTTGACTATTACTGCGGCTCTTGCAGCTCATCTCTGTCGTGTGTTCTGCTTTCTGTTGCCCACTGCACATAAAACTTGATTGCTCTTGTTTTCACGTCTCCTTCCATCTGCCTTTTGTGTTTTGTTTATCGGTCGCTTTCCGTGTCCTTGTTTACTCCCTTTATTTTTTGAACATCTGCTTGATCTGCAACCGCAGACTGGTGTTTGTTGTGAATAAACCAAATAACAACTCAACTACCCTTTTGAATACGTTCTTTCGCTCTTTGAAGAAACCACTGGAACGCAGAGCGGAAGTGCTGCCATGAATATCCCATTATGCAACGATAGTGCTGATGCCTAACACAATATATGATCAGGACGCAGTAAAAAGTGGCTACAGCAGAGAAAACATACTAAATAGAGTCCCAGCGTACAAAGCGAAAATTCTGGCCGGCACGGAGTGCAAAAATTTATATATATACTCCCAATGTGACTCTTGAAAACTCCGCCAAACACGGAGTATGCAAACAAAAATATACTCCCGAAACTACGCAGGAACTCCGACCACAAGGGCGTGTTACTATACAGAACATACTTCCAATGTTCTGCCGAAAAACTCCGTCACGCACGGAGTAAATTATAAAAATGTATACTCCCCAGGAACCACGTAGGAACTCCGTGATGCAGGTAGTAAAAAATAAGATATATACTCCCAAGGCACCACGCAGGAACTCCATCAGGCACGGAGAAAAAAATAAAAATATTGAAACAAGGCGAGCGACACTTGAAGTCTAGCGACACTTGAAGACGCCGCGACTGACTAAACCTATTCAGCTGGGACGGTTCACTGAGTGCGCACCACACAAACCTCAACGTCTTCTTTCACAGTGACTCGCACTGATGCCGATATGCTCTGCTACAATCACCCCCCGCGCAGAAAGGAGCCAACCTGGCGACCTAGGGGAATGACACAACAGGGGAGTCGTAGTAAGGTTTGAGCCGTGCTACGTGCACTGTTTCACGTCCTCGGCAGCGTCGGTCGGAAGAAGGTTCAAGGGGCTCAACGACATAGTTCACTGCAGATGTCTGCGCGACAATACGGTAAGGTCCATGATAGCGGGAGAGTAGCTTGGTGGAAAGTCCGGGCGTAGTCGATGGTACCCAGAGCCAAACTAGCATCCCCGGAGTATAGTGAGCATTAGAGGCAGAGGCGTCATGGCGGGATTTCTGGCGCCATTGGTCTTGCGCGGTGAAAGAGCGGGCGAGTTGACGGCACTCTTCGGCATATGCAGCTGCTTCGGAAGCAGGTGTCGCTTCAGTAACATCGGGTCGGTAGGGGAGAATGGTGTCCATTGAGCAGGAGGGTTCACGTCCATATAACAGGAAGAAAGGAGAGAAGCCGGTGGTGGTTTGCGGCGCAGAGTTATACGCGTAGGTGACGAACGGAAGCACCCGATCCCAATTTGAGTGGTCTTCCGACACGTACATGGCGAGCATGTCGGCAAGGCTGCGATTGAAACGCTCAGTCATGCCGTTTGTTTGGGGATGGTACGCGGACGTGGTGCGGTGAATGATGCGACACTCCTTCAGCAATGCCTCAATCGCATCGGAAAGAAAGACACGGCCGCGGTCACTCAGCAATTCACGTGGTGCGCCATGTCGTAAAATGAGATGATGAAGACTGAAGCAGGCGACGTCTTTCGCCGTGGCAGCTGGTAGCGCAGACGTTTCGGCATAGCGTGTGAGATGGTCTACGGCGACTATGATCCATCTGTTTCCGTCAGAGGTGTTGGGGAGCGGACCATAGAGATCGATTCCGACGCGGTCGAATGGTCGTGCCGGGCAAGGTAGGGGTTGTAGAGGCCCAACAGTGCTGTGGGGCGGTTTCTTCCGGCGTTGGCATGCGGGACACGACCTGACGTATTGGCGAACGTATCGGTACATGCCGCGCCAGTAATACCTCAGTCGAAGGCGGGAGTACGTTTTGAATACTCCAGTGTGGCCACATTGGGGGTCGTCGTGGAAGGCTGAGCAGATGTCGGAGCGTAGATGACGGGGAATGACGAGAAGCCACCTGCGGCCGTCGGCGAGATAATTTCGTCGATACAACAAGCCTTCACGCACGACAAAATGTTGAGCCTGACGACGAAGGCATCGCGGGTCAGAGCTATGCGAATGGTTGGATAGGACGTCAAGCAGGGAAGCAATCCAAGGATCCTTGCGCTGTTCAGCCGGCATGTCGGCGATGCTAAGAGATGAGGCGCCGTAGGTGGAAGTTGGTGAGTGGTCAGGGTCAGACGGCAGCGGTGAACGGGATAGGGCATCAGCGTCAGAATGTCTGCGTCCCGAGCGATAAACGACGCGTATGTCGTATTCCTGAAGTCGTAATGCCCAACGAGCGAGGCGACCAGTCGGGTCTTTCATAGACGATAGCCAGCACAGGGCATGGTGGTCAGTAACCACGTCAAACTGGCGCCCGTAAAGGTAGGTGCGGAATTTGCCGATCGCCCAGATAATTGCCAGACATTCCTTTTCTGTTACAGAACAGTTAGATTCTGGTTTTGTGAGGGTGCGACTGGCATATGCAACAACATACTCGTCACAGCCGTTTTTTCGTTGTGCAAGAACGGCACCAAGACCTATGCCGCTGGCGTCTGTGTGGATTTCAGTAGGCGCGGTAGGATCAAAGTGGCGCAACACTGGGGGCGACGTGAGAAGCTGTCGGAGCGTCGTGAATGATTCATCGCAATAGGAAATCCAAGCTGACAAGTTGGTGCTGCCAGAAAGAAGCCGAGTCAAAGGGGCGATGATCATGGCGAAGTTACGGATAAAGCGTCGAAAGTACGAACACAACCCTATGAAGCTTCGGAGCTCCTTTAGTGTAGTGGGCTTCGGGTACTCGGCAACTGCGCGTAGTTTTGCAGGGTCTGGTTGAATTCCCTCTTTAGAGACGACGTGGCCTAGAATTGTGAGCTTTCGAGCAGCAAAGTGGCACTTTTTCAAGTTTAATTGTAAGCCGGCGGCTCTGAGACACTCAAGAACTTGCTCAAGGCGAGCGAGATGAAACTCAAAGTTAGCGGAAAATACCACGATGTCGTCTAAGTAGCAAAGGCACGTGTGCCACTTGAGCCCCCTGAGAATCGTGTCCATCATGCGCTCAAAAGTGGCAGGCGCATTACAAAAGCCGAACGGCATTACGTTGAATTCATATAACCCGTCAGGTGTCACAAAAGCCGTTTTAACGCGGTCCGCTTCAGCCATCGGCACTTGCCAGTACCCAGAGCGCAAATCAAGCGAAGTGAAATATTCGGCACCTTGAAGGCAATCCAGAGCATCGTCGATTCGGGGCAGCGGATAAACATCTTTGCGTGTGATCTTGTTGAGCCGGCGATAATCTACGCAAAACCGGATGGAACCGTCCTTTTTTCGCACCAGCACGACTGGAGATGCCCAAGGACTGTGGGATGGCTGGATCACGCCACGTTGCAGCATGTCGTCGACTTGTTCACTGATGATGTTGCGCTCTGCTTGTGATACCCTGTACGGACGCTGGCGCAGTGGTGCATGGTGAGCGGTGTCGATACGGTGCACAACCGTGGACGTGCGGCCCAAGGAAGGTTGTCCGTGATCGAAAGAGGCACGAAAGCGGGCAAGGAGTAGAACAACCTGGTCACGCTCAGGTTGCGTGAGCGTGCTATCGATACTGCGCAGGAAGACGTCTTGGTCAGGTGAAGCGGACACGGCGGCAGAAGTCACGGCGCCGAGAGGCAATGGTGTCGTATTGGACGTGGCGTCAAATGGGAAAATGGCGTCTAAAGTCTCGAGACGTCCAACGCATTCGCCACGTAATAGAGTTGAAGGGCAGGGGAACGGGTTGCACGCGTATACCGCAGCGGAGCCATTAGCAAGTGTGACGACGGCAAATGGGACTACAAGGTTGCGGCGAGGCGCACATTCCACAGATGGCGTAAAAAGCGCGGTTGAATCAGTCACAGAATTGCAGCAGACGGAAACTAAGGCAGCAGCGAAAGGCGAAATAACGACGTCAGCAGCGACAACCACTTTAGGAGAACTGCACGGGAGATCTTCGATCGTGGAAGGGAACGGCGACAAGGCGAGTTGTGCACGAGCGCAGTCGACAATCGCGTGATGCGCAGAAAGGAAATCCCAGCCCAGGATAACATCATGTGACGCACGGGAAAGAACGACGAATTCAATGACGTAGAGTGAGTCCTGAATTAAAACACGAGCGGTACACGTCGCCGAAGGCTTGATGTGCTGCGAGCTAGCTGTACGAAGCGAAAGATCAAGAAGCGGAGTAGTCACCTTGTTAAGTTTCCGGCACAGGACGTCACTGATAACATAAACGGCAGCTCCTGTTTCGACAAGAGCGTTAGTCACGACACCATCCACAAACACTACAATCTCATTAGGGGGCGAAAGGTGAGGTCTTGAAAATTTCGACGACGGCGCAGTTCTTGCCTCACGAACTGCGACTGTTAGTTTTCCTCCTGGGCTTGAGTGGGACGGCGACGCATAGGAGAAAGGGAACGGCGACGGGGTGAAGGAGACCGACGGGAGCGGAAGTCGGGTCGACCTGCGTAGGAATCCCTCGGTTCAGGGGCCACGTTATGGGCAGGGTCGTGGAGGTCGTAAGCAAGATTTGGAGCGTCATTTCGAAAATATGCCCGGCGGCGACAAAATCGCGCAACATGGCCTGGAATACCGCATGCGTAACAGATGGGCTTGTTATCCGGAGTACGCCAGGGGTTCACGTGCGGTCTGGGAGACGAAAAGGGTACGTAAGCTGGGCGTACCGGACGTGGCGGGTTGTAGTAGTTAACAGCTGCGGTGGGTGGAGCCGGCGCTGGTTGGGTGTAAGGTCGCGTAAGGGCGTCAGCGTACGTCAGCGGCGCAGTAACGTGCACAGGCGCAGCAGGGGCCGGAAGAGCCTCAGCAACTTGTGCCTGGATGACGCGACGTAGCGGCTGCTCGAGCGTGGTGGGAGTCTCGGTGACAGAGGCCATGCACGAGAGAGAGCTGACGAGCAACTTCCTCACGAACGTACTGTTTTATGAGTGGCATCAAGGTGGCGTAGTCGGCACAAGTACTTGTGGAGTCCAGCGCGGAGAGGTCTGCTGCCTGCATATTCGAGCGCCGTGTGGAGAAACGCTGCTTACGCAGCTCGTCAAAGCTTTGGCAAAGCTCAATAACTTCATTAACAGTCCGAGGGTTCTTGGCCACGAGCATATGAAAGGCGTCGTCATCTATGCCTTTCATGATATGCCTTATTTTATCAGTTTCAGGCATGCTGGTATTGACCCGTCTACAGAGGTTGATAATGTCCTCAATGTAGCTAGTGAACGTCTCACCGGCTTGCTGAGCTCGTCCACGCAGGCTGTGTTCAGCACGAAGCTTGCGGACAGCCGGCCGTCCGAAAAATGAAACTAGGGTGTCTTTAAAGGCGGACCACGTTGTAAAATCGGATTCGTGTTTGTTAAACCACAAGCTGGCCACTTCAGTAAGGTAGAAGACGACGTGAGTCAGCTTGGCTGGGTCATCCCACTTGTTATTCGCACTGACGCGTTCATAGTCTACCAGCCAATCTTCGACGTCGCGATCGCCGGTGCCACTGAATACTGTGGGGTCACGCTGTCGGAGCGCACCAGAGCACACAACAGAAGGGGCGGTCGGAGCTGCAGGTGAGGGTCCAGCGTCCTCGGCCATTTCGGAAGCAGATGGCAGTGTGCGGCTGCGAAGCTCCAGGACGCCGAAGAGGGACTACCCAGCACGCTTCCACCAATTGAAACAAGGCGTGAGTCACTTGAACTCTAGCGACACTTGAAGACGCCGCGACTGACTAAACCTATTCAGCTGGGACGGTTCACTTAGCGCGCACCACACCAACCTCAGCGTCTTCTTTCACAGTGACTCGCACTGATGCCAATATGCTCTGCTACACTTGTGGTATTGTAATTGTGGAGAAAGTAGAAAGGAATCAAAGTGGACGAAAAGACAAGCCTGCCTTTCTACTTTCTCCACAATTACAATACCACGAGTAACTTCCCCTATGCTTTCCTTGGTTTCATTGTCTGTTTGCTCATTAAGCTGTTTCTAACAAATAAAGAACGAGCCCTTGACCCCTTCCCTGACCACTGTCAGCATATGACGGTTAGTGCTGGTTCATTCTCGTTGGGGTATGCTAATTAACGGCGGCTCTATGCAGGCCTAGGTGTCGTAATTCCGGCTAGGGGTGGTTATGTTTAGCCACTGGTTGCTAATTTTGACTTACTATCCGCTGGTTTTTGGTTGTGTTGGCTTACTGTAGGCAAGCCCTGGATAACCTAACCTGTCACTGAGCTTCACTTTCGCTTGCTAATTGAGGACAAATGTTGGCTAGTATACCCTAACGTTTGCCAGCGCTGGCTCATTTGATGCACATGCGTTGTGTTCGCCGTCACCGTGCGTGTGGAAGCATTTTCGCAAAAGCATTTCTCTGGTATTTATGCAACTGACACTTTAGCGTTTTTCGGAGCACCAGACTCAGGCCTGTAAAAAATATACAATGAGACTTATATCCACGCTAGAACGCCAATATACCTGGGCCTACCTTCAAGTGTCCACCAGGAGAAACAAGGAGAAGCTGTGCACATCCATGTGGTCTTTAAATTCAAAAATATTTTTCTCGCTTAAAACAAAAATACTCTTTTAAACATTTGTTTGAATTACTAGCAGACAGCGACTTATAGGCGATATTTTTACTTGGACAACTACATTGCGAAATGATGGCAAAATCAATTATGGTCAACCTTGTGGCTATCTAGCCACAAGGTTACAACTTCACAAGCTGCTGCAACACTTTTATTGCTTATATCAGCACGCAGGAAAGTCGGAAGTGTCATAATCTATCTCATTATGGAGCCGTTGCTTTTACTAAAAATTGATAAATATGCTACATAATAATAAAAGGCCTAAATATGCTACATAGTAATAAAAGGCCGACACCTTAAAAACCAGCGAAAATTGTGCCATAGCTAGGGCTGAACGTAATAATTTTGTATAAATTTATTTTATTAAAACTGTGTCACTCAAACGCGACGCAGTTTCGTGTTTCAGCGCTAAGTTTGAAGCGCCCTCACGGCGCGAGAAAGTTCTTTCCTGGGAAATGTTACTCGGGGAGGAGGAAATAACTGTACTATGTCCGGAGGAACCCCTCCCGACCCACTCTTGTTTTAGTGGTCGGCAGGGGTCGCGGGCCGCACGCACGTTGGGACGGGGGGCCCGTGAGTCTCCGCCCTTTCGTGAGCCCTCTGGACGACCCGGAGTTGTGTCTGGTGGTCGTCGCTGCGCAGCGCGTCTTCCCAGTCTTCTTCTGTGCTCAACTCGGTGCCGCTTAACGCGGAACATTGCCAAAGCATGCGCGATAGCGAGCAGTACGATTCGCCGCAATAGGGACAGTGGGGCTCTCGAATAATAATACTCGAATAATAAGTTTCCACATGGCGATGTAACAACACGATTCCTTTCAGTGAAACTGCATGTGGTCGGAAAAAAACCTGTTCCACTTGGTATGCTATGATCCATCTATTATAATTTCTCTACCGGCACCTCAGCATTTTAGTTCCATGTAGAAGAAGCTTCGCCAAGTAGCGTGCGGGGACAAACTTGTTTGCTATGCGTGGAAAGGTGACTTATATGTCAGTAACAATCGTCGCATCAACGTATGGTCTGGGAGTAAACACTTAGCTGTACGCAAGCGCATTTGGCTGTCCTGTGAGAGTGCGTGAGGTACCTCTTATTAAAAGAATAATTATTTCCTTACAAAACTCTCTTTAGATAATCAAGTTGTGGTTCGAATTATATCATTTCCTAATAAAATTACCACAATAATTACGGTAATGAGGTCACTTCCACTAGCGAATAACGAGCGCGCTCAAATAAAACTCACGCGTAGCGCTCTGACAAAGCTTATTGGTGGCACAACAGCACACTCAGTACGCATCCCCGAATTTCTTTTCTCTTGCAGATGCCTTTTTCCGCGCATCTGAACTATTCAAGAGCGTTCCATCCCAGCACATTGAAGACGTCAAGAAAGACTGGGCACGCATCCTGAGCGATCGCGCGCAACAAAGACCCGGAAAGTTCGCCATGAGGACTACATGGTATTGCCTCCATGCTCGATCGGAGGCCACTTCAAGGAGCTGTGGTTCGGGTAGCAGTACGCTAACGTGACTACGAGTCAGCTGGAAAGCTACGCTGTTGAGTGCCATTGAACGTTGTGTTCGCTCTTAAATGTGTGCGGTGTAACGAATAAAAGGCCTTTTAAACACGCTAACGAGACCTTCTTGAATGTTGTATACTAGTTCGAAAAACAAGCGCCGTTTAGACGTATCTATCTATCTATCTATCTATCTATCTATCTATCTATCTATCTATCTATCTATCTATCTATCTATCTATCTATCTATCTATCTATCTATCTATGTGCGCCTACGTCTTAGCGCGCTTTCGGTCGCCTTGTGAAGCTTACGAAGAATACTATTTGATATTTGCGCGGCGTGAAATGAGTGTAGCTATGTGAAGTCGCCGGAAATCCTACAGTGTAATGTCGTTCATTTTTATCAGAAAATAATTTTGTGCGCCACAGCTGGCACCTTCAAAATCTATGACATCACAGCGAGTTGATGCGGGAACGTGAAGGTGGCGTGGCCACATGTATTAGCTTTTTGTGCATTTTCTCGCCAAATAGGCGCTCCCTGGTGGCTAGAGTGGTGCTGTTCGTATTGTCAAAGGGTAAATAAGCAATACGCGAGAAATCCATCTGCTCTTTAGCGTCTGTCCCTTTAACCTTCGGCCCTCAGTCGCCAGGGGCTGTAAGAAATTGGCTGTGGCAGCGGTCAGACTTGCGATGCAACACAGTTGTACTTAGAATAAACGAATCGGAACTGGCCACGTTTGGGACATGAACCTGGCTCATGCTTAAAGCTAGGACTTTCTGTAGCGAGTAGAGTCTCGAGGGGTTGCTCGGGGAAGTAGAGGGCATTGTATTGGATGTAATAGGGTTAAGTGAAGTTCGAAAGAGATTCGAGAGACAGTGCTAAAGAATGGGCACGTTCTGTGTGATGGTAGCCAAGTCGACAGAAGTGTAGAACACGTGTTGGATTTCTGTTAACCTGTCTCACTTTCTTGTAACGAAAGGGTAACCAGTCCCATAAGCAAGCTTCACAAGAGGTACAAATTGCAGGTATAGTAGAGGGCCAGTCATCTTCATCCAGCGATCACGACCTTATAGTCGCACACTTTCATGAAGACGTAAAATCGCTAACAGTTAAAATGAAAATAAAGTATACAGTCCTAATGGGGCACCAATGCTAACCTTTTGTCCCACTCGCCCATCGCTTTCTCGGATAAGGAAACGGCTAATTTGCGACCGCCGTCGACGGGCAACGACATATGGCCTACGTTTACTAAGGAGAACAGGAGCGGAGAAGCCGTGTTGCTGTCAGAAACGAAAAAGCTTTCTTGAAAAGTGCACAATAATTTCATTTCAGGCACAACTTTCTTTAAATGCACTAGCTTCATAATAAATTATTGAGCCTTTGTTTCAGCAAGGTAAGTGAGAAAACTGGTAATAAAAGCAGGTATACCATTTCTTGGCGCGCCTGCATGGCAAGCGGAAGCGGCGTTCCGTACCTTCCGTAGTGCTGCCCATAAAATGTTTTCGCGGATTATGGTGTACTTCGTGATGAGCAAGAAAGTAGACAAATTACAGGATCGCGCTGAGGGAGGTATTCACAATAAGGTAGCTCTTTGGCAGGCAAAAGTTTGGCGAATAACAATTTCTAGCTCATCATCGGCTGGCTATGTGATACGTCTTTCACCGTTATAACGTTCACACTATATTCCGTGTTAATGAAATTGTCACAATGGCCACATCATGTGTGCGTTGACAAATAACTGAAAATTACCAAATGAGTGGTGGTAATGCGCTTTTTTCCCGCGATCCTGACTACATGTCATATCGTCGCGTTATTGGCTGGCCAATTCACGTCAGAATAGAACTTTTACTGTTAAAGTTTCTAAGAAAGCAACGTTGTTGTCTCGAGCAATTGCACCATACCGTGAGTACTTAAAGATGGCTTATATCGTCGTTCATTGCGTGAGCGATGTGCAGCGAGAAGTTATTCGCGCAGATCAGGCGAAAATGTCATGCATATGACGCCTATATTATGGCGCACATACTGCGCGTATTCAGAAACGTGCTTCTTTTCCTTCATTTTATGGAGACAGCATTTCACGGCGTGTTAACGTGTGTATCACTTGGCGCAGGCACGCCTGAACATACGTACGTGCAGCTTGCCCGAAATT
>JABSTT010000273.1:0-11869 GCA_013339685.2 Hyalomma asiaticum | reverse complement strand
TGTCTGTGGGGCAGTTCCAAAATACGTGTCGCATTGTAACTCAATGGCCATATTTTGAGCAATCGGTTTGAATTCGTATGGATCGATGTGGTACAGTGTGTCCGGATTTGGGAAGATATTTGTTCGGAGTTCCCTCCATGTAACCTCTTCAGCCTTACTAAGACTTTTGCGAAGGGGCGGTACCGTTTGTCTAACTAGTCTAAAGCGCTGGGTTATTCCGTGGAAGCTTACGAGACCTTCCTCTGCGCGTTCCGTGCTCGAGTTGCTGCTCACGTCTCGGCCGATAGATGCTCGAGCTATATGTGAGCCATCTCGTTCCCGGGGTTGCGAGAATGTGCGCGTACCTATATAAGCTCCACGTCTGCCCGAGTTTCATGGTAGCCTTGCAGGATGCCGAGAAAGGCTGTTGATATCGTTCCTCTGTGAATAATTAATAGTCGCGGTCTTGGGGTAGCTTAGAAAGATGTTAATTTTCGGGCTCGTTGAGGCTAGCGCTATGGTTGTTGCAACCGCAACGACATATTGTTCGGCTTTAACAGTGGCTTAATATAGGTTCTCCATTTTCTGTGGCGACCGCTATTGCAAAGGCTTTCATACTTCCTGAGTAGCCTGCTGCGTTAACATGCGCCACGTCCTGCCTCCCCTAGTACTGTTTTGCTAGCGCCTTCGCTCCAGCTATTCTCCGGCCTTTGTCACATCCCTTTGCACAGAGGATCGCACACAACGTCCTATGCATATGCCCTGAATATTTGGCTGCAAGGAGAACACTTAAGTGCGTGCCAGATGGCCTGGACTCCCGACCCTTTTCTGAGGAGAAACTTTTCGGTGCATGGAAACACACGGACCATACCCAAACGCAGCACCAGGGTACTCTTAAATTCTTTTGTTTGAGACAGGCTTAGATGCTCCTCTCTGCAGTGCTATGCCGTAAATACCACTGCGTGTAGTGCGTATTACCGTACGGGACGTCTACAGAGACATTGTACTGTGCCATCATCAGCTGTCCTCCTACCTTACTCTATGCCTGTCTATCCCGTTTCCCCTTACCCCTGGGATGAGCAGCAGGCGAGAGACTCATTCCCCTCCTTTCCTCTCATTAAATGCTACCTTCATTTTCCTGTACGGTGCACGTCTTTCCCTGGATTTTTGATGGTTACGCTGTTTAAGATCTTTGAAGGGAGTGTCTGCGCGTCTTCCACCAGGGTTTCAGCATTTTTAATACAGAATTTTGGATAGCTCTGCTGGCTGCCGTTCGGTATAATCTGAGCTCTTGTGTCCTTAGGTGGACCTCGACGAACTCACCCATGTCTTATGCACACCAACCTGTAACAGTTTTTGGATGGACGGTTTGGTGGGCAGCCCAATGGCTGCTTTGTAAGGCATCCTAATAACTCCATCAGTGACTTGCGTTTCTATCTGTGAAAAAGCAGCGCCATACGTGACTATGGGACCAGTATGACGCAGTACACTGGCACTCTAGCGTGGCACGGGACTCCGGGAGGCGCGGTTGCTGGTGCCCTAGAGCTACAAAAGCGTACACCACGAGCATGCCCCGCCACGGTGGTCTTGTGGTTATGGCACTCGGCTGCTGATCCGAAGGTTGCGGGATCGAATCTTGGCTGCGGCGGCTGCATTTCGATGAAGGCGAAATGTTGAGGCCCATGTGCAGTGCGATGTCAGTGCACGTTAAAGAACCCCAGGTGGTCGAAATTTCCGGAGACCTACACTACGGCGTCTCTCATAATCATAGCTGGTTTTGGAACGTTAAACCCCACCAATCAATCAATTGTTCGAGTCATTGCGTTTACGCGATCGAAAAAGGCACTTGCTCAAGGCGTAGTGGTAAATGTGCTTACGCAGGTAGGAGAATATATTTCAATGTCCTCTGAGTAAGCACGAGAAGCTTCACCGTTGTCACACCTCACAGCGTGAAGTAGACGTCCTTTGCTATTTAGGACATTGTGAAGGTCAGACCACGTATTAGGAGGTAACCCTTCCACAGTGATTATAACTTGCCGAAGCAAAGAGTCAATATATTTATCCTTCGCTTGACTCGAACGCAAATACTTAAAAAGAAGCTATATTAGATGTAATATTTTAATTTGAACATATTTTTTCGAATGTCATGACGTGGTACTTTAATATAGGGGACGCGCATTCTACTTGCTGTTTCGCCTCCTCCTAAAGGACATCTCTAAAGTACATTCCTTGGTGAACGGCATGCTCCTTTTATAGCACACACAGGAACATAGTTCGAATACCTGAGCTGTAGCTGCCTCTTCATCTTGGAACCCTCCTAAAAAAATATTCACTTTAGAGATCATGGCGGCATAATGGGGACTGGCTCCTCAGACCTACGGTTTGTTCGAAACGCCAAAGATCTGAAAGATATGTTCTTGGCCTGGTCCCCTGGGCACTTCGGTACCACTGCACTTTCCTCGCTCAAACCTAACGAGGAGGCGCAATCGGTCCATTAAAAATTTTTAATGCGTTTTTTTAGTAAGCCTTCTGAACTTGCTCAATAGAATCCTATGGTGTTTATTTTGACACCCTATAGAATTTTTCTATGGAGTTCGAAAAATTATTTGGCCACCGCATTCCTATAGAAACTTTAAAGATGCTTTTCTACAGAACATGTCTATCGAGTTTGTTTTAAGATCGTACACACATAATTCAATAGAAAATTTACACAGATTTATTTTTTCAGACTGTAAACACAAATTTCCATAGTGATTTTCTAGGTCAGGCGATTCGCTTTTGTTTAGAGAAACCGGTGGTCTTTAGTCAGGCAATAGGATTCGAACTTGGTACCTCTCGCACTGGACGCCGACACTGTATCACGTCGCCCCAAGTGCAGGTGCTTTTATCACAAAGTCACCGCTGTGGGTGATTTTAGCGATATGCTAGTCGAAGTCAAGGTCACGAAATGAGCATATGGGAAGCAAATGTAGTGCCAAGGGAAGGTAGCTAATGGTCATTAAGGGCGAAAGATTGGATTCCAAGGGAAGGAAAGCGTGGCAGGAGGCGTCAGGACGCTAGCTGGTCCGATTAGATTAAAATGTTTGTGCCGACATTATTGCTGCAGTTTCAGGATCACCATGGAATTGGAGAAAAATATTTAAGAGATTTTTGCCCAGCAGTGCGCGTAAATAGGTCCCTGTTGAAGGATTATTCTATAAGAGTCTCACATATGTACTAAAACACCGTCTATAGACCCCTTATAGGGGACATATACAATTGCAGTCTATAGACAGGTAGCGTTAAGAGTATCATAAGGTACTCTATAAAGGATACGCTAAAGAATTCAGTAGAGATGACGTTAATGCATCGCTCATAAAGCGCGTATGAAGAACCAGTCCATAGAAATGTAGCTTTAAATATTATAAAGGCCTTCTGTAAAAGTTTCCCCCCCCCCCATTATAGAGTTCATTACGCAACTTCAATACGATTTCTATTGTGCCTGAAATGACGTCTATCTATAGATTATGTATTTTTAGACTTAGTATAATCTTCCCATGGAAAACATTCTACAGACGGCGAGTTCCTAACGAGTTCCTGTAGACTCTATAGGAACCCATTAGTTCTAGAAGTACTCTAAATCCATTTTAGCAAGGACGTGCACACCTTATGACTGACCATGTGCCAGTTAAAACGTCCTACCAAGGTAACCCGAACCTCGCTGCTCGTACAACGTGATACGCAAACGTCATTTTCTCACAAGCAGACTCCCGACTCTGCCGGCCTCCTCGCTGTGCAGGTCCTAGGCTGTCTCTCTCAGACATCTACAGAAGTACCCCGACACTGCACACAAAGCACTGAATGGTTCCCAAGCCCGCTGTGCCCCCTGCTCGATCGTTATGCGGACTTTGAGCATGTCCCATGAGGCCCCTCCCCTGCCGCTCCTATTTCGTCCAAGGAGAAATCATGAAGCTCAATAATGCCCAGGACCGGATCACTCAAATCCTGGCCCTCCTTAGGCCCCGCGAGACGGCCGTCAGTTTTGATATGATGGTCCCCGAGTAGGCCTAGCAGGATGAGGTTGAGTTCCTTCGCGTCAATTGCCAACCAAATAAAGTTGTCTCTCTCATCGACATTAGAGAACAAAGTTCTGAAGGTTTCACTACAATGCAAATCGAACTGCGCAGCCGAGAAAGTGAAACCCTTAGGAAGTGGACATGGCTGTAACATTATGTCTGGTGTAAATCAAGTACGATCTGCACATAAAAAATGATTGTTAAAAAATACGATTTTATAACGTTTCGAGGTCTGCATTATAAAGATAATTATACACGTGGTTCTCCCTTAACGTTCCCATGTATCGAATGAGAACGTGCAGAAAATACGATAGAGAGTAAGCAGTCACAAGCAGCAGCCATTAACAAAACACGTATGAAGTGTCTCAGACGTTGCAAATCTACAATTCTAGCCGGTGCGCGTGTAGTGTGCTGTGTTATGGGGGCGCCCCACCACGGTGGCCTAGTGGTTATGGCGCCGGCTGCTGACCCGATTTTCGCGTAATAGAATTCCGGCTACGGCAGCTGCATTTCAATGAACGCGAAATGCTCAGACTTGTGTACTGTGCGATGTCGGCATATGTTAAGGAACCCCAAGTGGTTGAAATTTCCGTAGCCCACCGCTCATAGGTCGGCGCACTCACTCATGAGTGCACTCACTGGCACTCACTCGCACTCATTTCATAGACGTGAGTGCGAGTGCGAGTGAGTGCCAATGAGTGTGAGTGGAAGTGAGTGCGAGTGCGAGTGAGTGCAAGTGAGTGTGAGTGGAGGTGAGTGCGAGTGCGAGTGAGTGCTTGTGAGTGTGAGTGCAAGTGAGTGCGAGTGCAAATGAGTGCCAGTGAGTGTGAGTGGAAGTGAGTGCGAGTGCGGGTGAGTGCAAGTGAGTGTGAGTGGAGGTGAGTGTGAGTGCGAGTGAGTGCCAGTGAGTGTGAGTGGAAGTGAGTGCGAGTGCGAGTGAGCGCCAGTGAGTGTGAGTGGAGGTGAGTGCGAGTGCGAGTGAGTGCAAGTGAGTGTGAGTGGAAGTGAGTGCGAGTGCGAGTGAGTGCCAGTGTGTGTGAGGAAATGAGTGCGAGTGCGAGTGAGTGGAAGTGAGTGTGAGTGCGAGTGAGTGCCAGTGAGTGTGAGTGGTATGTATGTATGTATGTATGTATGTATGTATGTATGTATGTATGTATGTATGTATGTATCCGTGGCCGTCTCGTTAATGGATTGTATACGAAAATCAGTATGGCACAACATGACTGCATAACGAACATAAATGACAGGTCATAACATAAAAATCATGACATGTATGGCATGAGCGGCTTGATTTACATGCCACGGTCTTGGTACTCTCCTGCCCAGCTAGCATACAAAGGATTTATGACGACTTCGAAACGGATATCCGAGACGTTAACGTTGCAGATGGCACGCGTAAGAAGCCTTAGTCCTGGATGCGTCGTATATCGTATGATGTCCGGCTCGTTGCACATGCGTTTTCAAAAAGCTGGTCTTTTCGACGGCTTCGAGGAGACTCCAATAATCCCATTTTCCGGGATTTCTGAATCCGTTCAAAGACTTGCACGTGCGTTATCAAAAAGCTGTTCCTGAAATGTTAGCCGTAATCTGAAAAAGAAGCAGGAATCGTGCTCGGGAACTGGGCGCGCCCACCAAAATTTTGGTCTGGTTGCCACCCTCAGAATATATAAATGATAATCTGACCTCAGAGCTAACGCCTTAGGGGTTCAAATGACGCGAAGGCATTTTTTGCATGCCTAAGGCATTAACTCTGTGGTTCTGAAGGTGTCAAGGGGATAATAATTTTGGGGGGCACCCACGATCCACGGACGTCGTCCCTGCCTTATGGTAGTAGCTGCGACCTGCTACGTTACCAGCTGTACCATAAGGTTTAGGGTGCTGCAGAGTGGGGGTTAATGCCAGCCCACCTGAATACTTTCGTCCTAGGAAGAAGTGCTGGTGTCGCACTTGCGTGGAACGTTTTTTTTCTGGTGGGTCAAAGCACCAGCATTCAGTGCAACAGAGCAATAGTGCAGTAAGGTAGGCACACAGTTGTCTGCAAAGGCTTCATCAGTCTTAGCATTTAGGTCACAATTAGTTGTCATGCATACAAAAATCAATATAGCTTGTACTTTGTATAGTATGAATCAAATCTACCAAAAACAGTAGTGACATATCTTTCTACAGTTAAGGATAGAAAGTTTCTTAGCAAGCGGCCTAACAAGGAGGCCCCACTGCCAATGATCATGACGTTGAGAACATTTTATTCAACATTTCATTGAGAAATTAACTTATGGTAGTTTTAAAAAAAGAGAAATGCGAAAAAAATCAAGCCGCAAATATTCAAAAGGAACTGCAGAAGAAATAATTTAAATATATCTGGAACATATTAACGACTAGAGGCTTACAGAAAGCGCACTAGTAACAATAATCAAAAGCCAAACGACAATGCATTTCTCAGCATGAGAGCAGCGCATCCTGTTATATGAGCACAGACAGCATAATGGATGACTGTGTGATAGCCGCTTTCAGTCATGTTATGCAGTATCTTCGCCACATAAAATCAATGAGTATGAACAAAGGAACTCAAAATATGACCCAGGTATCAAAGTGAAAATTTGCCTAGGACATCAGCTGATGTAAAGAGGCAAGCTTGAAAAGACCACCAAAAGCATCAATCAAGCGACAATGAATACTGACCAAAGTGACCTTCAAAGAAAGTATCGCATGAAATATTAACATAATCGTTATAATGAACAACATCACAACGCAGTGCATAATCTGTCACAGCGAGCAACGTTACATCGAAGCAACCTCAGTTTCATAATGAAGCTACATAATCGCGTACTTGAAGTCCAATACACTGGAGACAGGTAGAGAGGGTGGCCTGATCTGGTACGCCCCGGCCTTCTACTCTACTTCGGGGACAACGCAACAAGGGAAGAAGAGTGATGAAGCATGAGGATGGGGATAAGAATGAGTGATCCGTATATACATAATAAGACATGACTGCTTGCGCAAAGGGGACATGGACGCCAGTAATCATATTTCATTACGCTTTATACCAACTAGCCCAACTTATGGCAGCTATTCACTTCTGCAAAACAATGTGCTGTGACGCGGAAAATGTCGACCCGGTTCTCTTGACATAAACACTGGCAATAGTCAAACCCCAGCACGGGTAACTGGGACCTCGCCTCTACTTGAAACGTGACAGGGGCCGCCATTAGTCGGACGAATATGCTGTGCAGGGAAATGCACTCGAAGATTATGATAAAGGTCTAATAGTCGCATAATGAAAAGAAGCCACTTTAGTTGCATCTAAGTTTAATAGTCGCTTTTCATAATCCGCAACTTTGCGAAGTGGTACCGAACGTCTAGCATCCAGTCCATTTCTATTGAAAAAATGACCTTGTAGCATTTGGTAATTCGGTATGGTCCCCTATTTCGGGTGAAATACAGCTTTCATCTATTGCTTGTACTCCCATATCAGCCAGCCTAGTGGCCGCCGTCTGCTGCTGTTGCACGAATGGGGGACAGTCGCGAAATACTATGTGTTCTTGTCTCTGATACATTACACAGCGCTCACAGTTCGAGATGTACGCGCGACTGAAGAGGTGCGCGTAGTGCCTAGTTAGGTCAGCGACCAGGTGAAACCTGCGCAGTGTACTGGCACCGCTTCCGTTTATTCTACCCAGGAGGAAAAACTCGTGTCACTCTATTTGCTGCAGACGCCTGCATAGGTCGGCGCACTCACTCATGCGTGCACTCACTCGCACTCACTCGCACTCATTTCATAGACGTGAGTGCGAGTGCGAGTGAGTGCCAATGAGTGTGAGTGGAAGTGAGTGCGAGTGCGAGTGAGTGCAAGTGAGTGTGAGTGGAGTGAGTGCGAGTGCGAGTGAGTGCCAGTGAGTGTGAGTGGAAGTGAGTGCGAGTGCGAGTGAGTGCAAGTGAGTGTGAGTGGAGGCGAGTGCGAGTGAGTGCCAGTGAGTGTGAGTGGAAGTGAGTGCGAGTGCGAGTGAGTGCAAGTGAGTGTGAGTGGAAGTGAGTGCGAATGCGAGTGAGTGCAAGTGAGTGTGAGTGGAGGTGAGTGCGAGTGCGAGTGAGTGCTTGTGAGTGTGAGTGCAAGTGAGTGCGAGTGCGAGTGCGAGTGAGTGCCAGTGAGTGTGAGTGGAAGTGAGTGCGAGTGCGAGTGAGTGCCAGTGAGTGTGAGTGGAGGTGAGTGCGAGTGTGAGTGAGTGCTTGTGAGTGTGAGTGGAAGTGAGTGCCAGTGAGTGTGAGTGGAGGTGAGTGCGAGTGCGAGTGAGTGCAAGTTAGTGTGAGTGGAGGTGAGTGCGAGTGCGAGTGAGTGCGGATGCTGGAAAAATTTGGGTGAGTGAGTGTGAGTGAGTGTTCCCCTACACTGCCGACCTATGCCCCCGCTATAGTGTTGCTCATAATCATATCGTATTTTTTATGCTTAAAACCGCAGAAGCAAATTAAATCATGCGTGGTGAGGGCATTTCAAATGAGCCAGTCGCTTTATTGCTATGGTCCTAGTTCTTCGCAAGTGGCAGTTGAACAGTGGAAGTTGAATTGATACGACGCTTTGAAAGCATGTTGTGGTATGCTTTGCATGCGAATGCACTATCAGATCTCAGTCAGGCGTGATTTTTCGCATGCGAAAACCCTTGCAGCCAAATTATCATCCCTCACTAAGAAATGCGACACAAGCATTGCAGAATAAGCTTAATTATTTAGGCATCCTACACAGTACATGGTGATTATGTACGTAAACTGGTACAAACTGTGTTCAGAACCTTTGTAGTTGCGTTCTGAGCATAATTAAGAAATATTCCGTTATACTGTCAAACTATTACCTGCAGTGAACATATCCTGCCACAGACTGCGACATGGATTGATTCACTTCCCACTTTCGTCATGGTCACCACCCACGCCAAGATCTTATTCATAATTGCCGGGATACTACTCGCCAAAACCTTGACATGATCATAAGGCACGTCGCAGTAGAGCGCCAGGAAAATTTCGATCGCCTGGTGTTCTTCAACGTGCACAGATAACGTACAGTATACTGACATCCAGTATTTTAGCTTACATAAAAATGCAGCCGCCACGATGGGCGTCCAACGTGTCTTTCGGCTCAGCCACCAAGCGTTGTTGCCTCTGGAGCAGCGTGGCTGACTGCCAACAACTTCAAGGCTGCACCACATGGTGCTTGTTTCCACGTTTATTATATCTACTCCCCAGATGTGATTACACAAATTTGTCTGTAAATGCCGTCTAACTATTTAAGCGCAATCCTTGTGTACTTAGAAGAATAAATAAATAAAAATAAATAAATAAATAAATAAATAAATAAATAAATAATAAATAAATAAGGACGGTTATTCTCTTTAATCGCCGCCGTTTTTAATGCAACGAAAAACGTACCATTCGAAGTGTCGGAAGTTTGCAGCGCTTTCGGTGCAAATTGGCTAGGAATGTCGAAAACAGAATTTCTTAATCTTCGTGATCTTTGCTCCCGCTTCCGTAAAGAGACCTGCAGCACTAATTGAAGTTATTACCGTGATCATCGTTTACAGCACGCAGTAGTTGAAGTACAAAAGTCAGTTTCCACTTATTGAAGTTAAAACTGTGATGATTGTTTATAGCACGCAGTAGTTCCGGTTAAAATACGAGTTTGGTCAGAAGGGCAAAAGCAGTGAGGGTGATAGCAATGCGTGATATAATATACAAAGTAAGACTGGCAGCTTTAGGGACAATCCGATTTGTAGTGAACGTGGGCTTATTATTAAGCAGGCATGCACATGTGCTTAGGCGTGACCAGACCCGCTCAAAGGGAATGATTGCCCGCGACATGCTGCTCGCAGAAGAGTGGTACTGATGATAAACGACGCCAGGTGGCATGCCATCAGAGGTTATTTACGTTCCATGTTGCTGCTCTACGGTCAGTATTGTGTGTGTATCACGCTGTCGAAATTGAGCAGACGAGAAAGCGTTCACCTCATGGTTCGGGGGAAGATAGCGTACGTGAAGGTAGAACACGAGCAGTGGTTTCGGCTCGCTGTCGACTTCGTATGGCCGAAATGCGGGCCACAGGAGGTCACATTGCGCACAACTGTGGACGTGCAGTCCGGGTCATTCTTTGACGTTCCAGATAAAAAAGGTGTGTGGTGCCTGCGTAAGGGAACCCTTGTTCTTTTGATGTTGTCCATAAGTTCCTTTTTTTTCAAAGAAAAGCACATGCAGGACCAGATGTAGTGGTCAGTGTCTGTCACTTCATCGCACTCAGCAAACAATGATTTCCTGTAGGCTCGTGAGAGTAGTGATGTTTCAGAGAATCAAATCTGATTCGAATATAGTAGTAGAAATTAAATGAATTGAGTCGTCTCAGATATCCAACACCTAGCAAACAGTCCTCGAATATTGAACACCCGCAATGACAGTTAATATAAATGGATGTTCGCCCCATCGTATTCGCGATTCCAGCATTGAAAGCATTAACGCAGCGTCTGGAGAAATAAGCGTGCTAATTGTACCTATTGAACCGTTTAAAAAACGCGAACTATTGTTGTATAACAAGCAAAATTGCGCTTCCATCATGAAGGAGCCTGCAGCGCTACGAAAGCAGCAAAGAGCTACGAAAGCAGCTACGAAAGCAACAAGCAGCAAAGTTCTCTTGCTTTTGCATCAATTTTTTATACATTTGATCCCAGATTCGTAAAATATGTGAAATATAACTGACTTTACGAATAACGGCTATTCTATTCGGCCTCGAGTCGTAGAAGAAATCGTTTATGACTTCGACATTAATAATTTTCGATTATCACGTGGCTGTCATAACGAAGCATGCTGGAGACTTGAAAGCACTGGCAGTCTGAGGATGAAAAACTGGGCATGTTGGTTATACATATTGGAAAGTGCTAGGCGCTAAGACGACGAAGCACGTAAGGAGAGCAAACACACACACACACACACAGACACACGCCACTTCAAAAAAGTTATTCAGAATAAGTTCCGTGTATACACCAAGCACTATCGTGATCGTGAACGCGCAGTCATATTCAAAAGCAACAATATCTTTGATGATAACAATATGAAGTCGACACTAACACACTTGTCACTTGCTCTATAATCCGCTTCAATCATGAATCTCACTCAATTATCTCGGCTTCTAGCGACAACGGAGCAGGCGCAACAAGTTCGGGATACAGACTCGGCGACAATGAATTGCCAGATGGCCCTCTCTGCCGTTTCTAACATTGTTGTTATGCTCTCTCAGCTTTTCACTCAGGCATTGCTCAGTTTTCCCCACACATACATTAAAGCACGACGACAGTATCCCATGGACGACCCCCACCTGACATTCGACGTACCCGTCCTCGTAGTTAACTGCGCAGGCCTGAGCTCAGCGGAAAGACGGGTTGGTCATTCTGCAGAGACTTCAAAGTTGCAAAGGTGCAGAAATTCATTGATTTCTGCGGTTTTACCACGATATGATAATGTGAGACGCCGTAATGGAGAGGTCTGGAAATTTCGACCACCTGGTGTTCTATTTTTTATAAAGACGTGCACTGACATTGCACAGTAGACGGGCCTCGACATATCGCGCCCATCGAAATGCAGCAGTCGCTGCCAGGCTTCGATGCCGCGACGCAGGATCAGGAGCCGAGTGCTATAGCCAATATACCACTGTGGCGGGGCAAAGGAGCAGAGAAGACCATATTAACATCAGCCCGCTCTTTTTCAAATTGTGAGACACGCGATGAACATAAGGAAACATAGCTAACTCCCCTTTGTCATTAGGTGGCATCTAGACCGAATCGTGGTTCCACGTCTTCAGCAGTGCGTCA
>JABSTT010000271.1:0-12151 GCA_013339685.2 Hyalomma asiaticum | reverse complement strand
ATATTGTAACACACAGTATGTGAAAACTCTTTAATAAATTAAGTTAAAGTGGACGAACTTGTGTCCAGGAAGCAGAATGGCTTAAGCAAGCGTCCGCCTTGTCTCTCTCGAGAGCACCGTCTGCACGAGCTCCGCGCCTCGTCTTCTTTCTCCTTTGAGGGACAACTCTCGGAAAGCGCGCGACTGCTCTGCATGCACGTGCTATGATGAACGCTGTCGCTCTCCTTTGCACGTACGCCGCAAATGAGCGGGAGGGCTTCGGAACCGACCGGGGCGCGTAGTTTGAAGCCGGCTTGTGTCATTACCCCCCTTCCAAGAATGCATCGTCCCGATGCTCAAAACATTCTCGCTTCCAGGCGACCGTAGTGCTCCTTGGTTATGCCAGTTATCAGCGATGGGGGGTGGTTCCTCGACTGTTCATTGTCTGTCGTAGTAAGGCTTCAGCCTTATGACGTGCACAACTTCTGTGGGATGTCGCCGTCTTGATGAGACGTCTTGGCCCTCTGGAACCACTTCGTAGTTCAACGGGCCAGTTCGGCGAAGCACTCTGTATGGTCCAAAATAGCGGCGAAGAAGTTTCTCCGAGCGTCCACGCAGTCGAATGGGAGTCCACACCCATACTCTATCTCCCGGGGCGTAATGTACGTCTCTTCTTCGCAAATTATATCGATGCGCGTCGGCTCTTTGCTGTTGTTGAATACGATACCGCGCAAGCTGTCTCGCTTCTTCGGCTCGTGTGATGTACTCGGTCGTATCACAGTCATTCTCCGATATCTGGTCTACAGGGAGCATTGCGTCTAAAGTTGTGACAACTGCACGGCCGAAAACGAGCTCGAACGGTGTCTTTCTGGTCGTCTCTTGCACTGCAGTATTGTAAGCGAACGTGGCGTACGGTAATATGTTGTCCCACGTTCGGTGCTCGATGTCCACGTATATCGATAACATATCAGTCAGCGTCCTGTTGAGCCGCTCGGTTAATCCATTTGCTTGTGGGTGATACGCCGTGGTCTTTCTATGGCTGGTATGAGTAAGTGTGACAATGGTCTTGAGTAAGTCAGCCGTAAATGCGGTTCCTCGGTCTGTGATTAGCACTGCGGGAGCACCATGCCGCAGTACAATGCTGTTTACGAAGAATTCGGCGACTTCAGCGGCCGTTCCCCGAACAAGAGACGCTGTTTCGGCATACCGAGTTAGGTAGTCAGTTGCGACTATGATCCATCGTTTCCCTGACGATGACGCAGGAAACGGGCCAAGCAAGTCCATTCCCACTTGTGCAAATGGGGCTGCCGGTGGCTCGATAGGCTGAAGAAGACCTGCTGGTTTCAACGGTGGTGTCTTCCGTCTTTGGCACTCCCGGCAAGTTCTCACGTAGTGCTGCACAGAACTCAACAACTTGGGCCAGTAGTATTTGGTGCGAATGCGCGCTACTGTTCTGCTCACTCCAAGGTGTCCCGCTGATGGGTCGTCGTGGCACGCCTCCAAGATCTCCGGTCGCATCAGTGCAGGGACAACAAGCAGGAATGTCTCCGCAGTTTGCTCGAAGTTTCTTTTGTAAAGGACGTTGTTTCGCAGGACGAAGGATGACAAGCCACGGACAAACGCTCGGGGGACGTCGGTAGATTGTCCTTTTAAATACCGGATCAGTGGGAGTAAATCAGGGTCACATTGCTGGTGATGAGCCATCTGCGATGTTGTAACAGCTCCCAAGAATGGAAAATCTTCTCCATCGTTTGCAGAAATAGGGTCAGCGTATTGAATCGGTGCCCGTGACAAGCAATCGGCATCACTGTGTTTGCGACCGGACTTGTATACGACAGTTATGTCGTATTCCTGCAACCGTAGGCTCCACCTTGCAAGCCGCCCTGACGGGTCCTTGAGATTAGCGAGCCAGCACAGTGAGTGATGGTCACTAATAACTCGAAAAGGTCTACCGTATAGGTATGGCCGAAACTTGTTGATGGCCCATATCACTGCAAGGCATTCTTTCTCTGTCGCTGAATAGTTCACTTCAGCTTTCGAAAGGGTGCGACTGGCATACGCAATGACTCGCTCTTCTTCATTCTGCCACTGAGTGAGTACAGCTCCGAGACCTAAATTGCTCGCATCCGTGTGGATATCCGTTTTGGCTTCCTCATCAAAATGTGCGAGAACAGGATGGTTCTGTAGACGCTTCCGCAATTCATTAAAGGCATTTTCCTGTTCATCAAGCCAAACGAACTGCGTATCTTCTTTCGTCAGCCTGGTTAGCGGCTCGGCAATTTTTGAAAAATTTTTGATGAAACGTCTGTAGTAGGCGCATAATCCTAAGAATCGTCGAACGGCCTTTTTGTCAGTCGGCTTCGGAACCGTCTGCACGAGCTCCGCGCCTCGTCTTCTTTCTCCTTTGAGGGACAACTCTCGGAAAGCGCGCGACTGCTCTGCATGCACGTGCTATGATGAACGCTGTCGCTCTCCTTTGCACGTACGCCGCAAATGAGCGGGAGGGCTTCGGAACCGACCGGGGCGCGTAGTTTGAAGCCGGCTTGTGTCATTACCCCCCTTCCAAGAATGCATCGTCCCGATGCTCAAAACATTCTCGCTTCCAGGCGACCGTAGTGCTCCTTGGTTATGCCAGTTATCAGCGATGGGGGGTGGTTCCTCGACTGTTCATTGTCTGTCGTAGTAAGGCTTCAGCCTTATGACGTGCACAACTTCTGTGGGATGTCGCCGTCTTGATGAGACGTCTTGGCCCTCTGGAACCACTTCGTAGTTCAACGGGCCAGTTCGGCGAAGCACTCTGTATGGTCCAAAATAGCGGCGAAGAAGTTTCTCCGAGCGTCCACGCAGTCGAATGGGAGTCCACACCCATACTCTATCTCCCGGGGCGTAATGTACGTCTCTTCTTCGCAAATTATATCGATGCGCGTCGGCTCTTTGCTGTTGTTGAATACGATACCGCGCAAGCTGTCTCGCTTCTTCGGCTCGTGTGATGTACTCGGTCGTATCACAGTCATTCTCCGATATCTGGTCTACAGGGAGCATTGCGTCTAAAGTTGTGACAACTGCACGGCCGAAAACGAGCTCGAACGGTGTCTTTCTGGTCGTCTCTTGCACTGCAGTATTGTAAGCGAACGTGGCGTACGGTAATATGTTGTCCCACGTTCGGTGCTCGATGTCCACGTATATCGATAACATATCAGTCAGCGTCCTGTTGAGCCGCTCGGTTAATCCATTTGCTTGTGGGTGATACGCCGTGGTCTTTCTATGGCTGGTATGAGTAAGTGTGACAATGGTCTTGAGTAAGTCAGCCGTAAATGCGGTTCCTCGGTCTGTGATTAGCACTGCGGGAGCACCATGCCGCAGTACAATGCTGTTTACGAAGAATTCGGCGACTTCAGCGGCCGTTCCCCGAACAAGAGACGCTGTTTCGGCATACCGAGTTAGGTAGTCAGTTGCGACTATGATCCATCGTTTCCCTGACGATGACGCAGGAAACGGGCCAAGCAAGTCCATTCCCACTTGTGCAAATGGGGCTGCCGGTGGCTCGATAGGCTGAAGAAGACCTGCTGGTTTCAACGGTGGTGTCTTCCGTCTTTGGCACTCCCGGCAAGTTCTCACGTAGTGCTGCACAGAACTCAACAACTTGGGCCAGTAGTATTTGGTGCGAATGCGCGCTACTGTTCTGCTCACTCCAAGGTGTCCCGCTGATGGGTCGTCGTGGCACGCCTCCAAGATCTCCGGTCGCATCAGTGCAGGGACAACAAGCAGGAATGTCTCCGCAGTTTGCTCGAAGTTTCTTTTGTAAAGGACGTTGTTTCGCAGGACGAAGGATGACAAGCCACGGACAAACGCTCGGGGGACGTCGGTAGATTGTCCTTTTAAATACCGGATCAGTGGGAGTAAATCAGGGTCACATTGCTGGTGATGAGCCATCTGCGATGTTGTAACAGCTCCCAAGAATGGAAAATCTTCTCCATCGTTTGCAGAAATAGGGTCAGCGTATTGAATCGGTGCCCGTGACAAGCAATCGGCATCACTGTGTTTGCGACCGGACTTGTATACGACAGTTATGTCGTATTCCTGCAACCGTAGGCTCCACCTTGCAAGCCGCCCTGACGGGTCCTTGAGATTAGCGAGCCAGCACAGTGAGTGATGGTCACTAATAACTCGAAAAGGTCTACCGTATAGGTATGGCCGAAACTTGTTGATGGCCCATATCACTGCAAGGCATTCTTTCTCTGTCGCTGAATAGTTCACTTCAGCTTTCGAAAGGGTGCGACTGGCATATATATATATATATATATATATATATATATATATATATATATATATATATATATATATATATATATATATATATATATATATATATATATATATATATATATATATATATATATATATATATATATATATATATATATATATATATATATATATATATATATATATATATATATATATATATTGTAACACACAGTATGTGAAAACTCTTTAATAAATTAAGTTAAAGTGGACGAACTTGTGTCCAGGAAGCAGAATGGCTTAAGCAAGCGTCCGCCTTGTCTCTCTCGAGAGCACCGTCTGCACGAGCTCCGCGCCTCGTCTTCTTTCTCCTTTGAGGGACAACTCTCGGAAAGCGCGCGACTGCTCTGCATGCACGTGCTATGATGAACGCTGTCGCTCTCCTTTGCACGTACGCCGCAAATGAGCGGGAGGGCTTCGGAACCGACCGGGGCGCGTAGTTTGAAGCCGGCTTGTGTCATTACCCCCCTTCCAAGAATGCATCGTCCCGATGCTCAAAACATTCTCGCTTCCAGGCGACCGTAGTGCTCCTTGGTTATGCCAGTTATCAGCGATGGGGGGTGGTTCCTCGACTGTTCATTGTCTGTCGTAGTAAGGCTTCAGCCTTATGACGTGCACAACTTCTGTGGGATGTCGCCGTCTTGATGAGACGTCTTGGCCCTCTGGAACCACTTCGTAGTTCAACGGGCCAGTTCGGCGAAGCACTCTGTATGGTCCAAAATAGCGGCGAAGAAGTTTCTCCGAGCGTCCACGCAGTCGAATGGGAGTCCACACCCATACTCTATCTCCCGGGGCGTAATGTACGTCTCTTCTTCGCAAATTATATCGATGCGCGTCGGCTCTTTGCTGTTGTTGAATACGATACCGCGCAAGCTGTCTCGCTTCTTCGGCTCGTGTGATGTACTCGGTCGTATCACAGTCATTCTCCGATATCTGGTCTACAGGGAGCATTGCGTCTAAAGTTGTGACAACTGCACGGCCGAAAACGAGCTCGAACGGTGTCTTTCTGGTCGTCTCTTGCACTGCAGTATTGTAAGCGAACGTGGCGTACGGTAATATGTTGTCCCACGTTCGGTGCTCGATGTCCACGTATATCGATAACATATCAGTCAGCGTCCTGTTGAGCCGCTCGGTTAATCCATTTGCTTGTGGGTGATACGCCGTGGTCTTTCTATGGCTGGTATGAGTAAGTGTGACAATGGTCTTGAGTAAGTCAGCCGTAAATGCGGTTCCTCGGTCTGTGATTAGCACTGCGGGAGCACCATGCCGCAGTACAATGCTGTTTACGAAGAATTCGGCGACTTCAGCGGCCGTTCCCCGAACAAGAGACGCTGTTTCGGCATACCGAGTTAGGTAGTCAGTTGCGACTATGATCCATCGTTTCCCTGACGATGACGCAGGAAACGGGCCAAGCAAGTCCATTCCCACTTGTGCAAATGGGGCTGCCGGTGGCTCGATAGGCTGAAGAAGACCTGCTGGTTTCAACGGTGGTGTCTTCCGTCTTTGGCACTCCCGGCAAGTTCTCACGTAGTGCTGCACAGAACTCAACAACTTGGGCCAGTAGTATTTGGTGCGAATGCGCGCTACTGTTCTGCTCACTCCAAGGTGTCCCGCTGATGGGTCGTCGTGGCACGCCTCCAAGATCTCCGGTCGCATCAGTGCAGGGACAACAAGCAGGAATGTCTCCGCAGTTTGCTCGAAGTTTCTTTTGTAAAGGACGTTGTTTCGCAGGACGAAGGATGACAAGCCACGGACAAACGCTCGGGGGACGTCGGTAGATTGTCCTTTTAAATACCGGATCAGTGGGAGTAAATCAGGGTCACATTGCTGGTGATGAGCCATCTGCGATGTTGTAACAGCTCCCAAGAATGGAAAATCTTCTCCATCGTTTGCAGAAATAGGGTCAGCGTATTGAATCGGTGCCCGTGACAAGCAATCGGCATCACTGTGTTTGCGACCGGACTTGTATACGACAGTTATGTCGTATTCCTGCAACCGTAGGCTCCACCTTGCAAGCCGCCCTGACGGGTCCTTGAGATTAGCGAGCCAGCACAGTGAGTGATGGTCACTAATAACTCGAAAAGGTCTACCGTATAGGTATGGCCGAAACTTGTTGATGGCCCATATCACTGCAAGGCATTCTTTCTCTGTCGCTGAATAGTTCACTTCAGCTTTCGAAAGGGTGCGACTGGCATACGCAATGACTCGCTCTTCTTCATTCTGCCACTGAGTGAGTACAGCTCCGAGACCTAAATTGCTCGCATCCGTGTGGATATCCGTTTTGGCTTCCTCATCAAAATGTGCGAGAACAGGATGGTTCTGTAGACGCTTCCGCAATTCATTAAAGGCATTTTCCTGTTCATCAAGCCAAACGAACTGCGTATCTTCTTTCGTCAGCCTGGTTAGCGGCTCGGCAATTTTTGAAAAATTTTTGATGAAACGTCTGTAGTAGGCGCATAATCCTAAGAATCGTCGAACGGCCTTTTTGTCAGTCGGCTTCGGAAACTTCTCCACGGCTGCGGTCTTCTGAGGATCTGGACGAACGCCTTCCTCACTGACGATGTGGCCGAGAAAGAGGAGCTCGTGGAAAGCGAAATGACATTTTTGTGGTTTTATCGTCAGACCTGCTGCGCTAATGGCTGCCAGAACATCTCGCAGTCGTTCTATATGCTGTTCGAAGGTAGCAGAGAAAACCACAACGTCGTCGAGATAAACAAGACAGGTCTGCCATTTGAGTCCGGAGAGTACAGCATCCATCATCCGCTGGAACGTGGCGGGTGCGGAACAGAGGCCAAACGGAAGCACTTTGAACTCGTATAGCCCATCCGGAGTCACAAACGCCGTCTTTTCGCGATCCCTTTCGTCCACTTCTATCTGCCAATAACCACTTTTTAGGTCTAGTGACGAAAAGTACTTTGCGTCTCGTAGTCTATCCAAAGTGTCATCAATTCTGGGAAGAGGGTAAACATCCCGCTTAGTGACGGCGTTCAGTTTCCGGTAGTCGATGCAGAAGCGTAGCGTTTGATCTTTCTTCTTTACAAGGACGACAGGGGACGCCCATGGACTTGCTGACGGCTGAATTACATCGTCTCTAAGCATTTCTTCAACCTGACTGCCGATAGCTTCTCTCTCTTTTCGTGACACTCGATAGGGATGCTGGTATATAGGCCTCACTGTCTCATCCACAATTATTCGATGCTTGGCGATAGGTGTACGCCGTACTTTAGAGGACATCGAAAAACATGCGGCGAATTCTCTTACCAGGCTTTCTATTTCCTCCTTTTGGCTGGGCAGCAGTCCGGTTTCGATGTTGATGGATGCGAGGACCGAATCCACATCTTGTAAATCAGGTGTCGGGGCCTCAGGGATGCTCAGCTCAGAAACGTGGACGAAGTCATTCAGGCTGGCGACGACAGTCCCCTTCGCAAGGTGCTGCACCTCGTTTCCAAAATTGGTGAGCAGGACGTTAGCACACCCGTCACGCAGGTGCACAAGTCCTCTTGCCATGCAGATCCCTTTTTCGAGTATCAGCCTGGTGTTGCTGTCTGCGATTCCTTCGAAATCACTGAACGCCCTGTTTATTACGGCGACACACATGCTTGATCTCGGGGGTAGCGTGACGTCGTCGTCTGCAATACAGAGCTCACTGAAATCTTCTTCGGTGTCGAATGTCGAAATAGCCTGCCTTGTTGAGAACGAAACACATGATTCCCGCAAGTTGATCACAGCACCGTTGGCTTGCAAAAAGTCCATACCAATAATTAATTCCCGTGAACATTCAGTCAGTACAATAAAACTTGCAACGTACGTGAAGCCCCTTATGCCAATTCTAGCGGTGCAGATGCCCCTCGGGTCGATGAGGTGTCCACCTGCGGTGCGAACTTGTGGTCCTCTCCAGGGAGTCAGCACTTTCTTCAGCGTTTTCGAAAGCTCGTTGCTCATTACCGAATAATCCGCACCAGTATCCACCAGTGCCAGCACTTGGAAGCCATCCACAAATACACGTAAATCGGAAGTAACAGTGTTATCACAGCACCGATCACCGCGTCCTTCGTCGTTTTTCGGAGTCAGCAATGGAGGTTCTTCTTCTTCAGCGTCGACAGCGGCCTTGCCTCCCCAGGTCGCTGACTCTAGTTTTCCCGACGCGGGCTTGGCGAACGACGCCTGGGAGAACTTGCTGCCGGACGAGGACTCGGCGACCTATACCTCACTGACGCTGTCGATCGAGGCTGATGCTGAAAGTCACGGGAACCCTGACGAGTAGAAAGGTACTCCTCGATCTCGAAAGGACGCTCACCGTTGCGCGGCCGGGGTGCGTTTATGGGAAACCCGCGAAGTCCCACCTGGCGATATTGGCACATCCGGTACAGGTGGCCAGCCTCTCCACAGTGGTAGCAAAGAGGTACTCTGTCAGGTGTGCGCCAGATGTCGCTCTTCCTCAATCTCCTCTCTGGCGGTGGCTGCCGTGTGATAGGGTACATCGGAGGCTGCATAGGGGCAGCCGCTGCGATATCCGCACGCACAGGAGTTCCGCGCTGCAGCGCATCGGCATAGGACCTAGTCGTCGGCTGTCGAAGCAGTGGAACTTCTGGAAGTACAGGCTGCTGGGGTTCGCGGACCACCTGCCTAACCTCCTCGCGAACCACGTCGGCTAGGGACGAAAGCATCGGAGCATTCTGGTCGAAGCGCATCCTCTGAATCTCTTCTCGTACGACGGAGCGCACCAGCTCCCGCAGCACTTCCATGTTGTTCCCGAAAGCTGTTGGTAGTGGTTCAAAAGAGGCGACATTCATGTCTCTGTTGTAAGTTCTTGCTCGCTGTTGTAGCGTCCTCTCCATCGTAGTCGCCTCAGAACGGAACTCGGCGACGTTGCGCGGTGGGCTCCGAATCAACCCGGCAAAAAGCTCCTGTTTTACGCCCCGCATTAAATGGCGCACCTTTTTGTCCTCGCTCATGTTTGGATCCGCTCGTCGGAATAGGCGAGACATGTCTTCCACGTACATCGCCACGCTTTCGTTGTTCCGCTGGTTTCTTGTTTGCAGTACAACTTCAGCTCTCTCTCTGCGGTCTGTATTTGGGTAAGCAGCAAGCAGCTCCCGTCGGAAATCATTCCAGGACAGGATCGCAGCTTCGTGGTTTTCGAACCATGTTCGGGCGCTGTCCTCCAAAGCAAAGTACACTCTTCGCAGCTTACGATCGTCATCCCAGCCATTCACACTCGCGACGCGCTCGAAGCGTTCCAGCCAATCCTCCGCGTCTTCGAAGGAGTCGCCGTGAAAAGGCTCTGGTTGCATTGGCGGATTTACCACGATGTGAGCTGGCGCGATCTGGGATGTCATGTCGGTAGCGTTCCCGTTCATGGATGAGGAGGTTCTGGCCGGATCCGATAAAGCTGAGAACTCTGGAGCCTCACCACGTAAGCGACGACTGCAACGCTGGTGAACAGGAGTCAGATCGATGGGCGCGGACCGTTCTTCTCGACTGCGTTCAGTCACGCGAGAAGGGCTTGACATAGTACCCCGCACCTCCACCAGAAATGTAACACACAGTATGTGAAAACTCTTTAATAAATTAAGTTAAAGTGGACGAACTTGTGTCCAGGAAGCAGAATGGCTTAAGCAAGCGTCCGCCTTGTCTCTCTCGAGAGCACCGTCTGCACGAGCTCCGCGCCTCGTCTTCTTTCTCCTTTGAGGGACAACTCTCGGAAAGCGCGCGACTGCTCTGCATGCACGTGCTATGATGAACGCTGTCGCTCTCCTTTGCACGTACGCCGCAAATGAGCGGGAGGGCTTCGGAACCGACCGGGGCGCGTAGTTTGAAGCCGGCTTGTGTCATTATTATCTATATGAAACGACGACTACGGCGTGCCTGGCGAAAGATCCCAAGAAATCCTGAGCTGATTGCCAATCTTAGTACAGATGCTCGAGTGGAATTAAAGGCATCTAAAAAGCATTTCCTGTCTCGAACATTGACAGAGTGTATGAAAAGCTCACCCCAGAAGTTTTGGAGATATTTGTCAGGCTGTAAATCAACTATAGGCGGCGTCACTGTAAATGGAGCCACATGTAATCATTCAGTCTTGGTTGCTCAAGAATTTAATAACTATTTTAGCTCAGTATTTACCGGAAACCCAAGTAATTCCCGTGTTTTCATTACGTGCGACAAACATAGTGATGACGAGCGTACAACTATTTCTCAGGAGGGTATCTTGTCTTTGTTGGTGAAATTATACGCTAAGAAGTGAGCTGGTCCCGATATGTTGCCGAATGAGTTCTTAAGGCGATACTGTGAATGGGTCTCGCAATTTTTGTTCAAAATCTTTAGTGTATCGCTGCGAGGTGGAAGGGTACCAAGGGACTGGCTGATGGCCAGAGTTGTGCCTGTATTTAAATCTGGAGACAAACTCAATGTAGTTAATTACCGCCCGATCTCTATCCCATGCACCACGTGTAAAATATTAGAGCATATAATTTCTAAACAATTAGTGCAGTATATTGAAGATAATAAACTCTTCTACAGGAATCAACATGGCTTTCGCAAACGCCTGTGAACTGTCACCCAGCTTTTCGAAACAATACACACATTCGCATTGCACTCAACTCTAGAGAGCAAATAGATATGATCGCGATAGATTTTTAAAGGCATTTGACACCGTTCTTCATGCAAAACGTATTAGAAAAATGCGTGAGCTTGGTGTTGCTGTGGAGATTATCAAATGGGTCACTGCCTATTTGCATAACAGAGAGCAATTTGTAGAAATTTCTGGAGCGCGGTCGCCACATTGCCTGTTACGTCCGGAGTGCCACAGCGATCGGTACGGTATGGTATGAAAAACTTCATAGATCAGTCTGTGGGGACTGATGCGGGCCGCTCCCACGTCGGGACAGAGAGGCCGAGCTCCTCTGCCACCACACGGGCCTTCTGGACAGCCCTGAGTTGGTCCGTCAGCACATCACTGTGCAGCATCCGCTGCCACCACTGTTCACCTTGAGAACAATCACCGGCCAACGCCGAGCCGCGCCAGAGCATGTGGTCTAAATCGAGTAAACCCCCATACTTGCTACAATAGACTGACTCCGCAGTCGGGATTAATTTTATTCATGATGACCGGGTTAGGGTACGTCCGTGTCTGCAGAAGTCTAAATGTAACCGCCTGTGGCCTGTTTAATTTACAATGTGGCAGGGGGAATGCCCTGCGCCCTAAGTAATAGTGCCTTGTGATCTCGTTGTAGGTTAACAGCTGGTGTCTGAACTCGGGAACGGGAGATCCAGCCCCTTAGGGAGTGCACGGCACACTAAACCTCGTGCCTCCCTGTGCGCCACCTCGTTGAGGTTACGCGGGGCTCCCTCCAATGACCCCATGTGCGTCGGGAACCAAGTAACTGTATGCGAAGTGATATTCCTGCCCTGCAGCAGTCTTTAAGCTTGTTCCGCAACAAGTCCCCTTCGAGAAAGCTTTAAGCGCAGATCGTGAGTCACTAAACACTGAAACCCTTTCTGAATCAATTAGTGCTAGAGCAATAGCCACCTGCTCAGCGACTCCCGGATCCTTTGTATAAAAAGAAGCGGCATTTCGAACACTCCCTTTGTCATCTACCACCACCACTGAATAGGCACTTTTCCCATTAATCCATGCCGTGTCAACAAACGCTGACTCCTCCTCCTGATCCTCTGCCTCTCGCAACAAAGCCCTAGCTCTCGCCATCCGCCTCCCTACATTGTGCACAGGGTGCACATTCCGTGGAAACGGACGTACCATAATACTGGCCCTAAGGTTCGCGTTCAACTCGTGTAGCCGCGTCCCAGCATGTGACTCAGCCACCGATTCTCTATTGACTTCAATATATACCTAACCGCTGGTGTACCT
>JABSTT010000270.1:0-13282 GCA_013339685.2 Hyalomma asiaticum | reverse complement strand
AGAAACGCTTGTTGATTGCTTTAAGCTTCTCATACTACAGAAACCCACATGCTTTAGGTCAGCCCCCTCCACTTCGCTCCAGAAATATTAATAGGACGCTTCCCACATACCAAAGACCAACCATGTCGACAAGTAAATGGGCAGATCTGCATGAATTTATTTCATTAGTTTTATTTTTCAGTACTGGCTGAACTTCATCACCATCGTGCAGACTTTCAATGTTTGATAGATGATGAAAATATTTCACTGCCTGAAATCGCCACATTGAATGCACGAACCGAAGTTGCATCACATAACATGCTTTCGAATTCTGGGCCTACTGAGTAAAATTTTCCATACAAATAAGCGTACGTGCTCGTAGCGCAGCGGGGTGCTCACGCTACTTAATATTCATTCCCTGAGGGTTAAAATACACTGCTATATGATGGAAATAATTCTAGGATCGTCACGTCGGGAAAAGATGATCAAACGCCTCGGTTATGGCCGAAAATTCTTTTTATGCAAATGAGCTTGCAGCCGAAGGGATCGCGATGTTTGACAGCAAGAACCACATGCGGCGATCGTTCGTTTTACATCTCGACAAACGATATGTGCTTGCATGGCCTTTGTCACAAACAGCGCATAAGAATGTGCCAACAGCGCACAGAAACTTAGCGCCGAAGCTAAAGTGATCTACGCAACAAAACCAGATGCAGGTCAGACAACTAGCTGGCAATAATACGTACTAGTATAGGCGCAGTTTCAAACGTTTCAAAAGCGTACTCCGCCTGGCGAGTTGAGCGAGCGAGGACGCACGTTACGTGCTAAAAATACGATATGATATGGCGCATGCCGTAGTGGAGGGCCCCGGAAATCTCGACAACGGCGGACGGACGATGGCGATCGAGGTGGTTTCGTTAGCTCAGTGGCACTGCGGAGAATGCCGCTAGAGGAGGTCACACTTGCGAATAACACATCTGGTGCACAATACAACCACGCAGAACAACCAAATTTCATTGTAGTGCACATATCCCGAAGATACGACGGCTCCGAGGCAGTCAGTCACTGCAGTGCTGCATATTTGCGCTGGCGCAGTTCATCTGCTGTTCGGTGAAAGTGCAGAAAAAAAGAAGAGAAGGGTGTCGGGAGGATACCCACAAACTCGACTGGTCACGCTAATTTTCTCGCACGTACTTACATACACGACATACTAAACGAAGAGGAGCGCGTGAGAACGACGAATTGCCGGGCGGGCGTCACCACAGCCAGCTGGCCGCAGCAAACAGGAACGACGCTTCTCTCACGCGCTTCGCTCTCGGCCGGGGACAAACAAGCAAATACTTTTGGCCATTATGAGGCAAGACGTAAGGCACCGCGTCCAAAAAATTGTTATCGGTGGCGATCTTGCAGTACGACAGCGGATAGATCGCTGCCAACGAGCTGGACCGCCATCACCCACGCACACACACGCGAACACATGCTCCCTTACGTGTGAAGGGAGTTCTGTTTCCTGTCGTGTCTTTATATATGTATATGTATACAGAAAGGGAGCAGAACAATGCTCCCTTAACACTAAAGGGAGCCTTTTAGCTGCAACCTCCCTCGTGCAAAGGAGGTAAAATCAAAACTTTTTGCCCTTTTCATTCCCACGTTTTACGTGGGAGTTCAATGGAGGATGGCGAACATTTTCACTCCATGTCTGTTCCACTCAAAGGAAGTACGGTCTTTAGGCCGGGAGTTTCTAGGAAGGCCGCGTCGCTTAATATGCCCTTTTCGGCTTATTTGCGTTTACAGTGTAGGATAATTTCCGAGGGATTGATACGTCGGTCCTTGGGATCTTTTCCGGCGATTGCGCCCCGTGCCACCCAGCTCGGGATCGGTGACAGCGTACATGCCGGTCTTTATGATACGCTCCAATATCCGACCTTATACGAAAGATAGTATAATAATCGAAGAAGATTATTACGTCTACAGTCCTTTAATTTTTATGTCAGCGGCGTATACTGATACCTAGAAAAAATAATCGGGCAGCTGCGCACCAGTGGTGCGAAGACTGGTTGCGTTCTCCTCCTCCTCATCATCACTTCCCTTTCCCACCCTTTGGTATACTGTAATGTACAAGTCTATCTCATGTTTTACCCTCTCCCCTACTCTTGACCCCCACATTATTCCTCCTCACTTCCTGTGCCACCACCTATTGTATTGTACTGTACATCAATATGTTATCCTTCAACCACTCCCAGGGCCCCGCCACGGCGGTCTAGTGATAATTACACTCGGCTGCTGATCCGAAGGTCCTGGCATCAAATCCCGGCCGCGGCGGCTGCATTTCGATGGTGGCGAAATGTTGAGGCCCGTGTTGCTGTGCGATGTCAGTGCACGTTAAAGAAACCCAGGTGATCGGAATTTCCGGAGACCTCCACTACGGCGCCTCTGATAATCATAACTGATTTTGGGACGTTAAACCTCACAAATCAACCAATTACTACCAGCGTCCTTTCGCTCACTTCCCTTTCCCGCGCCGTTGCTCTGCTTTACTATAAAGTGCTATGCTATGCTTTACCACCGCTCCTCCTTCTTCCCCTCGTCATACCATCACCTCCTGTCTCCACCCCTTCTTTTTTTTTATATCCTAGACTAAGCTTAATTAGTCTAAACCATGCTTAGCTAGACTTAGCCAGCTCAACTAAGATTAACGTAGACTGACCAACTCATGAAACTAGGTAGACTGTGACAGTCTTACTGCACTGACTGCAGGATCGGATCACACTTGGTTAAGCACACGTTCGGCTCGGCCGCCTCACGGCAGCCGGTAGCTATGCGGAGTCGTCTGGAGGTCTCCTGAAGCAGACGCGTGGTTCTGCACGGCTGGCGCATCGATAGCGGTCAATTGCTATGCAACTAGAAGCGCTCATCATCGGTTATCCGTTGATAATGATAGTTCTCACCGAAGGAGCGCAAGTTAACCGCACAGTTAAAGAGCTCCGTTCTTATCATCAACGAGAAACTTGTGCCCGACATGATAAACACAGGCTTTTCAGCTGTATCGCAGCGACTTTCTGACAAACGAAGTCAATGAAGACCACGTGAGATCTCAGCACGAGCAGCTCGGCCATGCAGGGACGAGGACAGTGAACCACAATTGTCAGGTGAACAAGAACAAGAACAAGGATGAGGATACACGACGTGGCTTTTTTGGACGGGTGACTGCATCCCAAGCAGCACCAGGGCGAAGTTGGCTACACAAGTGGGGAACACAGCTTTCCTTGCCGTCTTCCAAGAGAGGGTTCGAATCGCAAATGCTTCGACGACAAGCCGACTGCAGAATGTTCGGCACAGAGACGAAAGAGCTCGGCGACTCAGCGGAACACTAACTCCCGCAAGTGAGCCTGTCGAGTTCCAAAACACGATATTGAAGCGGGACTTTTGTCAGGAACGTTTGAATGGGGGGGATAAAGAATGTGCAGAGCGCTGAAACGTTACCGCAAATGTTAGGTGCCAGTATCTGTGTCTGCTTATTTACTGCGAATTTATAAGCCTCTAGTTGGTGGGGATCTTTCTCGGCAATATCATTCGTAAGGGAAAACTAAGTCAGTACAACGCTCACATGAAGGCTGGCGGCGCGTCGGTTTGGTTTGGAAAAACTTTATTACTTTTTGGAAAGATTGCATCTGTTCCGCAGTTGTATCCGTGTATCACGACGAGCGGAGGAAGGGACGATCGTCGAATTTCTGAAACGAGTTCCTTCGCCCCACACGCAAAGGAGAACCACTGCTGGTGCTTCTTCTTTCGAGTTCTATTCGTAGATCTCCCAAAAGAGTGAAAAATAAGGAGAGTAATTTTGAAACATGTTATTACGGATGTGACGGGAAAGGCTCTCGTTACCCGCGCTAGCGTTAGCACTCCGAAGACGTTGGTGGCGCGATGTTCTCCTCACCGGCAGGAGAGGAGGACATCGATGCCCACAAGAGCGTCGACAGTTTGGCCAGTTGGTACATGATTTCTGAAGAAAACCAGCTCAAAACACACGGACACAGAAGAAGAAGGCGCACAGGACGATGCTGGACTAACAACTGAAATTTTATTTCGGAAAACCGACATATAAAACCTTTCCAATCGCCCGCATCTGCGCGAGAGTCATTAACAAGCACATAAAATAGATATGCTGGCACATTACACAGCACTACCAGATAGCGGGCCAAAAACACGTATCTAAGAACTACAACACACATGGAATGCCAGACCCAAGAAAACATAGTTCCTTTCTGCTGAGGCTTACTGATGTGGCGCTTACACACGTGTCTTCATTTTTGACAATATCGAAAGCTTCTAAAACTTCCCTAGCCGTCTTGCTCTTCCCCCTGTGTAAGCGCCACATACAGTTGTTTGTACCATACAGTTGTTTGTACCATCTATACAGTTGTTTGTACCATTGACATTTTCAAAGGTATTACCTGTAGCATGCGTAAAAAAAATTAATATAAAATAAACATTCTCATTTACCCGAATTCCTCGAAAAAGTTGACATTGGTCGCCTGGCAATTCCAAATAAGAAGCAAATATAAAGTGTTCACAGCCTTCTTAGAGCTATATAGGTATATTAATGCGCACATTGACATACATGTAGTGACTGAATCGTGCGAATGCACCAGACATATCAGCTGGTATGGTGATAGTGAAGAAAACTGGTAAGTGCCACTGAAGGAGTATACAGAGGAGAGAACACCAAATGACAGGACAAGCTTGTCCTTTGTTCGGAGTGTCCATCTTCGATTAGTCTTAAGGCTGCGCTTACATGTTTTCTTCAAGACTAATGCTAAGGCTAACAAAACGAATTGCGAATTGCGAATTGCATGCAGTGCAGTTTAAAAGGGAGTTTCTTAGAAAATAAACATATGTGTTTTTCCTATGCATCCGAAATGGCACCGCTGTCACTTGATGGTGGGTAGGACAAAACCTCAGCGTATGTATGGCGTCGCTGCCCTGTAACTTCGTACGACATCATTAATATCGTGCTTGTGGTGTGTAGTATGCGAATCTAAACCGTCTTGCAATTAACCTATGCTGTAATGCGCAAACCGGGACCGGCGAGCCACTCTGGAGGCGCTAGCATGGCAGTAAACTCTAGAGCAAGCACGCGAAGCCATGCTCTGGTAATTTTCTTCAATTTCTGGCACTTGTTCCATTTTGGTGTTTCTTTCTTTGTTATCACACGATGGTCACTATGCAGCTGTAGCCCTGTCGTCCCTGTCACAACAGTGCTCCTTGCGCCACATAAAAAATGAGTTCAGGCAAAATGTTCCTGTTGTTGTTTTGTTGTTTTGTGGGGTTTTACGTCCCAAAACCAGTTCTGATTATGAGAGACGCCGTAGTGGAGGGCTCCGGAAATTTCGACCACCTGGGGTTCTTTAACGTGCACTGACATCGTAGAGCACACGGGCCTCAACATTTCGCCTCCATCGAAATGCAGCCGCCGCGGCCGGGATTCGATCCCGCGACCCTCGGATCAGCAGCCGAGTACCTTAGTCACTAGACCACCGTGGCGGGGCAAAATGTTCCTGTTGTGTTTCCTGGGAACGTTATTCTTGCTTACCTTATGGGGACAACACTCACATTGAAATGGTGCGTCTACTTCGGTAAAAATTTTCGCTCGTAATGACTTCGTGGGACTTGAGGTTCTCGATCCCACCCATGGCGACGAAAAACTGGCAATGAGTGAACAATGACATAATGAAGATGACAGTATGTCAAAAACGACGGGTCCAAGAGAACATGCGATATAAATGTTGGCAGCAATTATGCACCCACGCCTATACAGAGGAGGTACCGTTACGAAAGAACGATCGAGAAAAGAGCGATGCTTAATGAAGACGCATCGCTCGAAGTACCCAAGAGGACAATAGATTTCTGTGAAATATCCGGTCAGTACGCAACAAATATTTATTTATTAGTTACGCTTATAGCTTTGGCACTCAAACAACATTACGCTGTTTCTATTGAACACTGCGCTACGTTTTCAAAAATACATTGATATTGTAAAGTGGAGTCCACTATGGGAAGGGCGCCAGTATCTTTAACAACAACGCTATACAGACGGGACAGTAAATGTCTATGCAAGACCTAAGCATACACTCCAAGAGATGCTGTAACCGCTCGTGAATCATGCTATGCCGCGAAAGCATTACTTCTATGACAAAAGGTAACAAGGTCAATATGTCCTTTGCTACTTATTTATTTATTTTTGCTTTTCCAGGTTCCTTGTATTTTCCGTTCTTTGTGCGCTGCCGACAACCGTGGCTCGGACAGTGACGATGCTGCCAAGTAGCGAGAGCCAAGGGCAAACTTTCTCCTTACGTTACGCCACAGTCAAGCAAGCGAACCGCTGAAGCTTGACCACTTCGGGCACGTAACTAAGGAGTCATGGCAGCGTCCGTCGTAACGTCGGTACTAGTAAAATGACGGGCCTCCTTGCTGTACTGAGTGCGAAAGCACATCATATGCAGACGCGCTCAATGTACGGTGTTACGACTGGCCTGCTACAAGAGCCGGCCAGCGGGTAGCGTTGGGGGTGAGCGGCGAAAACGACCAGCAGGTGCCGGGTCTCAGGGCAACGGGAGCCGGTGCAGAGAGAACTTAAAGGCGGTTTAATTCACATATCTACAGCAAGAATGACGAAGTAAGAAGCAATGCAAAAAGCGCCGAGAGTGAGCTCGGTGGCTCGTCTTATACATGCCCAAGTCTCTTGTTCGGGGACATGCCGTAGAGGGGTCCAACCAATAGGGTCCTTTAGAAGGGGTCATCCCTCCGACTCCCACAGTGACCGCCTCCACACTCCCTCTCCGTGTTCACATCGAGTGAGAGGGGGAAAAAGTACTTCCTTCTGCGTGAAAAGTTGAAGCGCTCGCACACGCACACACAAACACCACGGATGAGCAGCGTCATTTGGTGGCGCCACCCTGTCGCGAACGCACCTCGTCCAAGCGAGTCAGGTACATTTCCCGGGAACCTTTGCTCACAGGCACCTGCAGTGTCGAGCCCCATCAGTGATGGCCTGGCCTGCGACCGAATTAGTCACCCTTGGGTGGGGACACTACAATGCATGTAGAGCCACGTGCGCCGTTCTCAGAAGAAGGCCCGGTCGTAACAACGGGTCGAATAATCATTATTCTCGCTTTTTTTTCGAAGTAGCGCCTATTTTTCAAACAGATGATGAAAGTCTAATGAATATTAGGATCGCTTCTATTACATGAAAAATGGGCGCAAGTGAATCTTTACACTCATTCGTCACTGCTAAAATACGGTGCAGAAAACTGGGGAATGAGGAAAAGACTTGGGATTAAATAAGGACCAGAGAACGCACAATGAAAGAAAAATGAAAGAAAGTTGAAGGATGGAAAATCTGGGGTTATGCTGAAGGTAAAGGCGGTTAAAAGCTGCTATTTCCTAGATGGAGAGGGTGACGCCGATATTATCGCATTTACCGAACCGCCAGCTGTCAATCTAGTATGGTGAACACTCGACACCATAAACCACAGGACCCACTAACTACAAGTGAGGCTTTATACAGCTCTACTGACGTGAACCCTGGGAAGGCGCGAAGCATGCGGTGATGAGCTGGCGTTTCCCACAGGAAGCATCCGTCGCTGCTGATGGGCTTGCTTTACGTTGCCATGCCTGCGGCTTTAGACGCGACAGCCCAGGCGAAGTAGTAGAAACTCAATAAAATAGCTTCTGACGCGACAACCCGGAACACACACTGTCTGACTGCACTTCCTGATGATGATGATTGTGGTTCGGTTAAGGAAAGGACGCTGATTTCTGCAGCCCATGTAGGGAGCATGGCTAAGCGTCCGTGGGGATGGGGGAAAGGGAGTGAAAGAGATAGAGAGGAGAGAATGGCCGTAGTGGAGGGCTCCGGAAATTCAGACCACCTGGGGTTCTTTAACGTGCACTGACAACGCACAGTACATGGGCCTCTGGCATTTTCGCCTCCATCGAAAATGCCACCGCCGCGCCCGGGATCGAACCCGCGCTTTGCGCTTCCTCCAGGATCGGCCCACACACACACACACACACACACACACACACTGACTGCAATGGCCCCACCGTCACAACAGCAGTAGGACACGCTGACAAACCCAGCCACTAAGGTGGTGTGCACCTAACAGGTATAACGTTAAGAGACATTAAACCAGCGCAAAGGAAAATGGTAGAAGAATGAGTTTCTGATATCGCTTAGTCAAGAGAAAGCAGTGAACCTGGGCAGGATATTGTATGGCGAAGAGCAGACTACTACACTGTAAACGCAAATAAGCCGAAAAGGGCATATTAAGCGACGGGGCCTCCCTTGAAACTCCCGGCCTGAAGACCGTACTCCCTTTGAGTGGAACAGACATGGAGTGAAAATGTTCGCCATCCTCCATTGAACTCCCACGTAAAACGTGGGAGTGAAAAGTGCAAAAAGTTTTGATTTTACCTCCTTTGCACGAGGGAGTTTGCAGCTAAAAGGCTCCCTTTAGTGTTAAGGGAGCATTGTTCTGCTCCCTTTCTGTATACATATACATATATAAAGACACGACAGGAAACAGAACTCCCTTCACACGTAAGGGAGCATGTGTTCGCGTGTGTGTGCGTGGGTGATGGCGGTCCAGCTCGTTGGCAGCGATCTATCCGCTGTCGTACTGCAAGATCGCCACCGATAACAATTTTTTGGACGCGGTGCCTTACGTCTTGCATCATAATGGCCAGAAGTATTTGCTTGTTTGTCCCCGGCCGAGAGCGAAGCGCGTGAGAGAAGCGTCGTTGCTGTTTGCTGCGCCACCTGGCTGCGGTGACGCCCGCCCGGCAATTCGTCGTTCTCACGCGCTCCTCTTCGTTTAGTATGTCGTGTATGTAAGTACGTGCGAGAAAATTAGCGTGACCAGTCGAGTTTGTGGGTATCCTCCCGACACCCTTCTCTTCTTTTTTTCTGCACTTTCACCGAACAGCAGATGAACTGCGCCAGCGCAAATATGCAGCACTGCAGTGACTGACTGCCTCGGAGCCGTCGTATCTTCGGGATATGTGCACTACAATGAAATTTGGTTGTTCTGCGTGGTTGTATTGTGCACCAGATGTGTTATTCGCAAGTGTGACCTCCTCTAGCGGCATTCTCCGCAGTGCCACTGAGCTAACGAAACCACCTCGATCGCCATCGTCCGTCCGCCGTTGTGGAGATTTCCGGGGCCCTCCACTACGGCATGCGTTATAATCATATCGTATTTTTAGCACGTAACGTGCGTCCTCGCTCCCTCAACTCGCCAGGCGGAGTGCGCTTTTGAAACGTTTGAAACTGCGCCTATACTAGTACGTATTATTGCCAGCTAGTTGTCTGACCTGCATCTTGTTTTGTTGCGTAGATCACTTTAGCTCCGGCGCTAAGTTTCTGTGCGCTGTTGGCACATTCTTATGCGCTGTTTGTGACAAAGGCCATGCAAGCACATATCGTTTGTCGAGATGTAAAACGAGCGATCGCCGCATGTGGTTCTCACTGTCAAACATCGCGATCTCTTCGACTGCAAGCTCATTTGCATAAAAAGAATTTTCGGCCATAACCGAGGCGTTTGATCATCTTTTCCCGACGTGTCTATATATGCGCATACCGTTAAAAGACGATCCTAGAATTATTTCCATCATATAGCAGTGTATTTTAACCCTCAGGAAATGAATATTAAGTAGCGTGAGCACCCCGCTGCGCTACGAGCACGTACGTTTAGTTGTATGGAAAATTTTACTCAGTAGGCCCAGAATTCGAAAGCATGTTATGTGATGCAACTTCGGTTCGTGCATTCAATGTGGCGATTTCAGGCAGTGAAATATTTTCATCATCTATCAAACATTGAAAGTCTGCACGATGGTGATGAAGTTCAGCCAGTACTGAAAAATAAAACTAATGAAATAAATTCATGCAGATCTGCCCATTTACTTGTCGACATGGTTGGTCTTTGGTATGTGGGAAGCGTCCTATTAATATTTCTGGAGCGAAGTGGAGGGGGCTGACCTAAAGCATGTGGGTTTCTGTAGTATGAGAAGCTTAAAGCAATCAACAAGCGTTCTTCTTTATAAACCTCAGCAGGAACTCATTCTGAATGAACACTTTGAAGAATAAAGTATTTTCGAAATACAAAATCAGATGGCGTTTTTCTTTTGTTTGTTCATTTTAGCACAACAAGCAGTCTCTTAGCATCAGAGGTTTCTCCCTTCCATGAAATAGAGGGGTCCACCTATCACTGCATCACTTAGGACTTCTGTGTTAGACGTTGTTAGTGTAGCTAGAACAATTTCTTTTAAAAACATGCGCTCAAAAAACATAAATTCTTACAAAGCATGTAGTTCTGCATTTCTGTTTGAAATCTTTGTTAAGAAAATCAGTTTTATAACTCTAGTAGCTCATTCATAGCACCTGCAAGGAGAAGAGCTTCAGATGGCCCCTCCTGGACTTTACCACCTGTTTCATAGCAGCAGATTGGAATAACCGTAGTATGTACTCTATTGTTTAGTTCCAGGTTTCTAATCTTCACACTAACTTATGTCTTTAAACTCATAGGGTTGGATTCTCATTTTTGTGAAACGGATATCTAGGCATCAACAGAAAATGTGGGAAATATAGCGAGAACAAATGCAAATAAATAAATGTTTATTATAAGAGGGACACAAGAATAACACCACCAATCTAAAGGATGTGCCAAACCAGGTACAATGTCAAAAAAACAAAGTCTGCCTATACATTTCAAGAATTTATAAAAAACAAATACAATATACACGTAATAAAGCATTGCCACTTGCATAATTTTGCTAGCCACACATCCCAGTAATGCTGTACCGTTGAATGGCAGTTGGTACTGTAAAGAGAATGATGGGGACAACTGCTTGTGTATGAAGTCTTGTTACAGCTTATAAATGTGCTCCATTATCATTCACGCCCTTCTGACCAGTGCATACCTTCCTACAGAAGTTCTGAGTCACATTTTAGTGTATACCAACACCAATTTAAGCCAGCTTCACCTCACTGCCTAAGGTAGACGCATGGATCCCTGATCTTCATATACATCCACCAAAAATGGCTAAGTAAAATAAAAAAGACATAAAAATCAACCCACCGTATGAAAAGGACTGCATGTTAATGTGGAGCATGTATACACGAAGACAGGCTGAAACACTGTTCTGCCTGTCTGTACTGCAGCCACACATTTAGTAGTGAGCTATTTTATTGGCACTGAAGTGGAGACCAGATTGAGGTCCCTAATAATGACACCATGAGGATATAACCACTGCCCCTTAAATTAACACCATGTGTTTAGTTAAGAACACACTCAGCTGGACACCACAGCAGAAATTGCAATCAAACAATAACCAGCATGTGAATCGACGAGGTACCACAATTACTTTGGGGCTAAGCATTACGTAACTTTATCCAGCACATGAATGCACAAGAGCATAAATGTCATCACAAAAGTGCAGATGCACATACTCTTTGTTTGAGTGCCATTCAGCAGTCGAAGCAAACCAGTAGAGCTACGTTACTTTTTGGAATGTGCACAAGCTTCAGGTTACCTTGCTTTTGAATGTTCATCTAAGTGGGTGCATGAAAGCAGCTTACACTTATTATGCAATGCCAAATAGCTAACTGCATGAAGACCACATGTATTCACTGACACTGCCTGTCTCCAGACTAACCGTGTTGCTGACGCCCCCACGCAAGTTCCCCTGTGACCTAACACATGTGCTGTTATAATTAAATGTGGCTACCTTCATGCATCATTTCACTTTTACTGTCATGGTCATGGTATATTTAAATACAATTTGCCATCAGCAAATGTATAAGTTCATCAACGTGCATGAGTACATGCATCCTGCCTCTGATGCTGAATGAAAAGAAATATAATGGCTGCTTCAACAAAGAAAATATTTGCTTACTGTTGTATAATTTCTGTGTAGCTTAATGCAATACTGCTTCACTGCAGCTGTGTGTATGGGCTTGTGTGTGTCAGGCAATCATTTTTTCACAGGCAATTGTGAGGGATCCTGCGATAAGGTTAGTTGCAGAGAAAGCAGTTGTGATTGGCCGATTTGTTAAAAAAGTGACTGCTTTCAATCAGTCACTTGCAGCTCCATTTCTCAGTTGTACGACTGCTGTCGTACAGCTTGTGAACCAATCATGTTCACTAGAACAGGATGTCTGTTTATCCTAGGAGAGTGCGAGGGACAGACATTAATGGCTTGTTAATGAAGTGTGGCAGCTGGCTGATAGAGTGAAAGGCCCGGCTAGTTGGTGATACAATATTGCCATGGTTACACAGCACAAATGGATGAAGACAGAAAAAGTAAACAGGCCTTCTCTCAGTCTTCTTCCATTAGCGCTGTCCAACCAAGTTGGCTGACCACACCTGCTGGTGTAAACGTCAATTGATTATTTAAGTTGCTCTCAGCCACGAGTTGCAATTGACGACCTGTGCCAATTGCCAGCATGAGTGCACCTTATCTGTGGTATCACTTGATATGAGTGTAATCTTTAGTGGAACACCCAGCTAGCACACAAAGGATTTAAGACGTCTTCGAGACGGATATCCGAGACGTTAACGACGTCGCAAAGACGGCTTGCGCGCGCCGCTTTGGTCTAGAATACGTCGTATATCTCGTCTAATGTCCGTCTTGTTGCACATATACGAGACGTCTCACAAACGTCTTTGAAACGTCTTCAAAAAGCTGGTCTTTTCGACGGCTTGGGGGAGCCTCCAATAATCCCATTTACCGGGATTTCTGAATCCGTTTAAAGACTTACCAAAGACGTCATCAAAAAGCTGGTCTTTTCGACGGCTTGGGGGAGCCTCCAATAATCCCATTTACAGGGATTTCTGAATCCGTTTAAAGACTTACCAAAGACGTCATCAAAAAGCTGTTCCTGAAATGTTAGCCGTAATCTGAAAAAGAAGCAGGAATCGTGCTCGGGAACGGGGCGCGCCCACCAAAATTTTGATCTGGTTACCACCCTCAGAATGTAAGCTAACGCCTGAGGGGTACAAATAACCACAAAACATTTTTTTGCACCCCCCAGGCATTAACTACGTGGTTCTGAAGGTGTTAACGGGATCATAATTTTGGGGGGCACCCCCATCCGCGGACGCCGTCCCTGCCTTTCTGGTAGTAGCTGCGACCTGCTATGTTATCAGCAGCACCATAATCTTTTCGATGCTGCAGAGTGGGGGGTAGTGCCAGCAGAATACTTTCGTAGTTACATCCTAGGAAGAAGTCCTGGCATCGCAGT
>JABSTT010000269.1:0-11938 GCA_013339685.2 Hyalomma asiaticum | reverse complement strand
CATGGCAAGCGGAAGCGGCGTGTCCGTACCTTCCGTAGTGCTGCCCATAAAATGTTTCGCGGATTATGGTGTACTTCGTGATGAGCAAGAAAGTAGACAAATTACAGGATCGCGCTGAGGGAGGTATTCACAATAAGGTAGCTCTTTGGCAGGCAAAAGTTGGCGAATAACAATTTCTAGCTCATCATCGGCTGGCTATGTGATACGTCTTTCACCGTTATAACGTTCACACTATATTCCGTGTTAATGAAATTGTCACAATGGCAAATCATGTGTGCGTTGACAAATAACTGAAAATTACCAAATGAGTGGTGGTAATGCGATTTTTTCCCGCGATCTGATACATGTCATATCGTCGCGTTATTGGCTGGCCAATCACGTCAGAATAGAACTTTTACTGTTAAAGTTTCTAAGAAAGGCAAACGTTGTTGTCTCGAGCAATTGCACCATACGTGAGTACTTAAAGATGGCTTATATCGTCGTTCATTGCGTGAGCGATGTGCAGCGAGAAGTTATTCGCGCAGATCAGGCGAAAATGTCAGGCATATGACGCCTATATTATGGCGCACATACTGCGCGTATCAGAAACGTGCCTCTTTTCCTTCATTTTATGGAGACAGCATTTCACAGGCGGTTACGTTGTGTATCACTTGGCGCAGGCACGCCTGAACATATACGTACGTGCAGCTTGCCCGAAATTCATTGTGTCCAAAGTTGCTGTGGTGACTCGGGCTGCCGATGTCGTTTCCACACGAGGCATCACCATGTAGATGTGGCATGGGACCGCGCGGTGGTCCAGGGACCCGGGGTCCCAACACACTGGCCAATAAAGTTTTTCAATCACTTATGAAACGCGAGTTTGATTTGGGGCGTCGTCACACGCCGCATCTGCTACGCATCTTGTCCCTTTGAGCATGTGTTACTTGTTTAATGTGTGAAGCATTTCTTAGCGAATTTCGGCGAACCTTGAGCGTATCTATCATCTATCTATCTATCTATCTATCTATATCTATCTATCTATCTATCTACTATCTATCTATCGATCGATCTATCTATCTATTGTATCTATCTATCTATCTCTCCGCTACGACTTGTGCTCTCAAGGCCGTTTCCTTAATGGGATGTATGCGAAAATTGATATGCCACAGCAGACTGTATGACGAAAATAATGGCCGGTCATCACATGAAATCGTCACATGCATGTCATGAGCGACATGATTTACATGCCACGGTCTTGGCGCTCTCATGGCCGTTTCTTTAATGGGATGTATAAGAATATGGTATGGCACAGCATGACTGCATGACGAACATAACTGAGATGTCATAAAACAAAAATCATGATATGCATGACCTGAGCTGCATGATTTACAGGCCACGGTTTGGGCTCTCCTGGACGTCTTTAATGGGATATATACAAAATTTGGTATGCCCAACATGACTCATGACGAACATAAATGACAGGTCAGCATTTCTTAGCCAACTGCGGCGAGTTTGAGCGTATCTATCTATCTATCTAGCCGCCTACGATTTTGTGCTCTCCTGGCCGTTTCGCTAATCGGATGTTTACGAAAATTGGTATGCCACATCACGACTACATGACGACCATAAGTGACACGTCATAACATGAAAATCATGATATGCATGTCATGAGCGGCATGATTTACATGCCACGGTCTTGGGGCTCTCCTGCCGTTTCTCTTATGGGATGTATGCGAAAATTGGTATGGCACAGCATGACTGCCTGACGAAGATAAATGTTAGGTCATAACATGAAAATCGTGATATGCATGTCATGGGTGGCATGATTTACTTGCCACGGTCTTAGTGCTCTCCTGGCCGTTTCTCTAAGGATGTATGCGAAAATTGGTATGGCACAGCATGACTCCCTGACGAAGATAAATGGCAGGTCATAACATGAAAATCGTGATATGCATGTCATGAGTGGCATGATTTACAGGCCACGGTATTAGTGCTCTCCTAGCCGTTTCGCTATGGGGATGTATGCGAAAATTGGTATGGCACAACATGACTGCCTGACGAACATAACTGGCAGGTCATAACATGAAAATCATGACATGCGTGTCATGAGCGGCATGATTTACATGTCAAAGTCATGTTCTCTCCTGGTGGTCTCGTTAATGGGATGTATACAAAAATTGGTATGCCACAATATGACTGCATGGCGAACATAAACACAGGTCATAACATGAAAATCATGACATGCATGTCATGAGTGACATGATTTACATGCGACGGTCTTGGTGCTCTGCTGGGCATTTCGTTAATGGGATGTATATGAAAATTTGTATGCCACGACATGACTGCATGGCGATCATGACTGACAGGTCACAACATGAAAATCATGATATCCATGTCATGGGCGATATCAATTACATGCCACACGTTTCGTTAACGGGATGTATACGAAAATTCGCATGCCACAAGATGTCTGCATCATGAACGTAATGGCAGGTCATAACATGAAAATCATGATAGCATGTCATGAGCGACATGATTTATATGCCACGTTCTTGGTGCTCTCTTCGCCGTTTCGTTAGTGGGATGTGTAGGAAATTGGTATGCAACAATACGACTGCATGACGAACATAAATGACAGGACATATTATGAAAAGCATACACATGCATTCATGGGCGGAATGATTACATGTCAGGTTTTCGTTAATGGTATGTATACCAAAATTGCTATGGCACAACACGACTGCATGACGAACGTAAACGACAGGTCATAACGTTAGAATCATGACATGGTGTATGAGCGGCATTGTTTACATGCCACAGTCATGGTGCTCTTGCGGTCGTTTCGTTAACTTCATATGTACCAAACTTGGTATAGCGAGACAGCAATGCAAATCCATTTTACTTTCCTGATGCGTACGTGCTTCGCATTCCTTCATTCCCACTGCACGTGGGATCTGCCAATTTTTTCTTCCATCCCTTTCTGTCTCACTTCATCCCTTCCCCAGTGCATGGTAGCAAAGTGGATATTTCCCTCCCGGTTAACCTCCCTGCCTTCCGCCCATCATCTCTCTCTCTCTCTCTCTCCCGCGCATATAATGCTGTCAACAAAGTAATGCCTTGCTGGGTAGCCCTATACACGAGCGTGCTTGACGTCCGTTCTCGTTTGTCATACACGGTACCTTAGTTTCCTGGCTTAAGGGTGCCTTGACGAACGTGTCACAAAAAATACGGCATCATACCAGCCCATAACAATCCGCTCTATTGTTTCCGCTTTGTTTCAGATAAACAGTTTACTGTACAAGGCACAAAAAGGCCTTTATATTGTTACCTTGAGATTACAAGGACAGTGCCGCCAGGTACTTGAAACAAGAAATATTTTTGTTACATGAGTACGCATGCTCAAGCACAGCTTTTACGCGTGTACTGCCCTGAGGTTACGTAAAAGCGCTTGTATTGTGATGTTCTCAATTTCTTTTCTCACCGTTACCTCCATACCAGTCTGCATGGAGGCAAGGCCCAGAACTCGATGTGTTAAATTGCGTAAAAAAAGTAAGAAAACGCCAGTCTCATCATCAGTCACTAGAGTCTATATACACGCATACACGACATGCCTTCAATGCAACCGTATGATTACGATGCACCGATGATTGCAACACAAGTTGCTATGTGCGATAGAAAGATAAACTGAAGGAGGGAGGGAAAAAGAAAGAGATATACACATAGATATAAATCATAAAGAGAGAGAAGACGTCGGGAGAAAGAAGATATATATGAGGAGAAAAAAAGAAGGAAGGAAACATGTAAGACAGTGGAAGGACTGAATATGATTATTGTCGTACAAACAAAGAAATTACACCATCTCCCGCTAAAGGGGACCATGAGGCGATGCGAAGCGGCACTGGGGGTGCACACCGCGTGTGCATCGGTTTGGATAGGTGTCCTGTTTGCATCGGTTTGACGCTAGGAGACGCTGCCTACGTGAGCGTCGTCTCTCGCGGGCGAGGGTGCGTTCTCGTTCCTTCCGAGCTGGTAAAGCGTTTATCGAAGGAAGGAGCGTCTCCATAGTGAAAGCCCGTCGTTCGAAGAGGAGAGGAGGAATGCCGATAGGAGAGGAGGGGAGGAGGATGCGCATGCGCAGTGCGGGTGTAGACGCCGCACGGCGGATGGATGAAGGAAGGGAGGGAGGGACTGACATAGCCCCGACCATAAGCTGCTTCGGATCTGAAAGACTTCTTTTGCAGAGAAAATGGTGCTTTAATGATTTCCTGGCGCCTCTCTGGATTATATAGCGCCAGAAAAGTTAGGCTAGGATTTGCTAAAATATCGCTTCTCGTTTTGTTAACATTGGAATGCTTTGATAAGCGTCCTCACCTACTGGTCCTTGGTGTTTGCAATAGCAAAACCACGCCTATATCTTCAAACCTACGATCAATAACACATTGACGAGTACGCTTGCTTTTTTGGCAGTGTTGGCCAGGATATAGAGTAAATGCAGATGCGCACACAGAAATATGCTAGAACAATGGTAAATAAGTTTTTACAAGGAAAGGGAGGCATATAAGCGTACTCACGTACTGTCAAACCTGTCGATAGCATTCACCATCAACATTGAAGCCAATACGCCTAGACTGCCGAAGTTCAACGACCTGAATAAAAGTACAGATTAAAAGCTATTTTCCAAGTTCATGGAAGCAATGGAATTTTGGTAAGCTGCTCATACCTCGGCACAGGGGGTCTCCTGTAGTGTGGTACGATCGCCGCCGCCGGTAGCACTGTAGAGGAAAAATCTCCGCTATTATATCGGAGGGTAAATAACGAAATTTACACGTTCCAATGTTGACTCGTTGGCATTTTAAGACTCGTAAATTAGGTCTTGACTTTATTGCAATGATTGGCGCATCGCACTAAACTAGTGACAAACTTCTTAACAAAGCACTTTTGTTTCTGAGACCTCGCTGTCATAAAATTGCCAAGAAAAAATAAGCTACGCACATAATATCGCAACTCCAGAGTATAGTCGTGTTGTTGATTCAACCTTCTATCACTCTCCAGCGCAACTGCGCTATGGGGTTTTAAGTAAACCACTGCTCAACAGCTGTACTCTGCCGCCATTGCAATAAAGGACATTCATGAATCGCTGTAAGCATGCTTGCGCTCTTTCTGGCACTCCATTTACTAAATGGCGCTGCAACCTCCTGAACGTCAGCGCATGTGAACACCTGTGCCGCTCGCTCCGCTTTCAGCCGGTAATGCGATCCACTTCTGCCGAATTCAATGTCACGTAATACGATCACATTAGCACATACGCATCTCTTAGCTGACTTAAATTCTCATTTTTTATTTTCCAGGAGCGACACTTATTTTTTAGAACCTCCTAATGCCTCGACCGTGACGCGCTGCCTAACTCTAGGCATCGAAATCGTCAAACAATAAAAAAATTACAGTATATCGACGGTGTGAATGATGATGTGTGGGCGAAGCTCGGGAGGTTCATCGTAGATTGTGCCGAGTTCCGGATTAATTTAGTTCACGCGCACGCTACGAATCCTTATGGTTCAACTATGCACAAGTGAAATCTCCCACCGGCACTTCATTGCAAGTCAAGATCCAGTGCATATATATATATATATATATATATATATATATAATATTATATATATATATTATTGGGGTGGCCGGTGAACGGTTCTCCAACGCGAGCAGTCGGTATTTCTCAATCAAGAAACTCGCTAGGCCAACGTTGTCTCTCGCGGGTGAGGGCACGTTCTCCTTCTTTGCGAGCTGGTAGAGCGTTCATCTAAGAAAGAGCGTTCATCTAAGAAAGAGTCAACGCCCGCATTTCGCTCTCTCTCTGTCTCTCTCATCTCTCACACACAAGACAAGCAGATGAAAGAGTGAGAGGAGGAGAGACATGCGCCGGGAGAGAGAGAGAGAGAGAGGCACACGCCGAGGGCGAGCGCGGGCCTCCCGGCACGCAGGTTAAGCAAAGTCAGGTTGTAAAGCATCTTTGCCTTTATAATGATAACTTAGCGGTTATCATTAAAGAGAGAGGAGCGGCATAAAAATATTTCATTGTAAAATTCAGCATCCAAACTATGGATACACGTCATCTGTGAAGATAAGAAGAAGGGTTCGAGTTTAAGGGTTCTGAAGACATTACAAATAACCAATGAATGAATTAGTTGTTCACCTTATTGCGATATAAAGCATTTGCGGAATCGCTAGCGCATAAGACGGAACTGCAAATTTTCGCACGCATTCCAAGAATGCTTTTTTTTTTCTATAGCCTTGGAGAACGGGCTGGTAGCTAAAAAGGGGCTATGGTCGCCGCTAAAGATGTTAAACCATGGAAAACCGCACCCCTAAGGTATAACGGGTTTTCTGCCAATTGTAAACCAAATGAACAGAGGGTGTATACCCATAAGAAAAGAAGAGCATGAACAGAGGGCGAGAAAACTACATCGAAACTCATTATCGCTTGATATTTTTCCTCTATCTTTTTTTCTTCGAACTCCTGCGCAACGATTCATCATGGCGACTATATCAGCGTACCGCCGTTGGCACAAACAATAATCGTGCCACGGATATATTGGTCACTCCAGGGAAGTTCGCTTCGTTCAATACCCTTACAAAAATGCCATATATGGCGATATCAGGACTGGGCAAATGTGTCTATATATGGCAGGTGCCCGTATGTGGCCTTATGTGGCGTATTTGCCAAATCGTTTTAGAAACATATGTGGCAATGAAAGACACACACGAGGAATGCCATGTACGACGCTTATGCGTATTAGGCAAATACGGACACGTGGGGACACGTGACATATATAGCCAGATAGGCATATATGGCCATATATGTAATCTGGCAATATATGGCACGTGTCCGTAACGTGTCCGTATTTGCCCATTATGCATCAGAGTCTTACATGGCATTCCTCGTGTGTGTCTTTCATTGCCACATATGTTTCTAAAACGATCTGGGCAAATAAGACCACATACGGCACGTGCCATATATAGCCACATTTGCCCAATTCCTGATATGGCGACAATAGCATTTTTGTAAGGATGACAGGCGCATGTGATTTTCAGAATGAGGGCATGCATTGATGAGTATTCTCCTAGATGCGTCAGTGCGAGAGCGGTGATGAGAACAGGGTCGTGTATGTGTGAAATCGCACTAGTGAAGAAGCACGCCTTATGCCAACTTAGGTAAAGGTAGGAGAGGAAAGAGCAATAGGGCGCTCTCTTGTGATCGGAGCCGGAAATCATTTTATATGTTGCATTAGAACATATTGAAAGACATATCGCTCAAACGAGTGCGACACGCAACACATGCGCGAGCAGCCAGTCCACAGAGGATGGCTGCTACATATGAGATAAACTGCAGGAAGGTCGAGATACAGAACGCGTAATCAGCATAGTACAGAGCACTCACTGCAGTGCTGTTTACGCCTCCTCTGCGGCTGTGTTTCTATCTTCCTTAGCTTGCACTATCTACTTAATTTGTATGAAATGTATTACCGGTAATGCATCGCCTAGCGAAACCACGTTCTACTCATGCAAGAAAAACTGTTCTGGACTTTTGCAGTACGTTTTACTGAAGTGCGCCCACCGCTCCCGCTAATTATCCGCTTACGCAAACAGTACACGAGAAATGCACGCAATGGGAATATTGTTTAAACTTACCAAGTGTGTCGGTTCGTTCTATATAGTAGGGATGAGAAAAGAGGGCGACAGCTGCAAACCGCAACAGTAAACGCTGCCATTGTACTTACTTTAGAAAAAAGCGATCGATATAATCCTTGTTATTTTGGAGATAAATAGGAAAGGGGTGAGCATAAGTTGAGCAGCCTAGCCCCGTTCTTGAATGAGATGAAACGGATTTGTTATCAAGATACGACACCTTCAACAATAGGAATGTTCAGATGCGTGAAAAATTTTAGTGTGGTATTTGCGGTCCACCAGAATATTTGCACTAGTCCACGTACGACTTGAAATGCTTAGCATTTGTGAGGCAATGCAAGCTATCGCCGCCAGAGGGACGCTCAGAATAGGAGAAGGCGACGATATGATCGCGCGCTGCGAGGCGCGTGGCCTCTACTGAGGGCTCGTAGCAGCCCCTGCCTGGACTTTGCTGGACGCGCTGCTGGCCGCAGCGGCTTTGAACTGAGTGACCGCTGGCCGAGACGCGGCCATCCCTCACAATGTCTCTCTAGCTAGCCGCCTTGTGTGTGAGGCGAAAATGCCAGACGCCCGTGTACTGTGCGTTGTCAGTGCACGTAAAAGAACACTAGGTGGTAAAAATTTCCGTAGCCCTCCACTATGGCTTTTCTCTCCTTTCTATCGCCCCGCCACGGTGTCTAGTGGCTAAGGTACTCGGCTGCTGATCCGAGGGTCGCGGGATCGAATCCCGGCCGCGGCGGCTGCATTTCGATGGAGGCGAAATGTTGAGGCCCGTGGGGTGTGCGACGTCAGTGCACGTTAAAGAACCCCAGGTGGACCAAATTTCCGGAGCCCTCCACTACGGCGTCTCTCATAATTAGAACTGGTTTTGGGACGTTAACCCCACAAAACAACAACTCCTTTCTATCTCTTTCACTCCGTTTCCCCTACCCCAACGGACGCTTCGCCGTGCTCCCGATATCGGCTGCAGAATTATCGTCCTTTCCTTAACGACCCACCATCATCATCATCACTCCGGTGGTACTGTCCAGATTGTACTACCAAAATTGTCGTGACAGGTACGACTGCAGAAAAGTGTAGCGAGACCGGCCGTTATTATTGCGATAGCAACTATATGGACAGTCTCGGCTGGTTTTTGCCGTCGCCGTCGTCATGAACCGTATATGTATATATATACTAGTGTGATGATCAAGAGTGACAAAGGTGTTTTCTCGGAGAAACGCAGCGCTGGCGCTAGAGCGGAGGACAAGGAAGAAGAGGTCAGAATAGAACAGCCGGCCTGCAGCTAAGGCGCTGTGTCTACGTCTCTCTCTCTCTCTCTCTCTCTCTCAATATATATATATATATTATATATATATATATATATATAGATTGATTGATTTGTGGGTTTAACGTCCCAAAACCAGCTCTGATTATGAGAGACGCCGTAGTGGAGGTCTCCGGAAATTTCGACCACCTGGGGTTCTTTAACGTGCACTGACATCGCACAGCACACGGGCCTCAACATTTCGCCTCCATCGAAATGCAGCCGCCGATATATATAGAAGTCCCAAAGAAAATAATTCAAATAAATGCTTCCGAGCGCGGAATCGAACCAGGAACCTCTTGCTCCGCAGCGCGTGGCGCTAACCACTACGCTACAAAGAGCAGATCCTTCACGGAGCTAACGGCGAGCCTTATATACACACGTTTTACCGCGGGCAGGACTCAGAGACGCCAGCGCTTATAAGCGTTTCTTCATTTCCAGTGAGATGGCGCGAGTAGCGCACCGGCCGCATTTAAATGTCGTCAGCCAGCTTTCACGAGGCTCTTGTCACTTTGGCAGGGAACGCGTCGCCGCCGACGGGTACCTGGGTATGTTTTTTTTTCACCGTTTCACACATGTGCGCATTTTGAGTTTGCAAGTCCAAGCGAGACAGACGCTCCCCTCGACTGGCAATTGCCAATAACGCAGTTTTTGAGCAAAGTGGAACGCTTTCATTGTAAAGCGCCAAAACGCTTCCAACTGCAGACACGGACGCGTACGCTGTCGCACACAATGCGCGGCGTTCTTTTTCACGAGATGCACATTCTGAATGATTGTATCAGCGGCAATAAACTACCGAAAATACCAACCATGCATATCCAATCAAGCAATGAAATGAGCCATTTATTTTACGTACTGTTCCTAACAGGAGCATTGCTTTCAAGTTTCCAGACTCGCTGAAGACGGGCGGGTCATTGCGGTGTCGAAGTGGTTATCGTTGTGAGGGACCAACACGCGCTTGTGGCAACGCTTGCATGCCGCACAACTCCTTTCCTAGAGACTGTTTCCATAACGAATAATATTTTTCAACACCCCACTGTTTTCGCTTCACTTTCTACGATGAATTCACACCAGCCGACGAACACTCGCTCATGCTTGCTTACTAGCTGCGACGGGAGCCTTCTTGAACCGATCGACGCCATCGTTATATTGAGGGTGAGGAAAACGTGGAACTGACAGCAGAAACCAGAACACCAGAAACAGCAAAAAAAACGAAATTCGATTACGAGGCAGCCTTTCTAAATTAGAATGAAATAATCTTGAACGTAAAAAGAAAAATTGGCAGATCCCACGTGCAGTGGGAATCAAGGAAATGCGAAGCACGCATCAGGAACGTAAAATGGATTTTCATTGTTGTCTCGCTATACCGAGTTTGGTGCATATGAAGTTAACGAAACGGCCACAAGAGCACCAAGATTGTGGCATGTAAACCATGCCGCTCATACGCGCATGTCATGATTCTAACGTTATGACTTGTCATTTACGTCCGTCATGCAGTCGTGTTGTGCCGTAGCAATTTTCGTATACATCCCCTTAAGGAAACGAGTGGCATGTAGATCATGCCGCTAATGACATGCATGTCACGATTTTCATGTTATGACCTGTCATTTATGTTTGTCATGCAGTCATGTTGTGCCAAACCATTTTCGTATAGGCTCCGTGCAGTCGAGTTTTCCATGTGCGACATCAGCGCCAGAATGCACTGCCTGGCAGAGAAAAGAAGCAAAATTGGGCAGACTGTGAAAGGGAATACGCGAACGCGATGCGCGTTTCCAGCTCTATAGCAGCAGCGACTGCCCGTCCCACCTTCTTTCGTTTTATTTCCCTTGAGACGCGCGCTCCAAACCTGCGGCAAACTGTTCCAAGGGCGACGCCGCGAGCGTTCGTGTGGTTCGCAGCACACCCGGAAAGCAGCGAAGAAACGCGCGCGTCGCTGTCGCCTCGGTTTCCACCGTAGGCGACTGAGCCGTTCGACGAGAGCTACGTAGCGCCCTCTGGTCAGTAGACGGAGCCCATACATCCCATAACGAAACGGCAGTATAGCGCCAGGACCATGGCATGTAATCATGCCCATCATGACACGCGTGTCATGATTCTAATGTTATGACCTGTCATTTACGTTCGTCATGCTGTCGTGTTGTGCCATAGCAATTTTGGTATACATCCCATTAACGAAACGCCTGGATGTACCATGGCATGTAAATCATGCCCATCATGACACGTGTCATGATTCTAATGTTATGACCTGTCATTTACGTTCGTCATGCTGTCGTGTTGTGCCATAGCAATTTTGGTATACATCCCATTAACGAAACGCCTGGCATGTAAATCATGCATGTTAGTTTTTTCATGTTATGACCTGTCATTTATGTTTGTCATGCAGTCAATTGTTGCATACCAATTTGCCTACGCATCCCACTAACGAAACGCCAAGAGAGCACCAAGACCGTGGCATGCAAATCATGTCGCTCATGACATGCATGTCATGATTTTCATGTTATGACCTGTCATTTACGTTGGTGATGCAGTTATCTTGTGACATGCCAATTTTCGTGTACATCCCGTTAACGAAACGCGTGGCATGTAAATCATGTCGCCCATGACATGCACATCATGATTTTCATGTTGCGACCTGTCAGCCATGTTCGCCATGCAGTCATGTCGAGGCATACCAATTTTCGTATACATCCCATTAACGAAACGGCAAGGAGAGCACCAAGACCGTCGCATGTAAATCATGTCATCATGACATGGATATCATGATTTTCATGTTATGACCTGTCATTTATGTTCGCCATGCAGTCATTTTGTGGCATACCAATTTTTGTATATATCCATTAACGAGACGACCAGGAGAGCACCAAGACTGTGACATGTAAATCATGCCGCTCATGACACGGATGTCATGATTTTCATCTTATGACCTGCCATTTATGTTCGTCAGGCAGTCGTGTTGTGCCATACCAATTT
>JABSTT010000268.1:0-12195 GCA_013339685.2 Hyalomma asiaticum | reverse complement strand
AAACGACGGTGTCTGGTAAGGAATTAAATCTTTATTCTGAATCCTGTCCCGTGCCCAAGAGCGCACCGCGGAGTGACACGAGGAAGAGAAGGAAAAAACATGCCAAGACTGAAAGATGGGTGCGTGGGCAAAGGTGCCACGACCACCAGCGTGCGAAGGTGCAGACTGACAAGAGCCACGGGCAGAGAAGTACCGGGATTAGCCCGCACGTGTGTGGCACTGGCAAGCGGGAACAGGACGCGCAGGTGCGGGCAAACAAAAGCCATTCAGTCGTTCGGACGATCTGCTACGTGGCTCAAGAGCGGTTGTTTATTCTGAGCCATTCACATAGGCAACGCAGTTCTTTGGGAAGCGCTCAAGACGCACAAGTGTCCGAGGTAGTGGGGCTGCAGTCAACCACACACACAGCCCCACCGCACGGACACGTATATTGCCGTTTCCATGTGCGGAAGAGTGTAGGTCGCCAACGCTGGTTTGGTCTCGTCGGTTGCTGCCATAGGTGTTCGAAAGCTGCGCAAATCAGGCGCACATATTCGCTATAGGTGCGCTTCGGGATGTGGTGGCTTCGAAGAAGTCAGCCAGGATGCGAAGGGTGGTGCCGTACACGAGCTCTGCGGTGGCGCACGAGAGGTCTTCTTTCTACGCATATCGGATGCCGAGCAGATTTAGGGAAAGTTCTTTCACCCAATTGTTTCGTGAGCCTTGCGCTGTCAGCGCTGCTTTCAGATGACGATGAGAGCGTTCTACAAAGCCATTGGTTTGGGGGTCGCATGCAACTGTTCGCAGACGGGGCATTCTGAGTAGTTTAAGGGGCTCCACGACGAGCGACTATTCAAACTGCCTGTCGCGGTTAGTGATTATGGTTCCTGGGCAGCCCAACAGCGCTATCCAACAGGAAAAAAACGCCTCAGCTACTGTGGCTGCTGTGATGTCAGGAATCGATCGACTCAGGTGAACCAATACCGGTGAACTTGGCAAGAGCGAAGCGGCCTGACAGTGTGAATGTGCAGCACGGCAGACCGTTCGTCATGTGGGAGAAAACGCCAGGGTGGCAGTACAGGATAACTCTGAACTTCAGCACGCTCGCAAGGTGCACACACACATACCCACTCTCGAACATTCGCTTTCGTACTATGCCACATAAATCGAGCTGTAATGAGCTTTTGTGCAGCTCGAATCCCAGAGTGGGCGAAGTTGCACAAGGAGGTGAAAGCCTCCTTGCGGGAAGCGTCTGGCAGAAATGGGCGCTGTGCGTCTCTAGAGGTGTCGCAGACGACCAGTATGTTTTTGAAGGTTACTGGATTTAGGTAAAAAGAGGTGGGCATCTGACGCAGATTAGGCAAGTCGGGACAAATCGTTGCGAGTTCTTCGACGTCGAACGGAAACGAAGTTGTCGAGTTCTTCGAGCGGCTGCGTGTGATGGCGTCCACGCGGCTGAGAGCGTCAGCCGGGGTGTTATCGCAGCCGCTGATGCGTCGAATGCATGTGATGATTTTCCGAGAGGAAAGATAGCTGGCGCACCTCACGTGGCGCGTATAGGGACTCGCAAGGATCGATCGAGTATGTTAACGGCTTACCATAGCTGCAAATGGTGAAAGGTTGTCATTCAAGCAGGTAGCGGAAAATGGCGCACGTAGAGGGACATGGCGAGGATTTCACGACCGAACACACTATAGTCGGTTTCGTCTGGGTACATGCGCTTTGAAAAAAATGCAAGGGGCTGCCACTCTCCATTAACTTGCTGTTGAAGGAAGGCTCCCACCGATGAACTTGATGTGTTGGTCATGAGTGCCAGTAGGCAGTCCGGGTTTGGGTGAGCATGGATCGTGGCTGCGGCCAAGGCGCGTTTAATGGATTGAAAGGCGTCTTCCGGGGCACTGTCCCAGGAGAGCGTTGCAAGTTGGCTGCCACCAAGCAAGCGATCAAGTGGTTCCAGGAGCGTGGCACAATTGATGATCAAGCGCCGGTAAAAATTCGCCATACCGAGAAGCTGGTGAAGCTTGGCAAGCTTGGTTTCTTAACGAACTTACCAAGCTTGGTGAGGAACCTTACGAAGGGTGAAGGTTCCTTACCAAAGGCGAAGATTGGTTTATTACCAGATATGAAAAACGACGGGGTCTGGTAAGGAACTCGATCCTCTCTGAACTCTATCACATGCCGGAGAGAGCGCCGCGAAGTGACACGAGAGCGAGAAGGAAAAGCATACCCGGGTAAGACTGAAGAATGGGGGCAAGGGCAAAGGTGTCACGGCCTACAGCTGGGAGCTGCAGGCAATAAACAAAAGCAATTGAGTCGTTCCGACAATCCGCTACAGTTTCTTTCTCAAACTCAGCCATCTAGTGAGCGCTCCATACAGTAATAAACCAAGAAATAACCGACGCATTATTTGCGCGCGAGCGTCACCTTAAGTTATATCTGCGAATGAAACCGCGCAGTGTTCCCTTCATAGCAGCTTCTGAGGTCTAGGTAATATTGGAAGACATAAAAAAAAGAACATTAACGGGAGCGAAGCAATGTGTAGAAAAATAGTTCTTTCTATTATTCAGGTCTGCAACATGTTTAGCTGCAAAAAGAATTTTTGGCATGCGGTCACATTTTTTACAAGGGACCAAATTTTAAATGATGCTCATCCACCATCGCTCGTATCTGGAGATGTAAAGACGGAAGAGCATTAAATGTAACTAATCAGCAAGCCGCCCTCCCGTTCTTTCCCCGCAATGTCGCAGCGTCACCTCCCTCTTCCCCCCCCCCCCCCCACCCACACACACACACACATGCAAAATGCAACAAGAAATTCTGGCTGCGCCACCGGCGGGCATCAGCCACTTGCACTCACATCGATAATGCCACCACCGTGGCCCCAGTACAACCCGCGTCCTGCGGCTCGGCAGCCGCGCACCATAGCTACTAGGTAACTGCAGCGGACAATGATAGCTAGTTGAATTTATCTCAGGCATTGGGTCAAGGACTTCCGGTGACGAAAATGATCGAAAGTTTCATTAGACAGCGTAGTGCATGTGCGGCAGGAACAGTGTCCCGAGAGCAATGCCATACCACATTTACCAGTGTTCCTGCGAAAAGTTTTGCACAACTGTTTTGGATTAGGGTTTTAAAAATTGGAAGGCTTTAATGAATGACAAATATTTGGCTGCTTTTAAGGCCTTCAGATATCAATTCACAGTGGTTTTATGTTAGCTTTGCAGAAACATTGGTTATAGAGAATAAAAGACTATCTTGTTAGATAATCGATTGAAATCAGTGCTATACCATCATGCTTTATTGTTAGCGTTGGCCACTTTTACGGTACGTGTTTGATGATTATCTCGCCTGTTCGACGTTTGAAGGTCATCCAGTTAGTTTCAACATGACGGTGCAGATGATGTGGTAAAACATTGTCAGGGAATGTGAAGAGTTGTCTCTTAATCGCTTCATGGTTAGCATTTTCTATCACTATCTCGGATCTTTTGCAGCAGCTGCCATCCTTTTGTTGCACTATTAAGCGTGAAATGCGAAATGCCGTGATCGCTGAGTCCTCTATGTGCGTCAAAACAAACTTGTTACGAGATTAGAATGCGGTCGAGGAAAGATGGGGTAATGCTCGTTGCTAGGCTAGTTGGTGCATAGCTTAACAAAGAAAAGTGGCGCAACACAGGACAAGGACGGCACGAGGCAACAGGCACAAGCGCACACTACCAACTGGTTTATTTTCTAAAGAACATACCATATATACCAGATGCGCACATGCGCTGAAGGCTAAATCAAAAGTGATCCTGCAAAAAAGTGAACTCATTACTGTGCGCTTCTAGGAACGCGCGCTGTCCATCAAAAATGAAACAGGTTCGCACCTGCCGATTCATTGTAAGCCTTGTGTATGTTCACCCATTTTTTTCATCCACCAAGATCCTAAAGCGTGGTCGTGATGTAGCTGCAAGAGAACTGGCGGAGCCTTAATTTATCAAATTGATCGGCAGTAGGCGTGTAAGGGTACCTTCCGTTGTCTTGCGCAGCAATGAGTTCACTTTTTTACAGGATCGCTTTGATTTTGCCTTCAGCGCATGTGCGCACTTTTGTGTATATATAGTATTCCTTTGAAAATAAACCACTTGGTAGTGTGCGCTTTTACCCATTCCTTGGTCTCGTTCTTGTCCTGTGTTGCGCTACTTTTCTTTGTTTAATTGAGAGAAGGGGTGTCTTGTACTACACGTGTTCGATGTCTGTCTACGAAAAGCCAAAATTACAGCAAATGGAAGTGAACTGAGGAATCTCAGGCGATTATAAATTCTCAGAGAGGTCCATTTGTGACGCAACCATACTGGGAAAATTAAACAAATTTAAAAATCAGATCCCCTGAATCCTACAGTACTCCGAGTTAAAGAAGTCATAGCAAGCGGATGAGTCGACCATGGAGATCGGCAGCATGCACCTACTATTGTTTTCTTAAAACCGAGATTACCGCAGCAACATACACCGCACTTGATTGATTTCTCCCGTTTTACGTCCCAAAACCAGCTGTCATTATGAGAGACACCGTAGTGGACGGCTTCAGAAATTTCAACCACCTGAGGTTCTTTACTGTGCACTGACATCGCACACTACACGGGCCTCAATATTTCGCATCCATCGAAATGCAGCAGCCGCGGCCAGGACTCCAACTAGCGTCCTAAGGATCAGCAGCCGAGTTCCATAGCCACTGTATTAAAATATTTGAAAAAACATAAATATCCAAGGAAGAGAACGAGCGCATCGATGTAGACGCTATAATCCAAGGTGAGTGCAGTGAATTTTCAAACTAGCCTTTATTTTCCTGGTTCTTTCGCCGTCGGTTTCAACGACGTAGAATCGTGCCGGCCTCACTTCCCTGGGCATGCATTTGTGTTTCGGTTCCATGAAATGTTCATGCGACGAGTGCACTGAATTTTAATCTGCTCTAGGCATAGGTTGCTTTTACTTTTTATGCATGAGGACCCAGAATAAATTTTTTGGTACAGTAGCAAAGAGCGCATTTTATAGATTCCTCCAATCCGCTTTGAACCACTTCTATGCAGAACGCTGTATACCGAAATTTCGCAAGCAATTTATTTACTACCAGGCGCACCTTGAAAAGAATAGGCAGACCCGCTTACCATCTGTGAGCGTGACAATGCCGCACGATTCTGTACTGTCTAAAAATTCCAGCCTGTAGGTAGCCGCCTTGCCACCTGCGATAGACGTCGAGTATTAATCTGGTGCCAATTAATGCGCACCAAACAATTGGTCCTTGTTTAAAACCGCCTGCTATTGAAAGGGATCATTAGCAATTTGCAGTTTCCAGCTCTATTCACTCTACGGGCACTTCAATTTAACGTTGCGGAACCTACGTTAACAGTACGTCTGTAGATACATGGCTGCGCAACGTACGTCTGTAGTGAAATTTATTTTAGCGAAAGCGAAAACTTACTCTAAGAATATCAAGGGGACGGTACGATCTACCTTTAGGTCTGCATTTAAGGACTACGCTAGTATAATAGCACATGAACATGGCAACGTCGACAGGTTAAATATCAAAATTCTTTAATTGAACGGAAATGTAGAGAAGGACGATACGGTCTCATAATATCCAAGCATAAAAGAAGTATAAAGAAAGTCGGGAAGCAACATCCCTGCCGATATTCCGAGAATTATAATTCTGTGAAGCGTGGTGCAAATGCTTGCCAGGTGCACCACCCGTGTCTAGCTGTCAGGGCGCGTGAGCGTGCGGCGAAGCATTGCATTTAGTGGACGTCTGGAATGTCGATACATTACAACTAAAAACAAAGCGATGTTATGGCTCATATGAGTTGGAAGTCTAGTGGACTGCCGAATCGGAGTTCGAGCTGCGCGGGTGAATCCTGAAAATATGAGCTTCTTTTGCTCCTTACTCTCATATATTTTGCGAAATTTCACTTTCCCTCGTACGGCCCGCTGCCTGCGTCTACGCAGTGATGTCAAGAATCTGTGTATTGGCACAACAAGCAGAAAAAAAATTCACTGCCCAAGAGCTTCGTAGTTAAAAGGCAACTCCGGCGATTTTTCATTGTCCACTGATCTCAATAAAATTTTCAACATATATTCTCCTCAGTACTGTAAAAATATATACCAAGTCAGGCGGATGTAGGTCGTTTAGTTTTCCTGTAAATGAATTTTAAACATTCTTAGCGGATTCTCACGCGGGCCACCCTGTGTTTTTGACGTCGTCACCTCCGCGCTACCTAGCCGAGCCAGCAGGCTTTCAAGAGCAAAACGGCGATACTTCTACGCTCATATCGTCCCGGTAAAGGTGAGAAAAGCTCGCATAACTCAACATATGGTCAGATGACCTCGCCACTGGCATTTCTTTGGCGCCAGTTGCATATCTCTGGTGATGGGAAGGTTGTGACGTCCCAACACACGCTCCACGAAGCATCTACCCGTTTTGGTTTGAAGACCGACTTTCAGTTACTTATTTAAAATTATTGCTGCGTTTCTGAGCAAACTGAACCACCCTGGCGGTTCAAGGACTATCAGCACTATTGGAAAACACTGATATCAGAACATGGTGAAACAACCGCCGGAGTTGCCCTTTAACCAGCAAAGCTGAAACGTGCGTCCCCGGTGTTTAGCAGTGGGTTAACCCGGACGGTGTATTGAAACATCTCTCAATCATGCAGCTCCAATTCAATCTACGCTGTTAATAGATGGAAACGTTTATTTAATAAAAAAATATAAAAAGATGTATAGGGAGCGGGTGGGTGTATAAAAAGAGGTATAGGGAGCGGATGCCTGTAGTCCAGGGCTCCACTGGCTTGAACGGTCCGTCGTACCTGATCGAGGAGTTCTAGCTGCATCTTCCGATCATCGCTGGGGAGCCAAGTTTTCCAGCGCTCCCCCCTCCCCGGAAAGTATGCCGCCTAGTTTGGTGTGTTAATTTTCAGCGGCCTATTCTGGAAATGCCACGTAATGCTCGCCAGAGTTGGCCGGCCTCCGCACCACGGACAGCATGGCTGAGACTTGCGTCGACGCTGTTTAGCAATGGGTTAACCTGGACGGTGTATTGAAGCCTTTCTCAGTTATACAGCTCCAATCCACGCTGGTTATCGTGGCTGGATAGCGAAGCTCTGAACTACACCCACACCAATTACCCACTGCGGCGTCGATGAATTTCACATGCGTTTAACTGTATTCATACGCTCGGCCTCTTGCGCGAAAGCTGCTGCGTTTTGCCTACGACGCTGCTGAGCAAGTCGGTTTTGTTCACGCCGTCGACGTCAGCATGATATGTAAGCGTCCCACTCTGGCCTGCTTCCCTGCTCCTCTCTACCTGGCTTCGGCTATGCTGCCCGACGCTATTCTGACGGCGCTACCAATGATGCGCGCTTGGGTGCGACGTAGAGAACGACGTAACTGACCGCGCAGCGAATAGAGAAGTTTCTAGTGAAGACGGGCTTATCGATGAGCCAGTGAGGCGTTTAGTGCACAGTTAGCAAAGCTGGGGCGGCCAGCGGTCCAGGCTGAGCAATCTGTCCTCGTGGTGGTGGTGGTAGAGATTATAAAGGAAAGGAAAAAGGCGCTAATTTCTGTCTCCCATACTGGGGACACGGCTAAGCGCCTTAGGGGAAGGGGATAGGGGACATAAAGGTATAGGAGTAGAAAGAAAAGAGAAGAGAGTGTGTCAACAGCAGCACGAAGAAGCACGTCCCGCCGCGCGCAAAGGCAGCCGGTGGTTCGACAGTGGCCGCACCAAAGTGATGGCGTTTCCGCCGCCGGCAAGTGTGGCTACTCGCTCGGCATAGCACTGGGCAGCGCGCTCGTAAGCGCAAGGATCACGCCGCGCCGCGGGTTGTCAGCCGGAAGTTCTTCGGCAACGGACCTCAGGGTGACGAGGAGGTGCTCGATGAGGGCATCTCGTGGATCCGCTGAGGGCGCGGTCGGTGGAGCAGCAGGCGACGCTGTAGCTGCTGGGCTTGCTGCGATGGTGATGCGACGGCGCGGCGCAGGTACCGGGCGGCGGCTGCCGTGGTCGTCGCGGTGTTGCTTGGATGGGCTGGCCTTTAAAGCAGCAGCATAAGAGCGCACCTCGCGGGTCTCTTCCCGTACTGCCGCTTTGACCGCCCGTCTCGAGAGCGGGGTAGGCGATGAGGCGAGCAGAGTTGCCACGCGCCTTTCCTCCTGCCACCTGGGGCAAGTAGGATTATCGGCGGCGTGGCTCCCGCTGCAGTTGACGCACCGCGGTTTGCACTGCTCGCTGGCCTGATGTCGACTGCCACAGCGGATGCATTCGCCGGCTCGCTGGCATGCCTCGGCAACGTGGTCGAGGCGCCCGCATTGCCGGCACTGTAATGGGCGCGGCCTTACGTGTCGGACTCGCAGCCGCAGTCCCCGAAGCTTGACGAACTCGGGAGGGACCGAAGTTCCGAATCGCAGCTTGACGGCGCTACCCTCCCTTGTTGCCGAGAGCACGGGTGCGGCCGAGTCTATCTCGTCAAGCAGCTCCTCGATGGTGATGTCGCCGTCCACCCCGTAGACGCAGCCGAGGCTGGAGCGACGATCGGTTGGTTCCCGGGCGGTAACAGGGATGCCGTTGAGCTCCGTGATGGTGAGGAGCTCCGCCAGGTACACCGACGACGACGCGTCCGCCGCCACGATGTTTCGACAGTGGTTGACACGCACCGCCGTCACACCCGGCCGCACAGAGAGCGCCGCAGCCAGCGCGAGGCGAGGCGATACCGCGAAGGAACCACCGGGAGAGGAAGGGCGGTAGAGCACGGTCGCTACCGCTGCCGGGTCGGTCGCAATGGCCGCGGCTACCAGTGCCCTCGCTCGCCGGCGTGCAGCTTTGGAGACGACCTCTTGGAAGTCGTCCTCAGCAGGCACGGGGAGGGGGCTCGGGCGCGGACGGACTGCCGGAGTGTTAGGAGGTCTCGTGGGTGGCGGGGCCTCAGCTGCTTCGGGCGCGGAGACGCGGGGCTGCGTTCGCGGCTGCCTCTTCCGCTTTTTCCTTGCCCGCCGGGCTTTCCTACCGACGAAATACACGGCCGCCTTAGGGGGGCCTGCCCCGACGTCGACGGGGCTGGCTGTAGTGGTAGACGAGTGCGCTACGCACGTGGTGGCTGCGGGCGACGGTGGAACGGTAGCGCCGCTCATGGCTTGCTTCCGTGGGCCGTCGTCGTCACTCGCTTCGTGGGGGCGCTTCCTTGTTATGGTGCACTCCATCTCCTCTTCATCCGGGGACGCGGGAAGAGGAAAGACAGCGGAAGCGTCAGCGGTGCTCGATGCAGGGGTGGCAGCTACATCCGCGGGATGCGCTGGCTCGGTAGGCGCAGGAGCGTTGGCGAGCTGGGTTGCCGACTCGGCGTGGCGCTCTAGCACTTGCTGCTTCTGCTTCTGCCAGGCCATGAACCTTTTCAGGCTCTCGTCGAGGGAGAGGCTCGGATCGTCCTGGAAGGTGTCCGACTCGTCCATGGTTGCGTCACGTGGAATCGGAGCAGCACCACGCACGAGAGGACATCAGGTACCTCAGTCACAGTCCAACGAAGAGATCGCGGGACGCAAGCAAACTCGGCGAACGCGGTGCCGTACACTTGCGAGCGTTGCGGCCACGCGTCCGCTTACGGTGGTGTCGAGCTTGCCGAGTCCTGTCCTCGTCCTCGTCTTTTAGATGCGAAGCAGCTTATGTACGAGAAGGGGGGGGGGGGCTGTCCCCCTTTCCCAACATTGTCTGCCGTGGCCACGTTAGTACTCGGAGCTGTGCCCGCGCTCGCTCCACTCCGGCGCGTGCTCTAGTTTGAGAGGAGACAGCTAGCGGCGCGGCGTCGCATCGATAAAAGCAATCGCTCTCCCCGGGCGCGCGCTCTTCTACAGCAGCTGTCACGGAGTGCACTTCGACATGAACGAATATACGCTGGATGATCCTACCGTGGCGGAGCGGGCTCGGCTGCAGCGCGGTAGCGTCGTCAAGCCGACCCGGAGCTGAGAGCTCGAGAGGCTGAAGCGAGACGCCAGCGCCGGCAAGCCGAACCAGAGGCGGCGACGGCTCGCGAAGCTGCAGCGAAACGGGCACGTCGACAAGCCGGCCCGGAGTTGCGGGCTCGCGAAGCTGCAGCGGAACAGAAGCGCTGGCAAGCGGACCCGGAGGCGGCGAGGGCTCGCGAAGCTGAATGTGGAGATGTGTGCGATTTATACTTTACGGACCACAAGGCCGTCATACACAAGCGGAAATGCTCTCCGGAGCTTAAAGTCCTCTACGATGATGAGGAAAGAGCAACTTTGCAGAATTCCCATGGCTCCTTCGTATATTACTCAGGGTTCCTTTACGGGGTGCGCGGGGTGTGCGAGTTTTTTCTGGCTCTCCTATCTGCGCCCTATTCATGCTAGAAGGCCAGCGGAAAAGGAGTCATCCTGGCAACCTAAGGAACAGCTACACCTGGCGGGTCATAGTGCGGCTTTAGTCGGTCGACATCAGCAGTTTCACGGCCCTGACGGTGGCAGTCTATGGCTGATTAGACAGGCTTAGTCATATAGTTGTGCCTGACATAGGATGTGCCTGACATAGGACACGGCAAGGGCTTTGATAATTGGGCAGTAACTTCGCGGAAAGCAAGGAACGCCCCGTGCGAATACGACTGAGAAGGCAGGTTTTCGTCATGCCGGCCCTTCTGGCATGCTTGGTCTTGAGCGGTAAAGGAACAGGGGACCTGTCGGCATTCCTGGGCACACGTGGCGACGTCAGCTAGAGGCGTGAATTAGGAAGCATCCGGGCGATACGGAAGAATAGTGTCCATAAATAAGGAAGCTTCGCGGCCGTAAAGAAGGAACGAGGGGAGAAATCTTGTTGTAAACTGAATGGCGCCTGTTGCGGGCATACGTGGCGAAAGGTAATATGCGGTACCAGTTGTTGTGGTTAGCGGACACTTATATGAAGAGCAAGTCGCCTGTGTACGTGTTAAAACGCTGAGTCATTCCGTTGGTTTATAGATGGTATGCACTCGTTGCCCGATGCAGAACGTGGCATTCACGCAGGAGGGCTTCTAAGGCTTCGGAGAGGAACGCACATCCGCGATCATTGAGTAGCTCGTGAGACGCACCGTGGCGAAGAACAACTCTGTGGATGATGAATAAGCCGACCTCACGTGCTGTGGCCCCTGACAGCGTTGCAGTTTCAGCACAGCGTGTCAGGGTGATCAATAGCGTCGATCACACAGCGGTGAGGTCATGGAAGGGGCCGTACAAATCAATTCCGATACGATCAAAAGGTCGCGAGTGGCAAGGCATTAAGTGGAGTTATCAAGGATGGATGGATGGATGGATGGATGGAAAAACTTTATTGAGGTCCATGAGGTCGCGCTAGTTTTCAAGCGCGAAGCGGGCCGCTCCCACGTTGGGACAGAAAGGGATAGCCTTTTGGGCCGCTTCGCGGGCCCGTTGGACTGCCCATGGCTGCTTTTCTAAAGTCCTCTAAAGTACGGCGTACACCTATCGCCAAGCATCGGATAATTGTGGATGAGACAGTGAGGCCTATATACCAGCGTCCTTATCGAGTGTCACCAAAAGAGAGAGAAGCTATCGGTAGTCAGGTTGAAGAAATGCTGAGGGATGATGTAATTCAGCCGTCAGCAAGTCCATGGGCGTCCCCTGTGGTCCTTGTAAAGAAAAAAGATCAAACGTTACGCTTCTGCATTGACTACCGGAAACTGAACGCCGTCACTAAGCGGGATGTTTATCCTCTGCCCAGAATTGATGACACATTGGATAGGCTACGAGACGCAAAGTACTTTTCGTCACTAGACCTAAAAAGTGGATATTGGCAGATAGAGGTGGACGAAAGGGACCGTGAAAAGACAGCGTTTGTGACTCCGGATGGGCTATACGAGTTCAAGGTGCTTCCGTTTGGCCTTTGTTCTGCGCCCGCCACTTTCCAGCGGATGATGGATGCTGTGCTCTCCGGACTCAAATGGCAGTCCTGTCTTGTTTACCTCGATGACGTTGTGGTTTTCTCTACTACCTTTGAACAGCATATGGAACGACTGCGAAATGTGCTGGCCGCTATTAGTGCAGCAAGTTTGACGATCAAACCACAAAAATGTCATTTCGGTTTCCACGAGCTCCTCTTTCTCGGCCATATCATCAGTGCGGAAGGCATTCGTCCAGATCCTCAGAAGACCGCAGCCGTGGAGAAGTTTCCTAAGCCCACAGACAAAAAGG
>JABSTT010000265.1:0-12897 GCA_013339685.2 Hyalomma asiaticum | reverse complement strand
CCGTTAGCGTCAACAAAGTCTTGGGTCATGTTTTGGGCGTGGCTTGGGGGGTGTCTCGGTCAGTGGTTCGGGAGGTGGCCTGGGTGGCGCAACAGGTACCCCTCCCGGTATTTCAGGTAAGTACATGTGCACGTATTATATATATATATAGATATATATATATATTATATATATAGAGAGAGAGAGAGAGAGAGAGAGAGAGATATTTCCGATTGCGAAGAAGGGACCCGTGCTTGCCGTCAACCCACAACCCACACTTTTGCCCTCAGCCTCTGCTACATGATAGCGACAGTGATAATGATAGTGCTACCAGATAGTAATATCATGAAAAGGAAAATTAACGTCCACCTTACTCAACCTTGCGGGTTTCTGCAGAACTCATTTTCCATAGTAATATCACGATGTCAAGACAATGGTGCATGAGTGGCAGTGATCGTGCAACCTGAGTACGTAGAAGAATGTGGTGGCAAGGTGACGACACTAGCTCAACTGTTCGACGAGTCTTCGGGTCGTTTGTTCAGTGAACCTGACTGAGCTTGTTTTTCTTGTCTTCCTTTCTCTCTGCTATCGAAGCTTCTACCAGCGGCAGCGTTGGAGGCGGCTTTGGCGCCGGCGCAACCGTCGGCTCTGCCGGCCATGCCGTCCGCGGTGCCCTGGGCAGTGGCGGCAGTGGTGCTGGCGCTCTAACTACCACAATCGGTATTTCACGTGAGTACACTTTCCAACTACGTAAAAACTGCAGAACTCATCAAAGAACTGTCTTATTATGTGCAAAGATCAGCGCGCCATCCAAGCGAGAGCTAAAGGGACCACGTGGTTGACCGCGTATACGGGACAGTGCGTGTGTGTGTGTGCGTATGTATTCTTGTCGCACGTGCGCGCTGCGCCAAGTTGTATGCCCTATCACCTGTGGTGTGACGTAACGCGCAAAGCTCATACGTTTCTATTCGAGCACATGTAAACCTGTCGAAGTTTGGTGTTCGAAACCTGTCGAATAAGTACCCGCAGTGTACTTATTCGCCATCCTGGCGCCTTCGCGGTTCAGTAGTGTTCTGCTACGGAGGTGCAGTTGTGAGCACCGTGAGGGTGATGACGTCAGCGTACGGTCACTATGTAGGTAAAAACGGTGTAGCCAACGTGACCGCGCCAGGGAGGAGGCATGCCCATGCGCAGTAATAAACAAAGTTACGACATTGCACCAGCTGTAGTTTCATGCCTCCTTTTTTTTTCCTTAAGTCGGCTTAAAACACTCGAATTTCTTTAAGTTATTTGAACTTGGCAAACATTATTGAGCGATTCGAGGGTCTTTCATATATTTTTTTTTGCTAACTACCTAGCTCTTGGCGAAACGACAGAGTGGTTGTGCACCATCCTATTTGGATTACATCTATATCTAGTGCAAATATGGCAATGACAAATATGCTCAGATGACCCATATTATATTTAGCTGTGTATTATAGTGCAGCCCACTGCCGTTGAAGCGTGCGCTTGGGCGATTCATCGCCGATCATGCTTATCTCCTTTGCGTGCATAAGACTGCCAAGTAAAGTCTTTAAGCGCTTGTCAACCCTGTCTTTTTTCTTTTTCGTCTTATCTATACGCGCCTGTTGCCGAGCTCGCCGCCACCAACACGTGATAACTGCTACTAGATGGGCCAAGGAAACGCCTGCTGCCAACTCGTTACCGTTGAGCAAGAACGTGTGCTTAACTGCAATGCGTAAGCGTGACAAGTCAATGGTGATGGAGGGATTATTGCCGCTTTGTTTTTTGCTGACACCAGATATGAATTCTAAAGCACTTGTGATGTGGCCTGGAGCAGTCGGAGAGGCCTGTCAATGTCACGCAGTCTCTTTCTAGCGTTAGCAGGGAAGAAATGTTTTGGAGACGGACGCAGTAGGAACTGATAATTAAAGCAACGTGTGTAATCTAACAGAGCGTATCAGCAGGCTAACCGCACAAGCAATCAAGTACGGCGTGTGACACCTGTCTCCAATACATCGAAACTCTGCAAACGTAAGTACGAGACGGATGAAGGCACTTCCAGCCGCTGTAGGAGCAAGATAACATTGGAGAGTTTTAGCAGCGCCGGCTTACCACCAAGTATACAAACTGCAAGGTCTTGGGCGGCCCGCGCAAAATTTAGTCTGTAATAATTTAATCAGTTACTCTCTTCATCTCATGACGTTACCGTACTCATTAAGCCAGTTTTCAACCCTTCCCGACCAAAATGTCAGCGTTCCGACCGCGACGGTACGACATTATACAGTAAGCCGGCGTTTCTAAAACTCTGTATTAACAACGTGGGCAGTACGACATCTCGGTAAAAACGACATCCCGAGACCACAGAGGTAAAATTGCGTGAGGCGAAATGAGGTTTGTTCCCATACCTAGCAGACAGTGTCCCAGTCAGCTCGTAGCACCCTGGTGGTGTGGCACCTCGTTCAAGTAGCGGACCACACTCCCGTGATGGCGGAGGAATGATTCAGTACATACGCTACGAAGACCAGTAATAGCAAAGCACACCCACACACGCAAACACAGGCGCACAAAGACTACATCAGGAACCTATAGCAGCACGGTCGAATGGCTATGCCCTTGCTGCGTTTGCCATGAGAAAATCACGCCGCACGATAACACAACCTCGGTTAGGGAAAATAATATGTTCGTCTGGGTCGCTTTTTCCAGTTTATGTGTTCATCTGCCTCACAAATGTTGCTTTTCTTCCACCCCAGTAGTCATGAACATTTACAGGAATATGAACTGTTGAAATATAGTTGGTTTCTCCGGGGGACTATTTCCTTACGCGCATTCTTGCGGTCATTCTTTTGAGGCTGGCGGCGTTCGCCGGAAATTTCCGTTGCGGTTAGCTTTGACCGGCGCGATCGCGAACTGGCCTGAGGCTGCTCCTGCCATTTGCGCACGGCACCGTCGTCTCGCAATATCTTCGCTGGTTAACTGTTTGCAGTGCGGATGCACTCGGAAAGGTACTTCGCTCTCTTGCGCTTTATAGTGGGGACTGAAGATAACGAAAAGAGCTCATTTTGAGCCATGTTTGATCAGTAGAAACTGCAGAATACCTAGATGCAAATGCGCTGTCGAGCGGCAACTTACTCTAAGTCCACAAGGTAACCGCTTTATGGCTATGAATGTGGGGGAAAGCGCTGAGGCAATTGTCACCAAGACTGCAGTTAGATTCGGAATCAACTATTTCGAGATAACTGAGAACTCTGCATGGCCATAACTTTAGAGGTGTCCTCAGTTATTGAAGCGGACGCTGCATTGTGCACTGCCTGTCGCCGACTGCGGTCTCCTCGACAGAGACAAAGAAAGCGACGGAGAGAGAGAGAGAGAGAGAGAGAGAGAGAGTTATATTAAGATAACAATCGTCGTGGCTTTATACGTAGCAAAACCCCGCTATCATTAAGAGGCGCGGCGTGGCATGTGGGCTCCGGAACTTTTGGCCACCTGGGTTTCTTAAACGCGCACTGAAAACGCACGACATCCAAGACTTTGGCAGGTGTCGATGAAGTGGAACAATACAATGAAGACGAAGAAACGGAAGAATGATTTACGCTAAGAAGCAGACAATGACAGTGAACTTCAAAACTAAGACCCCATATATCAAAAAGTTTATTACACAAAGTTCCACGGGCATCTTACCGCCGGCTAAGATCTGAAGGCGAAACCTATTTCGAATCGTGATAAAGACTCCTTGACGTGGGCTGCTTTGCTCTGACTCTAAATCTGTTCGATACCATGTGGATGTTATCTGGCCCGAGCTGTGAACGTTAAAATGCAATCACTCTAGGCGTACGGCCGGGTATCTCTGCGCGAGCAGCGCGGGCATGCGTCACACTTGACTGTCTTATAGTTTATCGTGAGGCACATGACGAGCATGTCATGTTATTGATGTCGCGAGTGTCTCATTAATATTAGCCATTTATTTTTGTACTCTGCATGCCACCTTTAGTATACACGAAGTGAACAAGACGGTGTCCTTTCGCGTTATCACATTTTTGGTGCCAGTCGTGTTGACGTGTACGATGCCGGTAACTTCCGGCGTTATAAACGGTATCAAGGGCTCGCTAACTTCAAGAAATAGCAGGTGTAGGAGTGGGTGGGTTGTGCCTCTTTCACACTGCACAATGCCTAAGACCACCGTCTTAGGCATTGAAAGAAAATAGAAATGACTTCATATCTGCTTGCTTCGCTACAAACGAGATCAGAAGTTTCTCCCGCCCCTTGTATGTAACACCCTCTCTTCTCCCCCTCTCACTCCACGCATGATGGATGGAACGGAACTTTTGCTGAAGATTCCCGCCTTCGCACTATCGCACCATGGGGGGGTGTCGAACGGCATAAATGGTGTCGAACGGCTTCAAGCCGTTCGACACCATTTATAACGCGTCATTTTTTTTTACTAACGTAAAGCCAGTCCAATGTATATTCTTAATTAAATGAACGCAGGTGATCGCGTTTAGCTACATATATTTTGTCTCAAATAGGCTTGAGGTTTTCTTTTCGCTGTGTAATGTTTACGTATATGACATCGTGCCTCCAGTGGTAGTAGCTCGGTTGGAGTCGACGACGCGGTTGAATCGGGTATGGCCCGGAGGTTTTATCGAAGGAAAGATAGACAGGACTACCTTAACATGCTTTTCCTGTTTAAATAAAACAGAAGATAGACAGGTGGACAAGGTTTTTCGTGTTGACTCTCGTCTTTAATAGCGCCTTCTACTTCATAAAATTTTGCTGCATGGACCAAACTGGTGGCGTCACCGTTAATGCCGGACTGGGAAGAGCTGGAGATCGCTCTGCTGCGTTTGTCACGACTCGGGCGCGTTTGAATTCACAACTGATAAGAAGTTCCAGTAAAACTCGTTGTTGGTCTAGTTCGTGCATAGCATTCACGATAAAAAAATGTAATCTAGTCAAGGAAAATGAAGAGCACTTGAAAACAGTGAGAAGACAACGAAGTGACTTTCCTGTTTCTTACTGTTTTCCTGTGGTCGTCTGTCTCCTTGGATGGCTTATACTTTTCGTCATAATAAGTGCTGATCTGATCTGGTGATCTTCGTTTATCTACTTACATGATTATTTTTGTAAATAACAATGTATTTTTCAGGAACCGTGACAGTTACAGGAGTTAGAACACACACTGGTTTGTCGGGTAACGCAGGTGAGTTGCAAGGCTGCGCTTTACGAAAGTGGAGTCTGTCTAGGGGGATCCTGTAGCAACTGCCCCAGGATGCCCCTAGAAAGGGACGTCCAACTGCAGTTTCTCAGGACTTAAATAAAATTCTGTGCCTGCCGGCCTGTCAGACGGGCACTGTCAGCCAACTTTCGGGCCTGTAGAAAATTGTTCTCAGGACTATGTGTGGAGCTTTCACGTAAGAACAAGAATGGGCTGGCGCCACGAACAAGGAGTACTACACTCTTTCTTCGTGGCGCCAGCATGTGGTACAATTGTGTTTTGCTCAAACCTCCGATGCATCTCCGGATTGCTTTGTGATGAAGAAGAAAACTGGAAATTTAAGTACTATACGGATGCCATCAGGTTTAGAAGTATGTGACGTACATACGATGTGAGAGTGTAAATTTATTAGTGAGTGATTGATTGATTTCGGTGTTTTTACGTCTCAAAACCAGGATATGATTATGAGAGATGCCGTATTTGAAAGTTCTGACAATTTCGACCACCTGGAATTCTTTAGCCTGCACTCACATCGCACAGAACACGGGCCTCAAGATTTCGCTGCCATCGAAATGTATCCACCGCGGCTGGAATTTGATCACGTTACCTTGAGATGAGCAGCCTAGTGTGATAACCACTAGACCGCCGTGGCGGAGCAAAGGTTTCCACTGAAAAGGGTCATTTATTAACTAGGGTAATTCGTTCTCTTCCAGCTGTGTATGCTAGAAAGTTGGACGTGCTTGGCGGTTTGTTTGTCAGTGTTTCTTTAGTGTCTCACCGTTCAGCAAACGACGTTGTACGAGTCATTTTGAAATTCGACGGAACTGCACGTGTACTCGAAGGCAATATGACTCCTGATTTCCCGTCCTTCTTTAACAATAATTCCTAGTTCAAGCGGCTTTTCACCTTTTTACGTTTTGCTGCCTAATGGAGTAGCAACGGGCAGTTTTCTTTCTATATTCCACCTGAGAATTCAAAGGTTGCGTAACCTGCTGATGTTTCATCCTACGGTGACGACAAAGAAAATTGCTATATCATTTCGTCGTTCCCTTATTATTAAATGGCAGCACTTCTCATTGCTACACATAATTCCGTGGCAGACGTTCACTTGCCTTTATATAACATGAACGGAGCGTTTGTACGTATGTTCCCATTTCGGGACTTGTGCAAAGTAATGTCAGCGCAGCGTTCAAACCTGTTTTATCGTTCGTAATTTTACTTTTCAGGTTCTGCCGGGGCTCCCACAGGCGTAACCGCCGGCGTTGGTCATGCGGGAGGTGTTGCCGTTACTTCAGGTGCTTCCAACCTCAACATTATAAAAAAAATGCCTGTTGCTAGCTTTACGCCAATAACCTGCAGTGCTTTGGGTGACGATCTTGCTTACCATGTCATAACCCGTCCTCAGCTTTGAACAATGTCCGTTCGAAGAATAAGAAATAAATTACAGCATATCCCCGGAGTGATGATCACGAGTGGCGAAGCTCGGGAGGTTCATCGCAGATCGTGCCGAGTTCCGGATTAAGGTGAGTTAAACGCGCACGCTACGAATCCTCATGGTTCAACTATACGCACAAGTGAAATCTCCCACCGGCACTTCGTTGCAAGTCAATACCAGTGCCTAAATATATATATATATATATATATATATATATATATATCTATATATATATATATATATATATATATATATATATATATATATTATATATAATATATAGTAGATATATATATATATATATCTGGCGTGGCCGGTCAACGGTTCTTCAACGCGAAACATTCGGTATTTCTCAATCAAGAAACTGGCTAGGAGACGCTACCTGCGCCAACGTTGCCTCTCGCGGGTGAGGGCGCGTTCTACTTCTTTGCGAGCTGGTAGAGCGTTCATCTAAGAAAGGCGTTTCCATAGTCAACGCGCCCCTTTCGCTCTCTCTCTCTCTATCACAAGACAGCACGCGCCGAGGGCAGGAGGCATGCGCTGAGGTGCGAGCGGGTGCTGGGGTCTTTCGTTGGTTTATTTCATCAAATCAACGGCGTTTGAACAAAATTTTATTGTCTACTCACGACAGGAGAAATCTCACCAGGACACTCCCTTGGAGGTAAACAATGGCTGCTAATGGGGAATGAGAGACAGAAGAAGTCGGCTTTTAGCTAACACTTACACTTCTACTTCTACTAACGTTTCCTACTGGAACATGCCAATGGCTGCTAATGGGGAATGAGAGACAGAAGAATTCGGCTTTTAGTTAACGCGCACGCTGCGAATTTTCTATTGTTCAACAACGCACAGGAGAAATCTCCCACCGGCACCACCGTGGAGGTCAAGATGTGCTACTAGCGTTAAGACTGGTTACACACTACTACGACGAGGGACGAACGGGTGCCGCTATAAGGAGCTTCGCCCCTAAAATTTGCCGTTAACACCCGACATTCCTTTTAAATGCAAGAGCGTCGAGGAGCTCGTGGGCCATGCGTCCTCTTTTTTTTTTACTTCAAGGGTTTGCACTCGGTGCGGCGTCTCTGACACGATGCCAACGTGGGCGCAGATTTGTGGCCAACGCCTGTTACGACAACAAAGAACGCTAGATTTGCCTTCAGTGATCTTAAATTCAATAACTGCGGGAAACACGATGGCAAGTCACGATTAGGCACGATCGAGCAAAAAGTAATTAGTTCATTATTTGGGGTTCTGGTCGACCGCAAAGGTACACTAAATATGATTTAGTTTCGAGGCGATTCAGAATTTTTTTTTTCCTTCTTAATGTTGAATTTTTTCCCTTGACATGTCGTAACAACTCGCAATGTGAATCGTGCGTAACGTTTATATTTTTAGGCAACATCGGCGTTCTTCAGAGTGGCGGCTTAACTGGTCGTTTGGGCGAGTGTCAAATCTTTATATCAGTAATATTGAGGTATTTGGGTGGATGGCTTTGGGTGGAAGCCCCCACGTGGTTGTCTTCTGCACAGCACGGTAACTGAACGGAAGTTTTGCAAAAAGCTTTGCAAATTTCAGTAAGCGAAATTGTGTCGGCGTGCGACTCATTTATGTTTTTAGAATCGCGATGTCACGCTACATATAAATGATTTTTCTATATTACTATAATACTGGATGGGGCCAACATTATCTAAGGCCAGCCAACAGTTGCGCAATAGATGTCAGCTCTAGACAAGCCTCCGTTTTTTTTCTTTACCTTAAAATATTGTTTTTCATGACGACCAAAATGCACTGGCTGCCAAAATTTCAATCTGCTTCTTTTTTACCTGCGAAGTTCCTCATCATACAACCTCGCTATACTCTGCCCAGTTAACGTTGCTAAATACTTAACTAATGTATTCATGAAGCGGTCGTTGAAAACGATGGAGAACAAGGAATGTCGCTAGAACCAGCGTTTCGACAAGTCCACTTGTCGAAACTTTGACACCAGCGACGTATATCCTGTTCTACATCGCGTACGGCGAACAGTTCATCAATGCAAGCCTCCTCAATTCCAGCCTCCATCAGCGCCTCTATCTTTCCCCGAGCATTCTGCTCTAGTTCCGATTGCGAAACTGTGCAATGATAATCACGTTTATTGCCTCCTTCCTTTATTTACCTCCCAGTTACTAACAGAACGCCCCGCCACGGTGATCTAGTGGTTATGGCACTCGGCTGCTGATCCGAAGGTCGCGGGATGGAATCCCGGCCACGGCGGCTGCATTTCGACGGATGCGAAATGTTTAGGCCCGTGTGCTGTGCTACGTCAGTGCACGTTAAAGAGCCCCAGGTGGTCTAAATTTCCGGATAACTCCATTACGGCGCCTCTCATAATCAAAACTGGTTTTGGGACGTTAAACCCCACAAATCAATCAATCAGTTATTACCAGAACGCGGGCACAGAACTGGAAATCGAACGTGGCTTTAATTATTCACCGATTCTTTTTGCCATTCCCCGTTGCTGTTTTAGGCACTACTAGCGCCGGCAGCGCCTCTGGAGGCAGCATTGTCGTCCACGCCGGAGGTGGTGGTGGTGGCGCCAGTGGTGGTTTGCTGGCCAGAGTATCGGCGCCCGAGGTGGCTTGACAGGTGGCATAGTCGGAGGAGCTGGTGCAGGCTCCACTGGTGGCGCCAGCTTGTCTACTTCTGCGGGTAACGCTACAATTGTTGTCAACACAGGCGTGAGCAAGGTTGTCGCAGTGCTGAGAGCTAGAAAACGCAATGGAACTTCCGTGATGAAACTTCCAATTCACTTGAAATAGCGCTGGCGTTGTCCTTGTCTTAGCGGCCTTAGCAAGAAATAAGCTTTTTTCGATTGTGCCCGTTAACTCGAGGTTTCGCGACTCTCTCATGACGTAGCAGGCCTTTCAGGCGCGGCATGCTGCAGCGCGTCGCTTTAGCAGTGAAAGGCTATCGAGTTCCATTCTTAAGGGCAAAACTTCAGCGTCCACTAGCTTTCGCGTTATCCTACTCAAGTTCTTTAAGTAAAAGCTTGGCCCTTTTCTGCGAAGCGAACATAGCTAAGTGTTTAATCTGCATAGGGCGACACCGTACTGGCTTTCCCAGAGAGGCCTCCATTTCCTTATCAACCTACAGTCACCGCAGAAACACACTTGTAACGTTGGCAGTAAAACGATTTTTTGAGTTGATCATTAATGCTTCATCATTTTACCTATTCTGTTTTAGGTACTACCGGCGGTGTAGATAGCATTGTGGGTGGTGTCAGTGGCGCGCGAGGAGGTGCTGGTGTCACCGGTGGCGCAAGTGGCGTCCGTGTCGGGTTTACTAGCGGCAGCATCAGTGCCGGAGGTGACGTAGGAAATGGCATCGTTGGTGTCGTCGGTGCCGGCTCCGCCGCTGGCGGCGGTTTGTCGGCTTCTTCGGGTAAGTGCTGCCACGTTGGCGTCATCAATCTTGCAGTAATGCGCAATGCTGTAGACAGCGGCGAAACTTATGTCATTGAACGCCCTGTTCAACCACCATTTGCTTCAGTGACGAAAGAATTAATCACCAGTATGTCGAGGAGCTAATATTACGACATTTTTCGTTAATGCTAAATCCTTGTCTCCCCCTTCGTTTTTTTCTGCCGAATTTTAAGGAACAGTTACTAAAAGACAACTGCATATCGTGACTTTCAATGTGCATGCATTGACTGTTTCAAGTAAGTGCATGCACATTGAATTTTCTTAGAAAAGCTGATCGTTAATTGCGTCATTTGTTCGCAAGAATATCTGCAGTGAATTGGTACATGCATTCATAGAGTTTACGCATAGAAAAGACGCAGCGCTCAGAAACGAAATACCGCTGAAATATGTACTCATTTGATGCTCCTATTAAGGAACTTGCTCAAGGAGAGTGTTCGTTTTCTTCGCCTAAGGATGCTTGATGCACGCTTGCCACCGATAAGTTCATTTATGGCGCTAGCGCTTTGCGACCATATGTTCCTTGCCCAGCGCCTGTAATTCACCGGCACGGAATTCGTCCTGTACACTGTACGTCGTTCTTGTACGGATTTCTTTGCCTGCTATGACAAAGTCTTCTGCGCACGACCTCTTATATCGGCGTACCCAATATCTGCCCAGAAGTCATTAAAGAAAAGAATTCGTTTGTAATACCTGTCACAACAAAACTTGAAGTTTCTTGTTCCTCCTTTAGGTACCGCTGGTATTGGCCATGGTGGTAGTCTTGCGGACGGCTTTGGAGGTGGTCTTGGTGGTTTAAGCGGGGGAGGATCAGGAGGTGTCATAATAAGTGGGACAAGTAAGTTCAACTACTGCCTCTTTAAAGTGGTGCCTGGTTTTAGAACGGCTGAGCATATGGCTATACCTATAGGGCAGTTACTAGCAGGAAAGCCTACTCGTGAGGAATTTGCCCATAGGATAAGGTTTCGCTGGAGCGCATGCAGTAGACATCCGCAAATCATCAATGGAAACTTGCCGCCATCTCTAAAGCCAAATATACCTAATCGCTGCATTCCCCCCTACGAACGTGTGCTGCAGAATCTTGGAGGATAATGAAAACCTTGAGATGAAATTAATAGGAACAGAACGTTAAATACAACGCAAAACGATAAGTGCAGCATTTAGTGATAGAAAATTACCGGAATGAATGAGAAAACAAATAGGCCTGCTGCGAAAAAAGAAAGAACAATAATAAAAAAAAGAAACCCGCATCGTGGCCTCGCTCTCCCCATACCTTACTGCTAGAATGACTTTGCTAGCATGAGGCCCGCTCGAGCTCTAGCGGGTGGTTCTCCCTCTGGTGTCTTCTGGGGAGTGGGGCTTGGAAGTGAGTCTGGGAAGTGAGTCAAGGCCCGTTCAGTCAGCAACGGTTCTGGATAGAGGAGCGGCACTGCATTGAGAAGCCTCGGTCGAAGGGTCAGCAGGAGAGGCGTATTGTGAAGGTCCGAGAATATAGCTGTTTTGTTCTGTTTCACTAAATGCGGTGTCTGGCTTCCTTTTATATGTATTGATACAGTTTTTTTTTTCGCGCATAATTTCCGAGGAGTAGCTGACATCCTTGCGTCAATCAAACGAAATAGACCGGGGCTGGACCTGTAACGAGAAGGACATGTAAGAAAAGGAGAGTAAGAACGACAGAATGGATACCATAAGAGCGAAAACGCAGGAGATGAAGGTAGAAAATTCGCAGGCATAAAGTGGATTTAACTCGCTCAGGAACGGGCAATTGGGAATCGTTGCGAGATGCTTTCGTCCTACAGCGGAGTTAATGTAGGCGCTTTTGATGATGATATGGTGATGATGACGACGATTATCTCAACCATTATAAATATATATTTAGTTTTAAGATCACACTGATCACTCGAATGTCCACTTAGATTCTAAGAAGATACAGGACCACGTGACTTGCAAGCACTCAATCCCAAATTCCAGTGGCCATTGGTACGAAACATCTCTGTATGACTGAGAAACACTTCAAATATGTTGGTTATTTGTTTGTGGGCCTGTGTCTGCGTTGTGACTCCTTTAAAGAATTTCCTAGTGTGGAATACCAATTAGCTCAATGCAGCGCCTTCCTTGAGATCTCGCCCCGCCGCGGTGGTCTAGTAGCTATGGCACTCGTCTCCTCATCCGAAGGTCGCTGGATTGAATGCCGGCCGCGGTGGCTGCATTTTCCAAGAGGCAAAATGTTGAGGCCCGTGTACTGTGCGACGTTAGTGCACGTTGAAGAACGCCAGGTGTGGAAATTTCCGGACACCTCCACTACGGCATCTCCCATAACTATATCGGGGTTTTGGGACGTAAAACTCCATAAATGAAATGAATTTCTTGCCATCCCTCTCATTTTTGCCCGCTTTTCGGACTTGTGTATTTCTTTTTATACGCTCCTTCTTATGATAAGCAACAGCGAGCGATGCCTGTATTAGTAACTGCGCGGGCTTTAGACGCCAAAAGAACGATATGTTTGAGGCACACTGTGCTGGAAGGCTAGAGAAATTTTGGCCACTTGGCGACAAGCAGACGTTAGGAAAGCAGTCCTTCCCATGATAAAGAGAGAGTCTGCTTGTCGAAATGTTTCCTCCAGTGGCATCCCTTGTGCTTCGCCGCTTTCAGCAACCTCGTTATTATTAAAAGGTCCATAATTTCGTCAACACCAGTTCTCTGTTGCTACTTCATTCGTCTCGTAAGAAAGCAATTCTTGATTTGCCTACTTCGCCTGCACTGGAATGAAACAGTTGAAATATTGCTCTCAAGTTTCCAGCGAAAGAAAA
>JABSTT010000264.1:0-13393 GCA_013339685.2 Hyalomma asiaticum | reverse complement strand
ATCGAAATGCGATTGCGGGGGATGGTAACGGGGACTGAGGGCGAGGAGGAATTACGTGAGGGTGCAGAGAATGAAAACGAGAGGAGGACGAATAAAACACAGCCCAGTAACGTACAGCATATTACAGCAAGGAGTAGGAAAGGGAAGTAAGGATGAGGAGGAGGCAAAGAAGGGGGAAGGCAACTAGCTTCCCTGTTTCTTCAGTGTTCGGACCACTAGTGCGCAGTTGCCACATCAACCAACACGTTTTAACAGCTAGTGACGTGACATGGTCCCACAAAAACCGCCTAAGGCACCACACCTGGAAATTTCACAACAAGGCTATTTCAAACTACACCACAGGGGAGGAATAATTTAGGAGGCATATCTCGCATTCTTTGCCGGTCGCGATAATGCAATGCCGAATCGCCTCGGCGAATGTCCTGACAACGCCGCCTAGCGTACGAGGACCGAACTTTCGCAGGCAACGTCGTTGGGGACGCGGCCCCGTGGCAGTGGCTCCACGGGTGCGTCTATGCTATTTACCGCACGGAAACACAGTAGTTAGAATGACGAGACGTGCACTGCGTGCTCGTCCGTCAAGTCCCAGTAGCACGTAGAAGTTGCGCGTCTCCACTTGAGCCACCGTGAAATGACACGACCAGCAGGCCCGCAGCCCCGGTGTGGGCTGTCGCCCGCGTCACCTCCTTTATAACTTCTTTCTCCCTCACCTAGACACATGACTCGAGTAACATAAGATGAAGTCTCAACCAGTCACGTGACATGTTACCTCCTAAACCATGTAATTGCTAGTGACGTCATGGTTTACTCACGTCACGCGACAAATCACGTGACTTCGTCGAGCTTGTAAATGCAGTGCTTCGGCCACCATCTCCGCTGTTATTTCACCCTTGCGCCAAGAGTGCGTGCAGCCTGCATATATACAAAAAAGTTAGTTATGCCCCTCTTAAGGAACTTCGAAACGGCCAAAGAAATTAGATAAAATGTTTCTTAAAACGTTCGATATAGGCGCACGCACATGTACAGAAAGTGACGAGAGTGAGGGACACTGTTTACAGGTACTTCGAACACCACGTCACGAAGTGGCAAACATTCGCAATTTGTTAAAAAATTCGCAGATTTTCTGAGGAAGAGATCTCGAAGGCTATCAAGAAACTCTAAAAATCTACATACCGAAAGGCTCCCTCAAGAACAGTTATCCACGAACAGTTATCCTCGAACAGGAGCCCATCTAATTGCTCTAAGGCAGTTCACTTGGAACAACGACATTTATTGTTCAAAAAGGTCCGCCTGCTATGGGGTGTACTGGCCTTAAAGGCAAATGTCAAAATAAGCATTTCCTAAACCTCCGTAAATGACGTCTGCAACAGGCGTCATGCGTAGTCCCCAGAATCTAAAGGATTGCTATATTGTAATGAAGTGGCATATAAGCAAACTCTGAAGAAACTTGATGAAGTAGTGAGGGGAAGCACTCGTAGAACTCTCTCTCTGCTTGGTGTCATGTGCTGTTTTCATCTCTAGATTTATGCAAATGGTCCCGATTGGCTAAAGCGCTTTTACTGCGTTAGAGAGAGTGAGAAATTCTTCTCCGAAATATGCTTGAACTTGTGGAACATTTTCTATATAAGGCACTTCGCCTCGCTAAAGGAGCGCAGCGCAGTCTAAGGGATACCAACAAGAATATCGAACATGTACTACGCGGCGATTGCCTTTTTACTTGGGGCGAGTCTAGTCGCTGCTGCCACTGAGCCACACGACCTTGTGGACGTAAGGATTTTTATAGGCTTTCATTTACCTGTATGAAGAACTGCGAAGTGTATTTGCAAAGAGGCACGGTGTATATGGGCTAGGAATATATTTCATATATGTACTTTTGAGGCTTTAAAGGCAAGAAAAATTGGCAGATCCCACGTGCAGTGGGAATCAAGGAAATGCGAAGCACGCATCAGGAACGTAAACTGGATCCACATTCTCTCTCGCTATACCGATTGCGGTATACATGAAGTTAAAGAAACGACCGCAAGAGCACCAAGACTGTGGCATGCAAACCATGCCGCTCATGACATGGATATCATGATTTTCATGTCATGAACTGTCATTTATGTTCGTCATGCAGTCATGTTGTGGCATGCCTATTTTCGTGTACATCCCATCAAAGAAACGGCCAGGAGAGCACCAGGACCGTGGCATGTAAATGATGCCGCTCACAATATGCATGTCATTATTTTCATGGCATGAACTGTCATTTATGTTCGTCATGCAGTCATGTTGAGGCATACCAATTTTCGCATGCATCCCATTAACGAAATGGCCAGGAGAGCACCAAACCGGGGCATGTAAACCATGCCGCTCATGACATGCATGTCACGATTTTTACGTTTTAACCTGTCAATTACGTTCGTCGCGCTGTCACGTTGTGGCACACCAATTTTCGTATGCATCGCATTAACGAAACAGCCAGGAGAGCACCAGTACCATGGCATGTAAATCATGCCGTAGACGACATGCAAGTCATGATTTTCATGTAATGAACTGTCTTTTATGTTCGTCGTGCAGTCATGTTTTGGCATAGCAGTTTTCTCATACATGCCATTGAGGAAACGGCCAGGACAGCGCCAAGACAGTGGCATATAAACCATGCCGCTCATGACATGCATGTCATGATTTTCATATTATGACTTGTAATTTATGTTCGTCATGGAGTCATGTTGTGGCATACCAGTTTTCGTCCACATCCCAGGAGAGCAGAAAGTCGTAGGCGGCTAGATAGATAGATAGATAGATAGATAGATAGATAGATAGATAGATAGATAGATAGATAGATAGACAGACAGACAGACAGATAGATAGATAGATAGATAGATAGATAGATAGATAGATAGATAGATAGATAGATAGATACGATCAAAGTCGCCGAAGTTTAATAAGGAATGCTTCGCATTTAAAATGTCCAAAGCAATAGCACTGTTACAATCAGGAGGAGGGCTAGCGACATGGCGACGTCGAGGTGCAGTTGCTGGTACAGTTGTTGTACGCCTTCTAAGTGTCGGCTTCTGCCATCCACTCCCGCCTTGCATAACTGTCATTCGTCCATGTTTCTGCAGCGCAAGGTGTTAGTGGATGTGCTGGGCAACACGCGAACAACACAGCTCCGCAGCGGTCGCCATGTCAGTCCTGGCATGAAATACGACGACCCACAGCGAAAAGAACGGCAGATATCGACCAATAGACAAGGTGCTGTGATAGAGCAGACCCCACGCCAATTACAGCAGACGCTGAATCCCGCCATGTTAACCAAGGCATGAGAGCTAGGAAACTTCACTGGCATTGATGGTATGGACGCCGAAGGCTGCGTTTCTTAGAACGAGTGAGTGAGGAATATTTCTCGCTAGGATACCACTTTGATGCTGTGTGAATGTAATATTTTTCGTCCAAGGCACAGCCCTACTTGCGTGGTACGATACCTACGAGCACCACATAACGATTTGCGATGCGTGTAAACAGAAGCTTATGTACCTTTCTGGGAAGTTTTTTGGACTCCAGTTGTCAGAAAAGCACGAGCTTTCCACCTTGCTCGAACGATGACATTGTTATGTGCAGTAATATTCAAGACATCCTCGCACTGTGCCGGAAAGCCGGAAGCAACATGAACGAGACGGACAAAATTGACCAGATCATGAAGGGCATAGCGGATGACGCTTGCCACTTGCTTGTCTGCAAGAACTGTGCTTCCGTGGATGGGATCATCAAAGACTCCACTAATTTCTAGCTGATAAAGAGTCGCCACGTTATAGAACACTTCTACAGGCTACGCAATGCTGTGTCAACATTGTGTGTGCTTGCCACCCACATGGAGCCCTGCCGTCGTTTGAGGCATGGCTTCAGCCATTTGTCAAAACTAATGCCGATACAACACCTCGTCTATCTAGCTTCATCGACTAGCGACTGTTTGCTGTTTTCCATTATGCGAATATTCAGCTCACCTCGTCAAAGTGTAACTTCGGTCCCCGCGGCTCAACCGTCCTCGGATATCTCGTGAAAGTTGACGGCAGGCAGCCTTATCCGAGCAAAATCCGAGCCGTTAAGTAATATCCTGTCCCATGCCCGCCTAATGATGTTCACAGCTTCATTGGTTTCTGCTAGTACTTTTGTCACTGCTAAAAATTTCGCTGATATTGCTTCGCACTCTCACGGAGCTATTGCAGAAGGACGTTGCTTTTTGAAGCGGTACAACTTGCTGCCATCGGGACACTGCTCGAACTGTTGTCGAGGGCCCCAATTTTTTCTCAATTTGATGCTGTAGCGCGCATTGAAGTCCGGGGTTAACTGCTTCTGGGGCCTGAACCGATGCCGAGTGATTAGAAGTTGAATGTGCCTAGGCAGCAGCCACGCGCCCATTTTGTGACTTCTCCATGCAGACTGCAACCACGGCCTGGCCAGCCCGGGTGAATCTGGTAGTCGTTTTTTTTTGGCTATTTCTCCCTCGCACTACCCATTCGTCTTCTCTCTCATTTTCCATCTTTCCTGTCTTCCTCTCTTCCGTGTTAGCTTCCATAACTTTCATGGTTTTCCGTCCGCAAGGGTAAAGTGCGTGCTGGTACTCTACATTAGACATTCCATATGTGATAGTGGCGGTAGCCTGCAAATGGCGTCTGCAGGATGTTTCTTTTACAACTCATGTAGCGTTCCTTAGTTGGGCTCCATAGTGGGTAGTTGGCTCTGCTAGGCGTGAATTTTTTTTCCTATGGTAAGTGCTTTGGCGCTGCTCCCTGACCGTCATCCTCTCATGGAGGACAAGTCAAAGGCTTTACGAGTTTTTTGAGAATGCCGAAAAAATGCGCCCACATTTTAATGTGGTGCACAGTGTCGAGAATCACATGTCTCCTCGATCGATGTGATCTTTTTGGCTTTAAACTCCGGGCTGCCAATTAGGGCACAGGTGAAAAATTAACAAAGAATGTCTCGTTCAGGTCTGCTGCGTGAGGTCCGGCACCAACAAACTTACCAACAGCAGACCACCTCGGACATTGGGACGGCAAGCAATATAAGTGGCCAACAGGTTCACGAACAGCTCACATTTAGTCGTATCTGAGAGGCCTCAGAAAAGGCGATTCTGGGGAATGCGCACATAAAAAATTGAGGAGAGGATGTAAGGGAAACATGATCTAATTTCTGAGAGGGACCGGGCGTCCATTGAATTTCCACATACCATAGAAACGGGTTATTCGCAAGGCTGCAAACATCCATTCCCAAGACCTGCCTAAACTGTCATGGATTTGGGCTTAGTACTTAGAGCTGCGGCGGGAAGCTCACTTGAGCAACATGTGAAATACAAGGACAACCTTCAGAAAGCTGCACTGGTGCAAGGCACTGTGCAAACTCTGATTGTTCATAAACCGCCTGCTCGCGCACTTTACTAACGAAATGGATCAAATACAAAGGCATGTCTCCCTTAAGGTAAGGGGAAACATATTTCCCAAGGACGCCAGTAAAAGTGGCTCGCCATTCTACAGCACTACCTTCATTGATGCGGCGAGTCAAAAGGCAGCGTCACACAGATCTCTGTCAACAGCCTGCCCCGATCACGGCGAGACAACACCATAGAACTGCCAAGGGTGCCTTGCCACCCGTGACTTAGGCCACTACTGGCTGCAGCCAGGGTGGCTCGGAGGGCAAGCATCTTTCGTCAACCACTGCACAGGAGGGGCAAAAGCTCCATTTGTCAGCATCTGCAGAGGGGCGAAGCCTATATTTGGCATGTGTCACACACTACAGCAAGCGACCTGCAGTTTTAAAGAGGAAATAGAAAATACCTGTTGTTATGCAGTAGAAGCAGCGTCCTGGGAGCGGAGAAGCTTCCTTGAATGCTACAAGAAAAAGAACTTTCAAATTACAGGGTCGGACAAAGACAGCTCAAAATATCCTACCCATTTCCTGTGAAAGAGTGAGAAACATTTCTGTCTTTGGCATTCACAAAAGAATAGAGTTGAATGTCACGTGACGACAAAACAAGTTAAAGGATATCCGAGAGCACCTAAGCAATCATGGTCCAATGGATTTGTGTCGATAAGGCATGGTGATAACAATCACATCCTTGGAAACAGACAGACACACCGACAAAGACAAGTGCTTTTCTCCATCTGTATATCGGTCGGTTTCCAAGTTTTTTGCTGTTATCATCAAAATTGAATACAACTAGCCCTGTCAAGACGTTGGTCCAAAAAGCGCAACTCAACTTGACAAAAACATGATTTTGTCGTTCGAAATGTTCTTTTCCCATAAAACAGCGACAAGGCCTCCGCATGGCCTCGCACTGTTGCCATCGTACTGGACAGAAGTGTAGCATGTCAGCACCTTATACTTCAGGCCACACCACATGCAGTGGCCGTTCGATCAGACTTATCAATTAATCTGATGACAATATGCTTGCTCGGCGCGTCAATAAATGATTGGGCATTCTGGCAAGCTGCGCAATACGTGGCGAAACAAGGGGTGCCACAGCGGGCATCGCTAGCAGAAAAAAATCTAGAGGTTCTTCGTAATCCCCTTACTGCGGAAAACCTTATCGATCTCAAGAAACCCAAGTCGCAATGACGCCCACGCAGCAGGACAAGGGGAGGTGGCAAGAGTTTTTATGGATTAGGAACTTGATTAGAGAGGAGTCTGACGCACGCAACAGGTTTGTTAGAGTGAACGTTCGCGAAATGCACTCGCTACATTTGGCAAACGCCAACGCATGGAAGACCGACTTTACTCTAAGAGCGCACATTGCGAAGAGCGTTCCTAAACATTTACGAAATAGAAACAAAATACAAGAAACGAACTGTGCAGAAAGCCATTTTGTTTCCTGAGCTACACACATCCCTTATTTGCTGAAAGAAAAAGAACTTGGCTAGCTTCTGGCCGTATTGTACATCAAACCCTTAAGAATCTGTGTGCTCAGCAAGGAAAGCTCTCTCTTCCTTATGTAACGCCGTGTGAACATCTGGCAAGATCCCCTCTGCGTGGAAAGGTGCATTTTGGAACAAGAAAAACAATGAACTACATTTTCCGTCTGCAGTTATATGGCACCAACAAGCTGCTTTTCCAAATACTCTCCAGAATAACAAACCGCCACCTCACAAATTTCCCTAATTAAACGAGTTTTCAGAAATTACAATGCTAGCTTGGCGATAGCCCATACTACGCCGCCGATCAATTTGCATTGAGGCAAATAGCCGCAAACCTTTGGCCCGCCACGACAACTTTCTGTAGTATGCTCGGCATGGAAAAGCCGAAAATACATGCCGGTGTGGCACAATCGGGGGTCTCACTGTTCCATATAGGTGGTAATATTTTGAATGGCGTTGAATTGGCAAACACGCATGCCATTTTTCATTTGGTACAGTTTCCTTAAAACAATTTCTGCAGAAAACCGGATCCATGCACAGTATTGTGCTCAGCTGCACTCACTGCTTATAGAAAGCATCGCATATTTACATCGCGCCAAACAAAGCTTTGTTCAGCATATGTCGGCGTTGTACCGATGTGTATTAAATCTCGTAATCTTGCGATATGTGAGCAGCAAGTTCACCTGTAGACAACGAAGCTTTAGCGAGCAGCATGAACATCTTGGCTGTAAAAACAATCCCTGCCATGTTATTCCTACACCTCTATGTTAAACCCATTAAGAGATTCGATGCCATCCTTCTGTATGTGACCTCCGCTTCGGGACCCATCTCGTCGACCTTCGAGCCTTCTGTGTTGTCTACAGAATGGGGCTTGTCAAGAGCCTGCGAGCCTTCCTGGGCTGATGGCTGGTCGTGACACACGTTTGGAGAAGTGCACGCTGGTGCGGACAGGCAGAAAACGCAGCATTGCGATTGGCCTGCTGCAGGAGCTGACCGGCGTGTAGCGTTGTGCTCAGCCCTGAAGTTGAACCGCAGGCACTGGACTCCGGAGAAGGGACCCGAGGCAGAGGTGGAAGACAGAAGTGTATTTATATAGCTGGATTGAGGTGAGGAATGCCCCCACATAAGCTCGGCGGCTCCTTTTACATCGGTTGATATGGGTAGATTCCGTAGTTGAGGAGTGTGCCTTAATTACAAAGGTCCAACAACAGCACGAATGGATGGTGTCGTCCCTCCGACGCCCAAGGTGGTTGTCAACTCCACAGCTCCTCAATGTCTGCCGTGAGCGGTAGGGTGGTGTCCCTTCGGACGCTAAAGGTATTTGGCAGATAGTGTAATTAGCACACATCTGTGGACGAATTGTCGGAAACATAGGTGTCCCAAAAATGTCCCCGGAACAAGCTTAACTGAACACGAAACTGAACTTCTTGGCGTGCAAAATCAAAGTTTTCGCACACATGCACACGAAGTAGAATAAGGAGTGTCATTCAGTGGCGCCACACCGTGGCGGCCGCACCTGATCCATGCAAAAACGACTCGTGTTTGTGCCGAATACGTTGACCACGGGCTTGGTTACCACCACGTACAAGAAAGCAGGGAGGCTATTATCGCATTGTTGGTGCCATAACTTGCAATAGATGTAACAGCCTCCCCTGTGGCTGGCCTCCGGACGAAATTTTACCTATTTTCAACAATTGAAAAACAGAGAACCGGAAATTAGCGAGGGGCAGAATTTCTATATCGCAGCACGACTGCTGAACCGCACCACGGAGCAAGATGCTAGGGAAGGTAATACATTCTCAGTACTGGCATACTCTGGGAGGTTCGCGGAACAAGCGACTCGCATGAAAGCTCCAGGTTTCGACAGCCACGCAGGTGAGCCGGCCGTTCCATAAAGATCCAAAAGAGATGGGCTAGTGTACATTCGTGACTTCACAAACTGCTATAAAATAGATCAGTGTTTATACAATCCCCGTAAAGCGATTCACGAAGGCGTAGGGATGTGTCGGCGGAAAACTGCAGAGCCGGTGCATTCCGAATCCTTGCGTGTTGGATAAAATAAACCCGGGTAAGATTAGACCAGAATGTAGGTGGTGCCAGGAACTGGCCGCCTATATATGATCAGATATTTTGGGAATACAGCTCAAGTCTGCCACCGGGGAATAATACGCCTGATCCCTCTATCGAGCAGTGGGAGGCCTTGTTGGCAGAAATCCCTCGATCTTAATCCCGTTTCGTCCAGAAGCGAAAACCTTTGATGTGTCGCTGACGCATCTGATTGGTCGGCGTTGCTTTTGTCAGCCATCTTATTCCTGCTGTTAGTTTAATGCCGCAGCGAGTGAATGTCTAAGAAAGTTGCGTGCTTCAGTAGACATTTCCTCATGTTGGAAAGTTCATTATCTGCGCGCGCATGCACTACTCCAAGCATTTTGAAAGAACATGGCTGCCGACGCGAGCTGTGTGCGAGGCAGGGTCGGGAGAGGAAGGAATTGTGGCCACTTATAAATCAGCTAGGGACTGACGCAATCTCTTACGCCAGGGTTTTATAGAGTCACACGAGATCGTATCCGAAAGGGTGAGCTGTCAGCCTAGCCTCAACTCGCATTCAGATCTCCACCCGTTCGGTGAAACAGATTTTTTTAATTACAGTATAGGTGGAGGAGAATCTAGGGACTTCAGTGTAGTGTTGGCCAGCTTGGAACTGGCCGCCTAGGCTGGGGTCGAGGAGTGGGCCATCCAAGTCGCCATCAGCGCATGGCTGTCAGTTATCTAACGCGGAACCATTCACACATGCTTTGTGTGACGAAGAAAAGTTTTTCCTCCGTCTCCTCCTGCTACCAGCGCGTTGTTTGGGCAGTATATTACAACTATGGCTTCTTCATAGTTTGTCTTTTGTGACATTATAACAGCCAGTTGTGTTGCGATGGGCTCTACTGCAGGAACGTAAAGACGGCAGTAGGCATGGAAATGATTCGCCTTTCGCACAGGGATGGGTGCGTTCATGAAACGATCCCCTGAAAAGCTGTTTGGTTTTGCTTGCAAAGTTCTACCGTTTGCAGACGCTCCTGGTTTATGGCAGGCTTGCACAGGACGCTCCCGCGTTCAATGCAGCGTCTTCGGGTAAATGTCAATTGTTCGCAAAATTCGCTCATGGGCAACTGTCAGGGATCCCTGTGAAATGTTAGGTGCCACGGATGCGTACATGCAGCGGGTTATCATAACTGGGGTATCCGACCCATCTCCCAGCCATCGATTCGCCAGATTGCTGCTTATGCATTTCACAGTTTCGCTAAGAGACGCTTAACTTTCGCGTTATACCAAGTGCTATCAGGGATGGGTCAACCACAATTTCTGATTATCGGAAAAAAGAAACAAGTACTTCTGTAGGTAAATAAATATTGCTGACAGGTCCGACTTTAGCTGTTTCTCCTGTCATAAACGCCCCATTTTTCACCACGAAGTGGCCACGCAGGTGTCCAACACGACCACATCACGTCATTTCTCTAACGGAAATGACGCCATAAAGCATGTTTGTAGAACAACTCGTAGAAGAATTCCCGCTGACGTGGTGGGAATCGAATCCAGCTCGAACTCGGCGGGTATAGAACTGGGAATATAGCTTAATAACGTTTGCTGTCGGGCTAGTTGGTGCATAGCTGAACTTGAAGTCATGGCGCAAATGGTTTGACAGGACCAAACCATTTACTCCCCAAGCAAACCATTTGCGCCATGACTTCAAGTTCAGCATAGAAGTGGGACCAGGGACCCCTCACTTCTGAACGCGCGGCGCTAGCCACTGCGCCACGAAGCACACATGGACACATGCACCACGATACCCAACATTAACGAAAGACTGCGCGTTTTTAACCATTGATTGATTCATTGTGATTCGGTTAGGAAAAGACGCTGATTTCTGCAGCCCATATAGGGAGCACGGCTAAGCATCCGTGGGGGGTAGGGGAAAGGGAGTGAAAGAGATAGAGAAGAGAGAAAGGCCGCAGTGGAGGGCTCCGGAAATTTAGACCACCTGGCTTTCTTTAACGTGCACTGACAACGCACAGTACACGGGCCTCTGGAATTCTCGCCTCCATCGAAAATGCGATCGCCGCGGCCGGGAGCGTTTGTGCTAAGAAGCTGGTGTAAGACGCTGTGGCCGCTCCGCCTTATACTCTCTCAGCAGTCATGTGATGGCGTCGGCAAACGCGGTGCGCGTTCCGGCCTGTCTAAGGGGCTGCGTAAGATGCTGTGGCCTCTCCCCCTTACTAGAGTGTACTGCACGTTTCTAACGCGTTTGTGCTAGCGTCCCCTTAAACGCGAGATCGAAGCGTTCCAATACACTCACGTCTTTACATGATGATCGACACAGAAGGTTCACGGTTTACCGATGATTCCCCCCGGAGCTTCGCCCACTCATCATCTTCCACCCAGTGGATATGCTGTGATTTTTTAAGGAGCGTCCAGCTCGAACTCTGTGGGGTATAAAAGTGGCGTGCGTCGCCGAGCCGTGGTGCTTTCTCTTGTGACCCACCGAAAGACAGCGGCGCCTGTCGACGCTACCACCGAATTAGGACAAGGTCTTCGCTAAAGCCGCTCTCTACGTCTGGCTCTTCTAGTCACAATACTGCGTGACTTGGCACGCATATATAGCTACTGACTCCGCTGGTGCCTCAGTCATAGGCGTGGAGTACGGGGCCTTCTACTTCCGGACTTCCGACAAGCAGGCTTTACCCTGTCAAGGTAAGTTAGCTGTGTCACGCGGCTGCATACTATATAATGATAGGAGCCCGGAAAGGGTACGGAATGCCGCCGTAAAGGTTTCACAGTGAGGGATTTTTACAGCGAAAGCTGCACATGGCTAGGAGAAACGAAAAAAAAATTACAGCATATCCACGGAGTGAATGATGATGAGTGGGCGAAGCTCGGGATGTGCATCGTAGATCGTGGCGAGTTCCGGATTAATTTAGTTAACGCGCATGCTACGAATCCTCACGGTTCAACTATGCACAATGCACAAGTGAAATCTCCCACCGGCACTTCATTGCAAGTCAAGATCCAGAGTGTGTATATATATATATATATATATATATATATATATATATATATATATATATATATATATATATATATATATATATATATATATATATATATATGTGGGTTTTGCCGGTGAACGGTGAACGCTTCTCCAACGCGAGCAGTCGGTATTTCTCAATCAAGAAACTCGCTAGGGGACGCTGCCTGCGCCAACGTTGTCTCTCGCGTTTGCCGGGGCAGTGTCGAGTTTGCCGGGGAGCGCGTGGCTCCCGGCGCTCGCGGCGAGGGCGAGCGCCAGGTGCCACGCGCTCGCCCTCGGCGCGTGCGTGCGCTCCAGCAGGCACGCGCCGGTGGCTACCTACTACTAACTACTACTACTACTACTACTACTACATACATCGGGGACGCACGAAATGGCTGCTAATGGGGAATGAGAGACAGAAGAAACCGCCTTTTAGTTAACGCGCACGCTGCGAATTTTTTATTGTTCAGAAACGCACAGGAGAAATCTCCCACCGGCACCACCTTGGAGGTCAAAGCGTAAGACTGGTTACGCACTACTACGACTACGACGAGGGACGAACGGGTGCCGCTTTAAGGAGCTTCGCCCCTAAAACCGCTCGTCCGTGGACAGTGCGCGGTCTCAATTGGCTGCGCCTTCCAGTGACGTCGTTCTCTGCGCCGTACCAAAGCGCGCGTGCCATTGGCTGGTTCGTGAGTGATGTCGTCCATCCCGTCGCAGCCGTGGCGCCGAGCACGCGCGCATCAGGTTCTACTGAGAGCTTCCATATATGTAAGCCACGGATGTTACCTCGCCATGTCAAACGCTGACAACAACAGTGCGCCGAAGAGGCAGCGTTGCGGGCAGAACATCGTCGACGTGATGATTGCGGGAGCACGTTCGCGGGGCGAACACCCGCTTTCAGCGAGACTTTCTCCAGCGGCACTTTGGCTTTGGCTGCGACGTCTGTGTCGGGTTGAACCCACTGCTAAACACCGGGGCCGCACATTTAAACTTCGCTGTTAACCATTTGTACGGAGTGCTAGGGCTGTAATTTTTATGTGTAATAAAAGTTAACTTAAACCGCTTATATAGACTCTAAATGAGGCTATAACGATTTGTACTTTTGTGCTTCTGATCCTCCTCCATGTCCTCATCCGATAGAGCAGGAAAAAGTGTCCTTCATACGACTTGAGGAAACAGCTTTACTTCACCTGTATATATTTCATTTTTGTTATATTCCACAGTTTGTTCAGGAAGGAAGTACTATTTATGTATATTCGACAAATGATCCTTTGTTCTTGGGAGGTGTCAATGGTGCGAGGGAATGTTATAATTATAGTCCATTTAACTGTAGCAACATGCCAATATATCCAGGAAACGCGACGAAGTGTAATGCCACTGGGAAATACCGACTGAACGACACATGGTAAGTTTCAAGCTTTCGGCTCTTAAAGACTCTTTTTTA
>JABSTT010000263.1:0-13153 GCA_013339685.2 Hyalomma asiaticum | reverse complement strand
GTGCCTAAAACGAGTCTCTGTTGTATCGGCTTTCGTCAGTAGCGGAGGAATCTATACACAGCATCTGATGGACTACTTGATGCAGTAGCTTCATACGAGCTAGTTTGGCACGATTTTCTAAAGTAAGCATCCGGCTTTGCTTAGTAGTTGCGGCGGTGAGTAAGTCATTTTGTAATTGCTGCAAATAAGCCTAATTGCATTTCGCTGTACTCTCTCTAGCTTTTTTTGTTAGTTTGTTAGTTTGGTTGTATACGGAAACGAGGAGACTTGGTTTCCTGTCAATATTACTTGCGAAAGCATATGTTATTCTCAGTGCCGGCGCTGCTTCGTGAAGTTCCTTGAGAAAAGTTATTTGTGCACCGCATGTGCTTGACAAGACTGGCTTACGAATGGAACGAAAAAAAAAAAAGGCTATGTTTTTGGTTTTCGCTAACGTTCAAGCTAACAGTCCGCCACTATTCACCTGAAGGTGGAACCGGATTTAGTGAGAGTTTCCAGCGGTTTTTTTTTTCTTTTTGCATTCAACAACGTATTAAAAAGCTGGGACTATTAGCTATTACCTATGCCCATATATTTACGAACTCACTTTTCTGGGGCAGACACTGTTGGAAGCCCGTACTGGCAGACCCGAAAAGGGGCGCAAAGCCAGCGCACGCTCCCCCCATAGTCCTTCTCCATATTTAAGCTTTCTTTCCATAGTATGACTAAAGCGCCAGTCCTCTGAACTCTGCCCCGAATGTCTCACGGCACTATATGCAATATGCAAAGTCCACTCTCCGACGCCATTCTGGGACCGCTGCTCAAAGAAGAGTTCAGCTCCTTGTTTGCTCGGTCATCCGGCAGTCTCCGGCGCGCCGTGAGTTTGAAGGGCTCGTTCTCAGACCATGCAGTAGCCACTAGCCCTAGAGCGGGACTTCGAGGCATGCCGCACACTTGTCCATTATTGATCAGCGGTGTGCCTCCGTACCCTTCTCCCCCACCTTGCATTCACATCCGGTCCCGCAGTGCAGGCACGCGGAACGTGTGGCAGAGAGCGACTACGCTCGCTGTGCTCGACCCCTTGACCGATGTCTGATGCACAGCAGCTGGCTAGCTGCGGAGAACTACTGCCACTTAGAGCATTGCATTCGGAACAGCCGGCTGGTTGGCCACGAGGGAGCTTCGCAGGCGAGCCACTCGCTTCTCTCGAGTGCGGGCAGGAAATCACGATTCATGGCCGCCGATACAGAGCCCTGCCCCTTCCAGTCCATGCGCGTGTTTGAGGGAGGAAACGTCGATGGGAAGATCGTTGCATGCTCATGTAGGGCCCGGTTGCGTCAGATAACATTAGAGCATTGTATAATCAAAAGAAGAGGCGTGCAGGACACGGACAAGGAGAGCAGTGAACACCACGGGATGCGGAGAATCGTGGTGTTCACTGCTCTCCTTGTGTCCGTGTCCTGCACGCCTCTTCTTTTGATTATGGACTGTTACCAACTCGCTCAACTTTCTGTCCTTTTAAGCCATTGTATCGTGTGCTTGTATCTGGGAGGGAGGGGCTAAGTGAGAGAAAGTGAAACATATTGTCTTTGAGTGAGCGAAAGAAGGGGAAGTCAGCAAGTTAAACAGTGAATGAGTGAGTGAGTGAGTGAGTGAGTGAGTGAGTGAGTGAGTGAGTGAGTGAGTGAGTGAGTGAGTGAGTGAGTGAGTGAGTGAGTGTGCCGGTTATTTTCGCAATAGTTGTTTCAGTGGCTATTGATATGCTGAAAGGAAAAGAAGGCAGTACAGTGATCGTAAAACCCCCGAAAGGAAGAATGCGACCCTGTCATTCTGAGCGTAGCTTAAAGCGATCAAAAGCTGATATAAAAGAAGAAAAATCAAGCGAACTCGCCAAACACTATATTAAGCCATTTATTACAGCTTAAATAAATCATGGTAGGACTGCACGTAATGTCAAGGGAAACGTTTATGACTTCCCGACGTACGAATTTGACATGTATATAGGAAACAGAGCACTGGTGTAGCGCATGCTGGCTACTGCGTTCCCGGCTTCGTGAATCTTCGCTACCCGCAGAGCTGCTGGGAATGATCCTCGTTTAGAACTTTTGCCAATCGCAGGAATGGTTAGGGATTTGCATCATCTTCATCGAGGAGTACACCAGCAATATTTCCATGGAAGAGTAATGGAAACGCCACGAGACAGACTCGACACTGACACTTACAAGTGAAGTCTATAGATAGATCTGTTGCATCATCATATATTTCTGGCACGCAACTTTGGTGTTCTTGCGTCCAAGCTTTCAGTGAACAACGCATGAGGAAAGAGAAAGACAGAACTCTTTGCCTCCTTTCTAGCGTGCCTCATGTGTTTTCCAGTGAAAGCTTGGACGCTAGAAAGCGCGAAAAAAATAATCCTGCAGGACTCCACGCATTCTGGGTATAGGTGTCATGCGAAGCAGTCAGCGAGAAAATTGCCTATGATTGATTTGTGGGGTTTAACGTCCCAAAACCAGCTCTGATTATGAGAGACGCCGTAGTGTAGGTCTCCGGAAATTTCGACCACGTGGGTTCTTTAACGTGCACTGACATCGCACAGCACACGGAACTCAACATTTCGCCTCCATCGAAAGGCAGCCGCCGCGGCCGTCGGGATTCGGTCCCGAGACCTTCGGATAAGCAGCCGAGTACCATAACCACTAGACCACCGTGGTGGAGAGGGAATTGTCTATGACAAATTGTGTGTCATTCAGCTAGGTGTGACGACCAGGATCAAGGTCTTCGTGCGAAGCGCATCAGTAAGCACCGACTCACGTGTAAGCATAATGGGGGCAAACCAGCAACGTCGACAGCACCAGAGCGACTGAGTAGTACGACGTAGCGTTGGCACTCACGTTAGTCCAAAGCATAGACATCTGCTTCGTCCAAAAGAAAAATGCACCATACGGTGCGTTGATGTATGTTAAACATTAATTCAGGGCTGCACTTGACGCCACAAGGAAAAGCGTCACCTCGATCCTCCCACTCATACATTGTTGGACCTTATGTACCTAGAGATGACGCTTACAAACATTCGTTCCCGCGAAAACCACCGAAGAATGGAATAAACTAAGCTGCGAAGTATTTGGCGGTACGAATTCGCTCGCGAGTTTCGGAGAAAAGCTACGCTCACTCGATGTTCAATTGTGGCATTCTTACTTTTATGTATAATCGGACAACATCTTTTCTATGGTGCTGCTTCATATTTTCCTTATATGCAGTTTATGCATTTCAGTTCTCAGCTTGCACCGTGGTGTATGCACTATGCTGTTCGTATAATTGCCTTCAGTCTAGCAATTTTTCCCACCCTGTTACAGCCTAAAAGGCACACAGTATTGAAAATAAATAAATAAATAAATAAATAAATAAATAAATAAATATCAGTCCATTCATGTTCGTCATAACTCCCAAATATTTGGGTATACAAGGTGAAGGAGGCGACAAGGGGAGCACCAAGACGTAGACAGACAGACAGACAGACAGACAGACAGACAGACAGATAGATAGTAGATAGATAGATAGATAGATAGATAGATAGATAGATAGATAGATAGATAGATAGATAGATAGGGTCAGAGTGACTTAAGTTCGCTAAGAAATGCTTCGCATTTAGAATTAATTGCGGGTCATTCTTGCCCCACACCCGCCCACATATTTAAAAACTTAAAATTAAAGGCCGTCCTTAATCACGAAAACGAATATAAAGTATTTATAATTTAATTTTCTTTCCTTTTCGCGGAAATATGAGCCACGTCCAAATACCCAAATCATACACCGAGTATCTCGCGGCATACTCCACATCGACGACCTCATTTTTTTTTTTTTTTTGCATCCACCATGAAGAGCAGCAAAAACAAGCACCGCTTCCAGGGCCATTCACTTAGGGTTCACACCAAGCAAACAACCCTTCTAGAGGGATGTCCGTAGTTTCTTACGCTCTTCTATAGAAGGAAGGGTGGTGGAGCGGAGATAAAAAGGATGAGAATAGTGAAGGGTGTAGGCGGCAGCATTTGCATATAATCTCCGTCAGCCACGCGACAGCGTCAAAGAAGATGCTGAGTTCGTGTTTATGGCCACTTTTTCTTTTCTTTCTTTCTCTTTCTACAAAACAGTAGCACACCACCTTCCAAATGATTCTGGTCTAGGAGGAAAGAATGTAGTCAAAAGCATGCGCAGCGCCATCCCGTCTCTGCGGCGTTGCCTGTCACATCTCAACACCCTGTTGAGCGTCGGTCGGCACAGTGGCCGCCCATCTTATTTTGGGTATTCTTTTTCTCTCTCTCTCTCTCTCTTGCACAGGACTCGCTCTCCTGACCGCTAAGGAGTCTGAGCGCGACACGGCATACCGTTAAATGTGTGCAGTGCATGGGCTCGCTGACGACGCCGAGAAAAAAGGGAAACTCGAAATAGATCTGCTGATCCCTTTCGTATCGTTTTAATCAACTTATTTATTTAAAATGCTAGCCTTGGCTTAACTATTTTAAAAGTACGTAGTGTCCCTGGTTCGAACTCGATAGTTGAAAAAACTCCACGTCCAAAAAGTCCATAAACAACGGCGTTGTTGGGTATTGCGATGTACGAGTTTTGGAAATCTGCACATACAGGTATTTAGGCTTCAGAAACTGGTCATGCTTGTATTCAAGGGCGCCGATCCTCACGCAGACAGTAGTAAAATCATGTCATGCGCGCGCTCACTTGTCCTTGTCAAAATAAGTTTTGTTACACACGGAAATATCTTGACACCAGAAACAAGAGTGATGTGTGTTTGTGTGTGTGTGTGCGTGCGAACAAATATGCAGCGCCATAACTTCAATCATACTACATCGAGCTCTGCAGCAGAACGTCGAAGCTAAGAAATTATCATGGAGGAATAGTACGTCCAAGCCGGCAATGTTGGCCTTAGAATCCACAGTACGGTTTATGTTCGACCGAAGGTGGTGAAAGACGTACTGGACGGGTAAGAGCAACACTTACTGGTAGCTTTACTGGGAGTAAAATGGATCACCTTTATTAAAGAGCTTGGCCAGCGCAAGTACAGTTGCGCAGGAAATCTGAGAGAGGAAACCAAGCCCATCTCATTTATCCAACCATGCCTTTAAAAAAAAAGAATTTGCAGTTCCCCACAGCACAGCGTTACCGACGTGTCACGGACACGAACACCGTGTTTTGCGTTGACAAAGGAAGCCTCCATTAATTCTCCTGTCAAGGTAGTTTTACATTTTAAGGGTATGAGAATAATGGCAAGGTGTAGCCCACAGATGCAGTCAATGCAGCGCACATAGAAAATGGGCCTTAATCTTTTACCTTTGCTCCCGAATAAACCATATCGATGTGCACGAGTCAGCTAGTCCACCACGTTTTGGTAAGTATTGGTGTTAGTGGTTTCCGAGCATGACATCTTGACATTCCAAGCGGTTTGTGTCCTTAACTAGTATTACGATACATGTCACAGACATAGGACCACTTCTGTGGCTTCCACGACGCTGCACGGCATTGCTGGGCGCGGAATGTGCGGTCCCCAGCAAGGATACTTTCTGTCATTCCCTTTCCTTTGACTGGCACTTCGAGACGCAAGTACTGACAGAGAGAAAGGCACTCGAGTACACACTGGTGCTGCCATTTATGTTGTTGCAATTTTTTTTTTCTCGCGTGAGGTCTCGTCGCCGCGACTGCCCGCTCGGAAATGTAAGGAACGAAAGAGCCAGCTGCAAAGAAACCGAGTGAAACGAAACTTAGCCGGAAATCCGAAGGTGCCCGCTAAACACTCACGAAAAGAAACCGGAAGCCCTAGAAACAATTGAAGAGTATAAAAAAAACTGAAATAAACTAATGCAGAACACGATCTGCGAGAAGGGAGGCGTTTCTGAGGGAGGCGACCGGTTCGTATTACGCGGGGACGGAAACAAACCGCGGCTCAGTGAATTTCATTTCTGGCGCTGAGTGTGTGTGGAAGGCGGTACGCGTCAGGGACGACGGCCGAGTTTCCCGAATGCGCGCGCTCGGAAAATTGTCTGGAAGGCGCCGGCGAGCGGGCGGTCCCGCAGAGAGTAAGGGGCTGTCGAGCTTAGTCGAGTTCAGTAACATTCCACTTGGGAAAAGGAAAGCTTCGAGTGAGATAGAAAAAGAGAATGGAAGAGAGAGACAGGGAAACGGAAGTAAAGAGAAACGCGACGAGGTTCGCTCTCAGCCCATCACAGTACTGTGGAAGGCATTCCTTCCCTCAGTCTGCGATCTCTGCACCCCCCCTCCTTCCTCCCCCTCCGATTTTTCCCGTTCGCTCGCCACGTCGACTCGGCCGGACATGTGGTGCTTATGACCTCTGCCTCCCTTCTTTCTTCTCTCTGTCCCTTTAATTTCCCCACCCCCTGAGTGCTTTGGTTGAGGTGTCCTCACTGAGAGACAGTTACCGTGCACTCTCCACCCTATTTTCTTCACCTCCTTAAATAAATAGAATCTCTATCTGCCTTGTGAACCTCTAGTACCATTCTTAATGAGCAAACAGACAAAGAAGCCTAATTGTGGTATTGTAATTGTGGAGAAAGTAGAAAGGAATTAAAGTGGACGAAAAGACAAACCTGCCCTCGGTGGGACCCGAACCCACGACCTTCGGATGTCGCGTCCGATGCTCTACCAACTGAGCTACAAGGGCGGTCGTCCCCCCGTCCACTTTATTGTGTATTTATGTAGGTATTATCCTGGGAGTGTTAGGCAGCGCCACTCGAGGCCAAGGCGGCGTGTGTAGAACACACTTTCTTGCCAGTAGGCGTCACGTATAACGTGAACTTAGACGAGATGGCTGCTGCCCAATAAGCCCTCGCATGTTACCTAAGGCACCAAGTCTGCCGCAACGAGGCCCAAGCTATGAAATAACGAAAGGGAAGGGGTCAAGGGCTCGTTCTTTATTTGTTAGAAACAACTTAATGAGCAAACAGACAAAGAAGCGAACGCGACATCCGAAGGTCGTGGGTTCGGGTCCCACCGAGGGCAGGTTTGTCTTTTCGTCCACTTTAATTCCTTTCTACTTTCTCCACAATTACAATACCACAATTAACTTCCCCTAGGCTTCTTTGTCTGTTTGCTCATTAAGTTGTTTCTAACAAATAAAGAACGAGCCCTTGACCCCTTCCCTCTAGTACCATTCTGTCCCTTTTCTTCTTCTGATCAGCTTCCCAGCTAGGACTTCACGTTTCTCTATGCATTGAAAAAGACCAGTCTCAGGAGAGTTGACTGTACTCGGTGGCTTTGCTGAGCTGTTGCGTTATTCGGCACAGGACCTCGCGGTGCTACTGTTTAGGTGCTCGTGAGTTGGAGTTCGCTTGCACCGCGCCACTCACAGAGAAATCCGCACGGCCACGGAAAATGAGAGCGGCGACGAAGAACCCGAGTTCCCTAACCTTCCCGTTCTTTCTGCCTTCTGTCAGGTGGCCACGTTCCTCCTGAGAGCGCGCCTCCTCCGCACTACACACTCCGCTTTGCTCTTTCTTTCGACGGCTATCGATCAATATCAGGCGCAGCACGTGGCTGTAGTGAAAGTCCTATAACTTCTCACAAGCCCCCTACTCCTTTGATCTACCTCTTCCTTCTTCGTTTGTTTTATTCAACATATGTAGTTTATAACCTTCAACTTTCTTCGAGGGTTGCCTTAATTTCCGTCGGTGTCGCCTCTATCATGACATGCTTAGCCAACGTGGAGTTCCTACCGAATACCCGAATCGTTAAAAACGCGAACAAAAGAAAAAAGAACCACAAAAGAAAAAAAGGGCACTTGCGACGAGCGGAAGCTTTATAAATTTCAAGATAATTTTACTTCGCTCTCCATAACGAAATTGATTTGGTTCAGGTTTTTCTTTTCTTTCCCGGCACGCGGCAGATAATTATGGCCGTTACTTTGTCGTAAAAGCGCTCGTCGAGGACCTCTGCATAAGCCATGCTCGTGCCATCGCTCATAAAAAACCCACGGCATATCTTATGACTTCTTCAAAACAGGGACCTACGTCGGCTCGAGCTGCTGCCTCCAGGTCTTCTCGTCAGCACACCAGGCTGCGCCAGGTCATATGCATGGTTAAATGACGTTGAAGAAAAGGAAGGAAGGAACAAAAGATTAGACGGTTTCATGAAACTAGGAAACCCGTTCATCATAGCATTCAAGCCCTCCACCAGAGGCTAATCTTAGAGTACATGCACCGCGCGGTTGACGTAGTGCGCACGGCACGACCGAGGACGCATATCCGTCTCTGTATCACGAACGCTAGTTTGTCCCGAGTGAGCTCGTAGCAGGGCTAAGATTCTGGCAGCTCGAGGAGCGTGGTCTACGGCGGGATTAACTCCTTAGAACCGTGAATGGTTTTTAGGAGTCAGCGTTTACGTCATCGTGCCTATGTAGACCTGCCGGCCTAAAGGCGCTGTGCACTGATGGCACGTTAGAACCGGTCCCAAAGCCCACTCTTCCCACGGCTTTAGGACTGTGGTCCGGCTTCCACTTCTCTCGGAAGATGAATGCCTTGACGTCGAGGACAAGGCGTTTGTGTCCGTGCCTCGGGGGCATGTTTGTGTCGCTCGATCTCCAGGTGGCTGCGATGGCAATGCTTTATTCATCGCGGCGTTTCGCGGCTTGCCGTATTGACAGTGACACGTCTATACGTTGAAGTACACGAGAGGATAGTGGTCTGCGGTGTATGAAAAGGCACTTATTTCGGGAGTTGATAAGGAAGCAGGACGCAGGGTCTTTAGGGAAATGGGAGCGAAGCGAGAGAATGTAAAGGAGACCCAGACCATGTCTCGAGAGACGGCTACCCATACTACCGAGTGGCAGGTTGGGGCACCTCTCTTGGGGCATGACAGCTCTCTTATTAGAGAGGTTCAGAGCGCGTGGGGAGAGGAGAAACGGGGTAAAAGAAGAAACCAACTTCTTGAGACGAGAATTAAGCCACAGCTCCGTGAGCCAGCAGGTCGGGGTACATCTCTCCTAACTAATAATATTGGTGGTGCCCCGCAGCACTGATAATTGAAGCAAGTGTTTCTTGCTAAAAAACAGATAGAGCGGGGTTAACATCACCTTTCCTACATCTACCCCCCCCCTCCCCCCACCCCCGCATGGCATATAGATTTGTATAGTATAGTATAACAACGAGGTGGAAATGGGAACTGAGGGCGAGGAGGAATGGTGTGAGGGTGAGGTGGTGGAAAGGAGGAAGAGAAAGGGGGAACCATAGAATAGGCATGTACAGCGTATTATCGGCAACACGCACACCATTCCCTGGAACAAGCACATACCAAAGCCGGAGAGGAAAACGCAGGTCCACTAGCTCGCCGAACTAATAAACAAGCGACAGTCTACACCTTAAAAGATGATGGGACCAGCCACTGACCGCGTATAGTGTCCTATAACAACGTTATCTACGAGAAATGAGAAGGGGCAGAAATTGTCCCCATGGATAATACACGAGCTAACGGGCACCACGAACAGCGCCGCCGTAAGAATCGTCGGCCGTATAGGTATTGGTCATTAAAGATGCAAGCGCACAAAGAGAATAACAAGAGCTCTCCCCCGGGACTATAAATTAGCTTGCGCTGAACCAGCTGCTTCATACAGTGGTGCAACACATTAGATTCTTCGCAGGAGGGGACGTTTAGTGGTGTGATAAACAGAAGAAGTGCGGCGCAGTAATTGAATAAACGTCGCAGCGTGTGTGCCAAGCGAGTAGGCGGCCTTGCATAAGCGCTTACCATCAGTCTGTGATAGAGGAATGGCGCGCCTAATTAGTTGATGTTGTTGTTGCTTCCTTTTATACTTGCAAATGTTCTCAAAATTGGAGCATGCGAAGCATCATTCTTATTTCGTTAATTAATGGACAATGCATTTTAACTTTATTTTCTGACGTACTCAGTTATGACAATTGCAGCCTTAGCAATCATAACAATTATCATCAACACATTTAGATGCAGTAAATAAACAAATGCAAGCTGGCATTTCTTGCGTTTTGTCACTACCAAGTGTATTTCGCGTCCTTGACCTGAAAGTTAATTTAAAAATCTTTGCAATGGAGAAAGCTGAACAAAAATATAAACATGTACACAAATTAAGATTACCACAAACTGTCATATATAAAGGTCGAGCTCATCCACCTTCCGATTTGAGGGTTCTATATGACCATTCTTCAGGGGCGAAGCTGCTTAAGCTGTGGGTCGGTTGTCACGCGTCGTATCGTGTAACCTACACCACTCACAATACCATGCAACGCCATGCAACGCCGGGAGGCTCGCGCTCGCTGTCGGCGCGCGAGCTCTCTCACTCTTCCATCTGCTGTCTTGTCAGAGAGTGAGAGAGAGAGAGAGAGCGAAAGGCGCGCGTTGACTATGTGGTGTAGTGGTTACGGTACTCGGCTGCCACCCAAAATACGCGGGTTCGATCCCGGCCGCGGCGGTCGCATTTTCTATGGAGGCGAAAATGCCAGAGGCCCGTGTACTGTGCGTTGTCAGTGCACGTTAAAGAACCCAGGTGGTCTAAATTTCCGGAGCCCTCCACTACGGCCTTTCTCTCCTCTCTATCTCTTTCACTCCCTTTCCCCCACCCCCACGGACGCTTAGCCGTGCTCCCTACATGGGCTGCAGAAATTAGCGTCCTTTCCTAACCGAACCGCAAGCAATCATCAATCAAACGCTCTTTCTCCGATGAACGCTCTACCAGCTCGCAAAGAAGGAGAACGCGCCCTCACCCGCGAGAGACAACGTTGGCGCAGGCAGCGTTTTCTAGCGAGTTTCTTGATTGAGAAATACCGACTGCTCGCGCCAGAGAACCGTTCACCGGCCACCCATATATATATATATATATATATATATATATATATATATATATATATATATATATATATATATATATATATATATCCGGAACTCGGCACGTTCTACGATGAACCTCCAGAGCTTCGCCCGCTCATCATCATTCACTCCGTGGATATGCTGTGAATTTTTTTTCTGGGACATAAAAAGAAACATGCTGACTATTGTAAATGTGGCCGTATTTTTAACATAATAATTTAGAACACAAAAGTGAAATTTGAAGATTACTTTGATAGTTTTGATCACTGGTTCATAGTGGCAGTAACACTCTTGTTGGTACATTCTTGACACAAACTCGGTAGCGCAAAAAAAAAAAAAAAAAACTCGGACGAAGAAAAGAAGGAACACAGTGTTCCTTGTTTCTTCGTCCGTGTATTTTTTTTTTTTTTTGCGCTACCGAGTTTGTGTCAATGTTCATAGTGCGTCGGTTAAAGGGCTAAAGAAATCAAAAGTACGCTTAAGACCATCCACGTATTCGTCTACAAACACAACAGTTGCTTGATAACAGGGGCCCGTATTCACAAAAATGACTTGCGCAAAAAGATGTTCTTAAAAGAATAATTCGACTAATCGTGATGCTAGACATCTCAATAGCCAGTAGCATAAAAACACCTACAAAAGAGAATTTTCGTGAATTCAGCAGCAGGTTTTGATCACTGCATATTAACGCCTGGGTAATGGCACTGCGCACTTTTCGCCTATTGTATGCCGCCAACGATCACATCCTATAGCAAAATGTCAGGTTTGGTGACATGGTATTCGTCCACAGCCATTCTTCAGTACAGCACGAGATAAGGTAGAGACAATATAGAAGACAGTTTGCTGGGGCTTCATCCTGCCTGATAAGTACTTTCGGTTCTCGCCATTTTGATTGATTCACTTTGGGGTTTTACGCTCCAGAACCAGCTGTGATTATGAGGGACGCCGTAGTGGAGCGCTCTGGAAATTTCGACCACCTGGGGTTTTTTAACGTGCACTGACATGGCACAGTACACGGGCCTCAATATTTCGCCTCCATCGAAATGCAGCCACCGCGGTAGGGATTCGATCCCGCGACCCTCGGATCAGCAGCTGAGTACCATAGCCACTAGACCACCGTGGAGGGGCCCCGCCGTTTTTGCGCATACCCTTTGCATTGCTATCTTCCTCTTTAAACAAATACTAGCCAATAGGATTCTCGCTCCCTTCTCTATCTTATGTATGCTTTACCTTTTTCCCATCCCCCAATCCTCACCTCCCCAAGTCTACGGTAGGCAACGTGAAACATGCTTGCTTAACATCCCTGCCTCTTACCTGCATTTCTCTCTCTCTCTCACGTTGTAATTGAACTTGAGGCAGTTCCTGTGGAATAATGGAGATTTTAAAAAGTGTCGTACAAGTTATCTGCCCATGCGCCCGCCAAACTGTGGATCGCGGGTACAGTGGCAACGTGAGCGAGTGGAATGAGCTCGTAATAGAATATACTACTACGAAATAAAGAAAGAAAAAAGAAAAATTTCATGCAACCGTAGCGTTTTTTTGCCCCGTGGCGCCACATAAGCGCCGTTCTCTAGCGTCGACGCATGTGGCGAAAGACTGCGCACAAGAGTCCAGATAATGGTGGGCGACAGCTCTCCCTGCGTTTACTGAGTGCCTCTCGCTAAGGTGCTTTCAAGAGTACGAGCGTTCCGAACGCGCCGCACGAAATTCTATGCAATTACGATACTTTCTGAAGTTGCCGCGAAGGTGGGTAGCTTTCCAATAAAAAAATATAAAAGTACGTTTAGGCTCCGCCGTCCTCCAGAGTTCGGGGTTGTTTTACCAGGTGCCTCTACGCAGTCTTTTTGCAATGCAGCGGATACTACAAAAAATAGAGTTGATCCAGAAAAACAAATAGCATTGCAGACAGTGAAGTCGCGCCAGGTTTAGAAGCCCACGTGTTATGAAAAAAGGAGGAAATAAATACAAATGAAATAAATAAAAAGGAAATAAAAGATATACATAATGGGAACAAAGCTTGAGAAGAACAGAGGAGAGGAGCGGGAGCAAGGGAGGAAAGAAATAATCAGCGAACGAATGAGTGACGAAACCAAGTAAGAAAGAAATGAAGGAATCAGGATGAAACGCAGTAACGAAAGGACGGAAAGATACAAGAAAGAACGACGCGATAATGAAGGGAAATTACAAAGAATTAACGCAGCGCAGAACTAAGCTGCTTAAGTGCGATAAAGGGAAAAAACTTTCCCTCCTTTTTTGCTCTTCCACTTCCCGTCTTAGGAGTGGAAGGTTTGTACGCACAACTTAAGGAAAAAGTCATTAA
>JABSTT010000262.1:0-13292 GCA_013339685.2 Hyalomma asiaticum | reverse complement strand
CCGGAGCCCGGCCATTCATGACGTAGGCGCGGACATGCGAAAGAACGCCTTACAAATACAATATCGGCCTGGCAAGCAAGGCCAGCTCGTCGCACCGTCTTTTTATTTCAAAAGTAGTTGAACAGGTCAAAGTGTGAGTAATTAATCACAGCTACGCTCACTCCTGCGAAAGCGGAACGATGTCCGGAAGCGAGGCGGATTATCGGCATCGCGATCACTTTTCAACGTTGCTAGAGTGCGCACTCTGCCTTTGTTAGAGGCGTCTCACATCGAAAAATTCCGCGTGCGAAATATCCACGCGCTTTTGGAAGTAACCACTGCAGGTGAAAACAGTACAGAGGGCGAGCTTTCGATTGCGCCATAAAAAGAAGGGTCCTTAAAAATCGGTTGTCAGTCCCTTTAACTTTATATGTACCCAAAATCGGTATAACGTGACAATAATGCAGATCTATTTTACGTTCCTGATGCATGCTTCGCATTTCCTTGATTCACACTGCACGTGGGATATGCCGTTTATTTTTGTAAATAAATTCCCTACAAACAATAAAAAATTTGTTGCAGAAAATCAGGAGTACGCAACCATTGCTAGTGTTGGGCTTTCGAGTGAGCCCATTCAATTCCTTTTATCTGGCGCCTTTGACACGAGCAACTTCAATCAACCGCACGCGTTAATACGTTTCCGTTGAAAGAACTACATAATTTTGTTTGCGGGGTAATAATCTTGTACAGTAACGGAAAAGTAACGACGTTACTTTCCAACAATAACTGTAACTGTAACAAGTTACTTTTGGAAGCTGAGTAACTGTAACTGTAACATAGTTACTTTTCTGGCTTAGGTAACTGTAACTGTAACACTGTTACTTTTTACTGGTAACGTGCCCATGACTGAGTTTACGTGACAACTGGACCCAGCCATTAGTAAATGCCGCGCGTCAAATGTATTGATCATATTGCTACGTTAAGCGGCGGACGCTTAGAAGCAATTCAAACAAACCTGGATGGCGTGTTTGACTTCAATGTCATGCCGTTTGGCGCAACGTAACGCCCCAGGAAGTTTTCAGCGCGTTATGAACATTATTCTGCGAGGACTGAAGTGGGAAATTTGTCTGTGTTACCTTGATGATATCGTAATTTTTTGGCCGCACATTTGAAGAGCACAATCGCGTCTTGACACAGTACTTACAGCGCTTGAGAGAGCTTCGCTCACCTTTAATTCTAAGAAGGTGCCACTTCGGAAACCGTGATAGTCTGGTTCTCGCTCATGATCTTGTTAACAAAGACGGCATTCGTTTTGACCCCCAGAAAGTTCCTGCAGTTAGCAGCTTCAAACAACTGCGGACACTACGAGAGCTACGAGGTTTTCTGGGCTTGTGCTCCTATTTCCGCGGCTTCGAGCCTACACTTGCCGACCTAGCTATGTGTCTACTCAACAAATACATGCCTTTCCAGTGCTCAGCGGATTGTGAATCATCGTTTTCACAGCTAAAGCTTCTCCTTAACTCTCGGCCTGTACTTCGCCACTATGATCCAACTGCTCCCACTGAAGGGCATACCGACACCAGTGGTATAGGCCTCGGGGCTGTTTTCGTCCAACGCCATGACGCCCTAGAGCACGTGGTTGCCTATGCCAGTCGTTCTTTGAGTGAGCCTGAACGCAACTACACTGTAACGGAGCAAGAATGCCTCACGGTCGTGTTCGCCGTCCACTAGTTTTGTCCGTATCTGTATGGAAGGCGATTCCCAATTGTGAGCGACCATCATTGGTTATGCTGGCTCACCGGATTACGTGACCCATCCGGCCGTCTTGCTAGTTTGGCTCTGCGATTACAAGAATATGACTTTGAGATTTGTTACAAGAGCGGCCGCCATTATGCCGACGCTGACTGTCTATCAAGGATTCCTCTTCCTACGACCGAATGTGACGTAGACAACTTCGACGAATACTTGGCAGTTGTTGATCCTCCATTTCCGGACATTGCCACTTTTCGCAGGGAGCAACGCAGCGACAGTGGCTTGGCTCATTACTTTCTCTCGGAAGCGAATGGTCAACGCCGTTTCGTTGTAAAGAATGACATTTTATACAAGCCGAATTACTCTAGCAACGGCGCCCGCTTGCTTCTAGTCGTTGCAAGAAGCTTGCGACGTGACATTCTCCAAGCAATGCATGACAACCATACGTCTGGGCATATGGGTTTTGCCAGAACCTTTCAGCACACACAAGAACGCTTCTTCTGGCCAAAGATGCCCCACAGTGTAACCGCGTACGTTGCAAGCTGCTAGCTATGCCAGCGCTACAAGCATCCAATTAGCGGCCCTTCAGGACTTCTCCACCTCATCTCACCCCCTGCTTCACCATTTGAAGTCGTTTGTATTGACCTGCTCGGCCCTTTATGCGATCAACGTCGGGCAACCGGTGGATTATAATATGCGGTGGACCTGACATGCTATGCCGAAAGTACGGCGATTCCTCCTGGAACGGCCGCTGATGCCTCCCGCTTCATTCCGCCATCCATCATATTGCGACACGGATCTCCTCGCGTTATTATCAGCGATCATGGCCGGCAATTTGTTGGTGATGCGGTTGAAGAACTGCTACGTGTTCCTGTCTCGTTTTCGTCATGCCACCCCGTACCACATGCAGACTAACAGTGTAACTGAACGCACTAACTCAACTCTCCTTAACATGCTATCAATTTATGTCGATTCAGCTCAAAAAAATCCACGCATATCCACGGAGTGAATGATGATGAGTGGGCGAAGCTCCGGAGGTTCATCGGTAAAAACCGTGAATCTTCCGTGAATCTTGCCCAGTACATCATCAAAGACGTGACAAACACTGTGTCGCCATCTAGCGCTCTCCTATCACACTAGAGCACTGGATGGATGGATGGATGGATGCTGGATGGATGGATGGATGGATGCTATGAGCTTCCCCTTTGTAACGGGGCGGTGACATGTGCGCCACCAGGCTCGTAAGAAGATTTAAGAACTTTTTTTTTCTCTCTTTTAATTTTCCTCATGCCTTTTAAATTTACTTCAATCAAATCGATCATGCCATATCAAAAACGGAATTTCATAGCCCAGTTCCCTGCCCCTTATGGCAGAAATTCCATATTTTTCCCTATAATTATTTTTTTCCGTTCTCTCTAGTTTTCTGCCACCAGTATTCTAACCGTCTCTTACTTATTTCAATCGCGGCTATGTTCAGCTTCCCGTTGTTCGCCCTAAAACCCAAGGGGGATCACCCACGTGCCCAAACGTACACCTGGGTGGATATTTCCGCATTCAATCAGAACATGCTCTGTCGTTTGCCTATCTTCCTCACAGCATGTGCATTTTTCTTCTTCTTTACTGAATTTTTCTTTATAAACACGCGTTCTAAGGTAGCCCGATCTCGCTTCAAACAATAAAGCGCTTCCTCTTGAATTATCATAAAATGCCTCCCTCTTTATTTCGTTTTTGCCCTCTCGGTAGTTATTCAGAGTCGGTTTTTTTTTCCATCGCTGCCCTCCAGTAAATCTTCTCCGCCTCTCTGACTTTTCCATTTACGCTCTCTGTTGTCAGTTCTCTTAGAGCCGTATATTTACTGGCGAGCCTCCTAGTTCTCTTTCTCCACTGCGTGTCAACGCTCTTTCTATATAAATAGCGGAACACCTTCACTGCCCACCTAACCTCTTTCATATTCCTTAGCCTTTCTTCAAACCTTATTTTGCTCTGCGCTTCCCTGCCTCAAAACTCGCCCATCCCATATCGCCCTTTACAGCCTCGTTTGTCGTTTTCCCGTGAGCACCCAACGCGAGGCGTCCCACAGTTGTTTGATTCACATCCATTCCCGATTGTATCTCTGGCCTCATGCACACCACTGAGTTCCCAAATGTAAGCCCCGGTACCATTACCCCTTTCCACAGACCCCTAAGCACCTCGTACCTATTGTGTCCCCATAACGCTCTGTGCTTCATTATTCCTGCGTTCCTCTTTCCCTTTGCTGCCAAGGCTTTTTCCTGTACCTTCATGTATCTATCACCCTCATTTACCGATACGCCAAGGTACTTGTATTCGCTTACTCTCGGTATTTCTTGGCCCTGTATGGATACCGCCTTGTCGTTGGGATCATTGAATACCATCAATCCGCATTTTATTACACTAAATCCTAGTCCTACATCCTCGCCTTCCTTCCCGCATATATTCACCAGCCGTTGTATATCATCTCGACTGTCCGCGAATAAGACAATATCATCAGCATAAAATAAACCCGGAAGCATCTGCTCAATCATCACGCCGCCCTGTTTGTGTGACAGATTAAAACCAATGTGGCTATCTCCTAGCGCTTTTTCCATTCTAACCATGTACAGCATGAATAACAGCGGCGACAAAGGACATCCCTGTCTCAGCCCCTTGCTAATATCAACGTTCTCTCTGCTACTTATTCCTTCCCATTCTATGCAAACTGTATTTTCTCGATATATTTCCCTCAAAAGCTGTACACAATCGTCGCCTATGCCCATTCCTTCCAAAATTTCCCACAATATTTCCTGATTAACATTATCATACGCCCCAGTGATGTCTAGAAAAGCCACATACAACGGCCTCCTTTCTATTTTAGATATTTCTATACACTGAGTAAGGACAAATAGGTTATCGTCCTAGCGCCTGTCTACTGGAAATCCATTCTGAAGTTCTCCCAAAATATTGTTACGTTCTGCCCAGGCTTCTATTTTTAATTTTACTGCTTTCATAGCCATCCTGTATAGTACCGATGTAATGGTTAGCGGTCTATACGAGCGAATGTTATTCTTTTCCCCCTTGCCTTTATAGATTAAGTTCATTCTGCTTTTTCGCCAACTGTCCGGTATTTGCCTCTCCTGTAAGCATTTTTCTACGGCTTTCAATAGCGCTTCTTTAGTGTTCTGTCCTAATTCGCTAATGAGGCTAAGGGGACCCCATCTAAACCCATAGCAGTGCGCTTTGGAATTTTTCCTTCGGCCTTTTTCCAGTTGAAATTCTCAAGTTCTAGCTCTTCCTTAGTTTCGCTCTCCGTCATGGTTTTATCCACTGGGGGAATCTCTTGGACGATCTTTTTAAACGAACCGGCTGCTACCTTCTGGATGTAACCCAACGCTTCCTACCCTTCCAATTGATTTCCTCTTTCATCAACAATAGGTGTTGCAATGTGTGGCAGACTTTTTACCTAGCGCTTTATGTGGTTCCAAAATATCCTAGGCGCGTCCTTCTTTTTGTCATGAATTTTTGTAACCCAGCGTTCGCTAGATGGCGCGAAGGCACTCAGCGAGTGCCTTCGCGCCATCTATTCATGAATTCACGTACTAGCTAAGCAGCACTGCAGCGCTCGGACGGACGGACGGACAGACAGAGACAGAAAGACGGACGGACAGACAGACAGACAGACAGACGGACAGACAGACAGACAGACGCACGGACGGACAGACAGACAGATGGACAGACAGACACAGACGGACCGACGGACAGACAGACGGTTGGGTGGACGGACGGACAGCCAGACAGACACACAGACGGACGAACGGACGGACAGACAGACAGACAGACAGACTCCCATACTACGCGTTCCCATACATCTGAATGAAGCGAGCACCGCAGCGCCATCACGCCATCTAGTGAGCACTTCACGAACTAGAGGTGGCTACTGCAGAGGATGGACAGACCCACGGCATAAGGAGTTTCGCCCCTAAAACCTTTGGACACTGTTTTGCCGTTTATAACATTCGCCTGCAATGCTGCACGACATTAAACAATCGGATACAGCCCCTTCCATCTCCTATACATACGAAAGCCCCGCACAGTTCTTGATTTGATTCTACCATATTCTGAAACCGACGAGCCTTCACTGGCCGAAACAGAAGAGGCCCGACGAATCGCATGCCTTCGAACCGTTGCTTCTCAAGGCCGCTCCAAGATCCGCTGACAAGCATCAGCCCGTGTCGTATGAGAATGGTGACTTGCTGTGGCTATGGACACCACTTCGCAAGCACGGCCTATACCAAAAGTTCCTGGCCCACTACAACGGCACCTTCGTCGTCATCGATCGCACGCCTCTGTGATATCACTTAGGTGATTTCTCGACTCTTGTCTGCTGGCCGTTGCTCAAGCAAGACTGACGTCGTCCATGTCGCCCGTCTTAAACGTTTTCACCATCGTCTGCCAGGGGAGGGGGGGGGGATGCTACTGTACGCGGTGGACGCTTAGAAGCAGAGGAAGACGACGCGAGCACGAACTGTGTTTCCTTCGGTCCCTAGGCCTCTCGCGTTGGTCATCTCCAAATAAACTCATCTCACCGTACGAATATTTACTTGCGCCACATTGACCCGTCAACATCATTACCTTGCTTGGGCGACTAACACAGCTGTGTTATTGTTGCCATCACTGTCGAAGACTGTTCGGCGGAGAAACGAAACCTATGACGAAAGGTGACCGGGCTCTACCACTGCGCTGTCGGCGTACACACGCTCAAACATGTACGAACGCGGCTATGTTCTTTGTTATCACAGTTCTCTACGATGCCAGCGCGGCTCCGAGGCGTGCATCGAGGAACATCTTGATGCCGCCATCCAGTAGAGACGAAGCTGCAGTGATTCACTTTGCATCTCCTGGATGGCGGCATCGTTCCAGGCAATGTCGTAGATGCGCACGTGCTACTTCGGACGGGAGCGTCGAATAACGAAGGAATCGAGATAACAAGGCGTATAGGTCGCTTTAGTACAGCTCCGAGTATGTGCTGCGTTAGCGAAGTGGTACAGTACCGGCCACCTCTCTTCGTGGAGCGAGGGACTGTGAGTCTGGTTCCCAGTACATGACCTGGAGATTTTCTGGGTGCTTTAGGGGCGAAGCTCCTTATGCCGAGGGTCGTTCCATCCCTTCTAGTTGTCCCTCGTAGCCACCTCCTCTAGTTCGTGAAGTGCGCACAAGATAGCGTGATGGCGCTGCAGTGCTTGCTTCATTGAGATGTATGGGAACGCGTAGTATGGGAGCGCATGGCGCACGAGACCGCTAGGTCTCGTGCTCGCTCTTGAATGCGCTCGCTCTTGAATGATCTCAGAATGATCACGAGATGGCGCTGCGGTGCTGCTTAGCTAGTACGTGAATTGATCAATAGACGGCGCTGCGGTGCTCGCTGTTTCGTTGTCGCGTCGTAGCCACGCTCGCGCTCGCCCGCGGCGCGTGCCTCCCGGCGCGCGAGCTCTCTCACTCTTCCATCTGCTGTCTTGTGAGAGAGAGAGAGAGAGAGCGAAAGGCGCGCGTTGACTATGGAGACGCTCTTTCTTCGATGAACGCTCTACCAGCTCGTAAAAAAGGAGAACGCGCCCTCACCGGCGAGAGACAAAGTTAAGGCAGGCAGCGTCTTCTAGCGAGTTTCTTGATTGAAAAAATTGGCAGATCCCACGTGCAGTGGGAATCAAGGAAACGCGAAGCACGCGGAACGTAAAATGGATGTGCATTGTTGTCTCGCTACACCGAGTTTGGTACATATGAAGTTAACGAAACGGCCACAAGAGCACCAAAACTGTGGCATGTAAACCATGCCGCTCATATACGCATGTCATGATTCTAAGGTTATGACTTGTCATTTACATTCTTCATGCAGTCGTGTTGTGCCATAGCAATTTTGTATACATCCCTTTAAGGAAACGGGTGACATGTAGATGATGCCGCTAATGACATGCATGTCACGATTTTCATGTTATGACCTGTCATTTATGATAGTCATGCCAAACCAATTTTCGTATAGGCTCCGTGAACTCGAGTTTTCTATGTGCGACATCAGCGCCGAATGCACTGCCTGGCGGAGAGAATAAGCAAAATTGGGCAGACTGTGACAGGGAAATACGCGAACGCGATGCGCGTCTCCAACTCAATAGCAGCAGCGACCGCCCGTCCCACCTTGTTTCGTTTTATTTCCTTTGAGACGCGCGCTCCAAACCTGCGGCAAAGTGCTCTAAAGGGCGATGCCGCGAGCGTTCGTGTGGTTCGCAGCACGCCCGGAAAGCAGCGAAGAAACGCGCGCGTCGCTGTCGCCTCGGTTTCCACTGTGCGCGAATGAGCCGTCCGACGAGAGCTACGTAGCGCCGTCTGGTCAGTAGACGGAGCCCATACATCCCATTAACGAATCGGTAGTATAGCGCCAGGACCATGGCATGTAAATCATGCCGGTCATGACACGCGTGTCATGATTCTAATATTATGACCTGTCATTAACGTTCGTCATGCTGTCGTGTTGTGCCATAGCAATATTGGCATACATCCCATTAACGAAACGCCTGGCATGTAAATCATGCCGCCCATGACATGCGTGTTATGCTTTTCATGTTATGACCTGTCATTTATGTTCGTCATGCAGTCATATTGTTGCATACCAATTTTCCTACACCTCCCACTAACGAAACGCCCAAGACAGCACCAATACCATGGCATGTAAATCATGTCGTTCATGACATGCATGTCATGATTTTCATGGTATGACCTGTCATTTACGTTCATGATGCAGTCATCTTGTGGCATGCCAATTTTCGTATACATCCCGTTAACGAAACGCGTGGCATGTAAATCATGTCGCCCATGACATGCATATCATGATTTTCATGTTGTGACCTGTCAGTCGTGTTCGCCATGCAGTCATGTTGTGGCATACTAATCTTCGTATACATCCCATTAACGAAACGGCCAGGAGAGCACCAAGACCGTCGCATGTAAATCATGTCACTCATGACATGCATGTCACGATCTTTATGTTATGACCTGCCATTTATGTTCATCAGAGAGTCATGTTGTGCCATACTAGTTTTCGCGTACATCCCATAAGAGAAACGGCCAGGAGAGCTCTAAGACCGTGGCATGTAAATAATGCCGCTCATGACACGCATCTCATGATTTTCATGTTATGACCTGCCATTTATGTTCATCAGGCAGTCATGTTGTGCCATACCAATTTTCGCATACATCCCATTAACGAAACGGCAAGGAGAGCACCAAGACCGTCGCATGTAAATCATGTCACTCATGACATGCATATCATGATTTTCGTGTTATGACCTGTCATTTATGTTTGTGATGCAGTCATGTTGTGGCATGCCAATTTGCGCATACGCCCCGCCACGGTGGTCTAGTGGCTAAGGTACTCGGCTGCTGATCCGAGGGTCGCGGGATCGAATCCCGGCCGCGGCGGCTGCATTTCGATGGAGGCGAAATGTTGAGGCCCGTGTGCTGTGCGATGTCAGTGCACGTTAAAGAACCCCAGGTGGTCGAAATTTCCGGAGCCCTCCACTACGGCGTCTCTCATAATCAGAACTGGTTTTGGGACGTTAAACCCCACAAAACAACAACAATTTGCGCATACGTCCCATTAACGAGACGACCAGGAGAGCACCAAGACTGTGACATGTAAATCATGGCGCTCATGACACGCATCTCATGATTTTCATGTTATGACCTGCCATTTATGTTCACCAGACAGTCATGTTGGGTCATACTAGTTTTCGCGTACATCCCATTAGCGAAACGGCCAGGAGAGCTCTAAGACCGTGGCATGTAAATCATGTCACTCATGACATGCATATCATGATTTTCGTGTTATGACCTGTCATTTATGTTTGTGATGCAGTCATGTTGGTTCATGCCAATTTGCGCATACGTCCAATTAACGAGACGACCAGGAGAGCACCAAGACTGTGACATGTAAATCATGGCGCTCATGACACGCATCTCATGATTTTCATGTTATGACCTGCCATTTATGTTCATCAGGCAGTCATCTTGTGCCATACCAATTTTCGCATACATCCCATTAACGAAACGGCAAGGAGAGCACCAAGACCGTCGCATGTAAATCATGTCACTCATGACATGCATGTCACGATTTTTATGTTATGACCTGCCATTTATGTTCATCAGGCAGTCATGTTGTGCCATACCAATTTTCGCATACGTCCCATTAACGAGACGACCAGGAGAGCACCAAGACTGTGACATGTAAATCAGGGCGCTCATGACACGCATGTCATGATTTTCATGTTATGACCTGCCATTTATGTTCATCAGGCAGTCATGTTGTGCCATACCAATTTTCGCATACATCCCATTAGCGAAACGGCCAGGAGAGCACTAAGACCGTGACATGTAAATAATGCCGCTCATGACATGCATATCATGATTTTCATGTTATGACCTGTCAATTATGTTTGTCATGTAGTCATGATGTGGCATACCAGTGTTCGTAAACATCCGATTAGCGAAACGGCCAGGAGAGCACAAATCGTAGGCGGCTAGATAGATAGATAGATAGATAGATAGATAGATAGATAGATAGATAGATAGATAGATAGATAGATAGATAGATAGATAGATAGATAGATAGATAGATAGATAGATACGCTCAAACTCGCCGAAGTTCGCTAAGAAATGCTTCGCATTTAAAAATACCGACTGCTCGCGCTGGAGAACCGTTCACCGGCCACCCATATATATATATATATATATATATATATATATATATATATATATATATATATATATATATAGGCACTGGATCTTGACTTGCAATGAAGTGCGGGTGGGAGATTTCACTTGTGCGTAGTTGAACCATAAGGATTCGTAGCGTGCGCGTTAACTAAATTAATCCGGAACTCGGCACGATCTACGATTAACGTCCGGAGCTTCGCCCATTCAACATCATTCACTCCGTGGATATGCGTGGATTTTTTTTATTCTTCTCATGTTTCTTTTACTACGTCGTATCCGTTACGACAGTGGCGTATAGGGTCGCGGGCTGTGGTGGACCCCGCCATAAATCACTTCCGTGTTAAAGCTATCGATGACAACATCGATATTATTATCGTTAGTCTCAGTCTACTGTCGCTATTTAGTATAAAGTCACGGGTATTTTTTGCCTATACTTCTGAAGTTTCGAAGCTACTCGAGCCGCCCATGGCTCTAGAAAAACAAGCGAATGAAGGTGGAAATTGCGAGCCAACTAGTAGATCCGTCGGTGTATTCGCGAACGAAACCTGTTGCACCCGAGGACCTTGAAAACAAGCCAGAGAGCGCAATATCGGCGGTGGAAGGTTGAACACGTAACCAGTAGCGGGAAAGCACCTTTACGTGCGCGAAATAGAAGGGCTTGAAATTTATATTGCATTTTGTGATTTAGGAATAAAAACTTCGAGAAATACTAGTTTTGGAAAAGTGCAGCTCGTTACTTCTGAGTATGAACTTATTGGCGGACATTCCGGGCATTTTCAGTGCGGAAATAATTGAATTAATTTGCCAGGAGGAGGAAACAACTTTATTGACACTAGGTCAAGTGAGGGTGCGATAGGGAGGGTAACGGGAAAAGGAAAACGGTGGGTCCTCAAGCCACCCTAGGTGGCCGAAAGTCCTTGAGCCCTTGCAACTTCTATGGCCCAGCGCACAATCCGGAGTTGGTCAACAGGACGTAAGCTGCGCCTACCATTGCTCCTGTCGGTGAACCCCTTCAAAAGGAGAAGTTCGTTTGTTAGGAAAATTTCGATAAATGTGGTAGAAGTCAGATCGCGGACTAGCAGAGACAGCAGTTTGGCGAGGTGTCACTAGGATGAATTTTGGCGTTTATTAAATGAGACTGCAGAGTGCTCGTTTGCAGTCGGCGCCAAACTACTTGTTCCGCCTGATTCAGGCGTTTATGAGGCGACGAGTATTGCAAGCGGGAATTGCGATAATATAGAGTAATTTCGTAATAGGTGAGTAAGTGTTCCCGCGCACTGCGAAAGGAAGGTACGTCGTCCACTGCCTGGTTGATGCGTGCGCGGGCTTGCTCGTGAGCGACCGCATTCCCTGGGTGTCCTCAGTGGGCAGGAACCCATAGGAGAGCGATTAAACGTTGAGGAGAACGAATTGATTCCAGGATACGGTAAGCGGGTGCGTGAATGCGGTGCATAGCAAAGTTGCGAACTGCCGTTTTTGAATTTGAATACATATATTCAGCCTGAGTCTGAGCAATTACACGGGCAATAGCGGCGTCTTCAGCCTCAGTAAGTTGAGCCACACGATCAAATGTGGCGCAACCAAGGAGTTTATGGGCATTATTTGTGACTGCCACTGCGAAGGCAGGACGATGGGATGTTCTGCCGCATCTGTATAAACTGCTGGGAGCGAAGGTGAGTATCGCTTACGCAGTTCCCCGGCCTTCGCTACCCTCCGGTCGTGATTGTAAACGGGACGGGTATTTTTTGGTAGTGGAGGGATGTAGAGACTGTCGCTGAGTCATATAGGAGGTGCGTCCTGTGAGATTAATTTGGAGGCGCTGAAGGAGCCGCCTGCCTGTTTCATACTGGGAGAGGCGTCTGTACTGACTAACGATGTGAGCTTCGACCAGTTCATCAATCGTGTTGTGCACACCCAAGTCAAGAAGCTTGCTTCAAGGAGTGCTGTTAGGGATATGCAATGCGGTTTTGTATGCTGTGCGGATGAGGCGATCTACCTTCTACCTCTCGAGGGGGGGGGGAGATCTAAATAGAGAAGGGAGTCAGTTGCCTTACATAGGCAGAATGCTTGGATAAAGCGGCGCGCATCCGCTTCGCGCATGCCCCTGTGTCGATTAGAATTTCGCTTGATCAGGGGAGAGGTACACCGCACTGATTTTCTTATACCACCTATCGCAGTGGTATTGGAGCTGTCTTTGGGAAGGTGGAGGCCTAGAATTCTGATGTCTTTACCTCTGAGATGAGTTTACGCTCTAGATACACCGAAATTGCCGGAGGTGAATAGTCTTTGGGACGAATGAGAAGTATTTCTGACTTAGGTGCGGAGCAGCTGAGGCCAATACTACGCGCATGTTCTTGAACCGTTTCTCTTGCCTTTTGGAGGGTGTATTCGATTTCGCCACAGTTACCCGTGGTGGTCCAGAGAGTGATGTCATCGGCGCACAGGGAATGCTGCAAAGCCGGTATGGCGGATAATTTCAGCCCTAAAGCAATCAGGGTTATATTAAAGAGAAAAGGAGATAAGACGGCCCCTTGCGGGGTACCCCTACTGCCAAGGGTGAACGTCGGGGATTTAACTGATCTGAGCTGTATCTCCACGGTTATATTCGTAAGAAAGGCAGCAACGTATTGATATGTGCGTGCGCTCACGTTGTGTTCACTGAGATTTTGGAGGACAGCTGCGTCTCGCACGTTATCAAAAGCTTTAGTCAGGTCGAGTGCCAATATTGCCTTTGTCCGGTGTGGGAATTTTCGATTTACTACCTCCTCCTTGAGTTGGAGCAATATGTCTTGCGTAGATAGGCC
>JABSTT010000261.1:0-14743 GCA_013339685.2 Hyalomma asiaticum | reverse complement strand
CACACACGACGCCTGCCAAAAAGAATTACACGGTCACTGAGCGCAAATGTCTCTGCAATTGTATTTGCGCTTAAGTTCAATATGTACTGGCATGGTGCCTCATTTACTGTGCAAACGGATCATACGGCACTGACATGGTTGCAGCGTCTACTGAACCAAGCGGGTCGCCTTGCTCGCTGGATATTAACGTTGCAGAGGTATGATTTCACTGTCGAGCATCGCAGTGGTGCCCAAAACAAAGTCGCTGACGCACTCTCTTGTGCACCTCTGCTCGAGCGTTCTTGCTCAGAAGAGCCAGCCCCTCTGATTGCCGCCGTTGGCACAGTTCAGCAGTGGGGTACATTGGTCAGCAGAAAGCGTGTGCTCGAAGATCAGCGCAAGGGCGGCCTGTACCGTTGTATACTCAACTACTTAGGTGAACGTAGTACGCAAGCACCCAACGGTGGTGAGTTCGACGTTTACGTCCTCGCTAGCGACGGCCTACTGCTACGGTACATTCCTCAAGCTGACGAGGAGGACGGGAACTCCCCCTTCCCCTTGGCTATTCCACATATGCTCAGGACCGATTTCATTCGGCACTTTCACGACTCTGCCTTGGCTGGTCATAGTCCTGTCAACAAAACTTATAAGTTATGTCAGACTGCTACATAGCCAAGAATACGGCAGGATGTCTTACGCTATACGAGAGGTTGTTTGTTTTGCGAACGGGTTAAACCACGTGGTGGTCTGCCACCAGGCTTGATGGAGCCTGTAATTAATAATAGCCCTTGACAAACACTGGCGTGTTATATCATGGGACCTTTTCCCCGCACGCCCCGGGGAAACCACTACTTATTCGTGGTTACCGACCACTTTACAAAGTGGGTTGAGTATTAAAGGGTCCCTGAAACGTTTTTTTGACATTGCGTCACTGATTAGGCAACACAATTGTTAAATCATTCACGCCATAAATAAAGCGAAGCACCATGCGCTAAGGCAGCTATGAGCTTATTTCTGTCGCCTTCCTCCTTACCACTGCTGTTCCTCCTCAACTCGATCAGCTGCATAGTGTGCGCTAGCGACGACTGCGCCTCCCTCGTCCGCCGCCCTGCGGAGCCCTCCGCAGCTACATAGCGCCCCGATATCTTTACTAAGCTCCCCGGCCTCGGCAGTGCTAGCCTCTGCGATAGAGCGCCGGCGACTCGTGTGTACGCCGCCAGATGCCGCGACGATACCGTTGGCTGAAATGAAGGAGTACGTTGTAGGAGGACGTTCTTGCATTTAGATTGGGAAAATTACGTGCACGTCACATGTTAGGGGGCCAATCAGCGGTCTCGCATTCCATCGCTCGATAGGAGGGGGCGTTTGAAAACGCATTTCGCCGAGCCGCTGCGATCTTTTGCGATGCACGTGTTCAAAGCCTTATTGTAAATTGCACACTTTATGCAGAGCGCTGAAATCTGTCCTCTAATGATCCTAATGACTCGCTCTACCGGATCACCATGTTTTCACAAAATCGTCAAAACCGTTTCAGGGCCCCTTTAACTTCGCGAAGGATTTGGAGTCGCCTTCTCGACGTCTTGCGCGTTTCAGTTTTCATGCACAATTAATCACGGATAACGCGACTTCACGAGTCGCACGTTCCCGAAGAAGTGTTCATCATTGGCCATGAAACACAAAAGACATCGCCCTACCACACACAGGTGATCATAACGGAATGCGTTACCCGAAACTTGAGGAGAATTCTCAGGGCACATGCCACAGATCATACGGAACGGGACGTTAACCTTTCCGAAATGGCGTTTGCTACGCGTACCACTGTAAACAGATCAACTGGCTTTACGCCTCCACTTCTGAACTTTGGCAGGGAACTCTCCTTCCCACGACGTCGCACCCTGGTACCGCCGCATTCGTCACATTCGGATAACCATACGTTTGCTCAAGAACAGCACAAGTGCCTAACCAAAGCTGTCACTGCTGCCCGTGAGCAATTAGATAATGCGAGGCTCGAACAAAGATCTTGGTGACGTAGTGTTGCCCCTCACCCATCCCTTGAGCAACCCTGCAAAGGGTTCTTCAGCGTCCTTGGCACCTAGATGGGATGGTCCGCTTGTCAATACACGCAAGCTCGCCAATTTAACTTACCGGCTAAAAGACTGCACAACCGGCACGTTTGGACCAATACATGTCTTCAAGCATAAAGGTTATGTCTCGTGTCTCTGTTAAGCCTCGTGATATTCTCGTCGATCACTTGCTGGCTCGTTCACCACAGAAGCTTTAAGATATGAAAGTCAACATTTGAAGTTTGAAAATAGCATTGCCGTGCCAGCAATTTCATGCATGCCATGCGCGCTATCCAGATGAATCGTGGTCATCGCCCTTTCTACGGTATCACACACCACTAGACACGACCATATCCCCTTACTTCGGAGTTCCCCACAACCGGCACTGATGTCGCACTCCGGGAGGCGGCCACCGCACGATCGCAACCTGGACAATACTGGCCTCGGCTGGTTCCCCCGTTGGCTGGGCATCACGGCTCCCCTGGGAGCTACAACCCAGACCAACCATTGGGGACCCACCAGGCGCGGCTCCGGAGCCGTTCCAGGAAACCTTTTCACGGAGCAGTACCCGTCGGAGCCCCTGGCCACTTACACACCTGAAGAGGCCCACCTCATCTGCCCCATGTGTGGAGTACCCGAAATACACTGGCGCCAACACCAGAACGGGGCGCTTCACCAAACTGGCCTCGCCGTTGCTGCGAGTCACTGTCGGTCAAGCCCCCAGGCCTCCGCCTCCCCTACTGCCATATAGCCTGCCATAGCTCTCATCCCTACGCTACGCCCGCAGCTGCTCTGTGAGGAGCCACCCCGCAACGAAACCACCATCGGCGAAGACCACGGAACTCCTGGTCCTAGACATGGATATATGAGCAACCTCCTTCCTCCCTCTTCCACTTCCGCCCCAGGGGGAGCGGCAGTGTGGGGAGGCCGATGAAGACGAGGGGCTGTCCAAGCTTAGCTCGTGCTCGGCTCGCTCACGCTCGTGCTGCACTCACTGCAGCAGCAGGCAGCCTGGTCTGGGCTACGGGATCGTAAATACGCTTCTTGTCATTGCTGCCTCTGTGTTTTCTCTGACAGCTCCGGCCGACCACTAGCCTTTAGCCCACAGTCTTCATATCGATGTATACTGGTCTTATATAAGTTGCACTCTTCCGCAATGTCGTTCTACACTCTAAGCCAAAACCGAGCGAATTGGGAGTAACTGCTGCCGTTCGTCTCCACAACGTCCACTTAGTCCTCAAGGAGACCAACTGTAGGCCAGTGGTGCCGTGTGCAAACTGAGAGAGAGCAACAGTTGCACCGCGAGGAGCAAGCGGTTGCACTCACGGAGACTTTCCGCGAGCGCGCGCAGCAGCCGCCTAGGAACGGCCAACGGCCAGAATGCGCGTAAGCAAATAATCCGCCGAAAAAAACATGCTCTTAGCAATTTATTTTAGTGTAAACGGTCGTGAACACTGCGGTGTAAAAGAAGCGGTGCTCTTTATGTGTCACTAGAACAAAAAATAAACAAATCTATCCATGCAGAAATTTTCGCTCACGCCCACGTTGGTATCAATGCGCGGCGTGCCGGTCCCCTCGTCACATGTGCTGCAGTGACAAGTTAGGCCTCGCTGGCCCGCGACGATGTTGGTGCGCTGTGAATGTGTTCTTGTTTTCGTGTTTTGGTGTTGTGGCTGTTTAGTCACCGTGGTCCGTTGTTGGAATGAAGTGCTGCGCCATCGGAATGCTACGAGCTGAATGGGACGCCTCAAAGGTGAGTGTAAACAAAGCTTTACTTGCTTCCTGTTATTTCACTTGCATGCTTTTCAGATGTCATGTTAACCGCACATTTGTTACCTGCATTCTCATCTTCCCAACGAAACGCGCGTGTTTAATCACAACTCCTGCTTTACCAGTAAAGCTTAATGGGTTGATCGGGTCGGCATGACATGCGTAGCCTCGATGGGGGCCTAACGTTTGCCGAAGCTAGTGCAGCTTGCAAGGGACCTTTTTGTGGTACTAAATTTATACGCGTTGTCTATGCCGAAATATTGCAGCCTTCCAAAAAAGAAAACCAAAAGCGTGTACGTCGCATGCTTTTTTCTACTTCAAAGTCTCTTTATAACCGCTTATACAGGGACTTCGAAGTATACGAGCAATTTGGTTAGATACGATGCTGTTGCATACTGCATGTCTAGCTTTAAGTTTTGATGTGCCTTTTCCTTTAGAAATACTAGATTTGTGTTTTTATATACTTCGTTTCTTTATTAGACTGACTTTTTTGTGTTGTTGCGTTCTTCTTTTTATTCCGTTACGTGTTTAGCATTATTTTTTTACTGTCCATACTGCTGCTAATCCTTGTATTATTTATCGGTAACGTACACCGAGGGTCCCGTTGCAGTCATTGTACTTTGGGACCCTCGTCTGTATATTTTATGCCTTGTAATTAACCTGTTTTGTCACAAGAAAACTGATTGATCGGTTAATTGAAGTTTAGTGGCAATAGCGCAGGTACCGTTCGCATCAGCGAGCTGGCAGTCTGAGTTCTGAATTTGGCTATGCATAATTTTGAAGTTGCACTCTTAATTGTTTATAATTAAATTTTTATAATAACGTTCATGGGGCGCTGCTCATTAGTACGGGCGTTTTAAAGCCTTTTGCATACCAAAATTGAGTGTTTCAATAAAATAATGCCGGGGAGACATGCTAAGCGCACGCAGTCTTTAGTTATCAATAAGCGGGCAGACAAACGTGTTGCTGTCAACGCTTGCAACGTTAGGCTCTACAGCCAATTTCTTAAGCTTCGTAAGCGCATCTAAATTATTCAATTTACTTTTCCCAGGTTCCCTGAAAATGTTTTTCCTGTGTCTAATAGATTCGATATGATGTAGCAACAATTCTTCGAACAGTGCTGCCGCAAGTAATTAGTATTTCTGGAATAATTTTTTGCAGAACGGAAGGACTCCGAGTATTGCGCCATCCTATAGGTGTCCTCACCATATGGAAGATCTGGGTATATCCTCAGCATCACTCAATGAAGATACCGAACATTCTTAAGGCGGCAGGACAGCATCTGTTTGGATACAGTACCATCCAGTTGAAATCCTTCACTCGTTCCCATCGTTTCTGCCCTGCCAATACAACTTCCGTTGGATTGAGCACCGAAGATGCAGAAGACATTTGACTCGATATGCCACATATGGTTGGTGTTAGCAGTGGTGTGCGGTCAACTGAACTAGTGTGTGTGGCGAGCATGCTACATGTTGTAAAGAAAAAGAATAATAAACTGTTCCTTTGTTTACATTTTGTCAAGTATTTTGTTTAGATTTTGTCCATATCACTCGCTCGGGCAACTCACGTACAGTGCGTATCTCGCAAAAGCACGTTTGAGACAAATACTCGACCTCTTAAGAAAAACTGCATAAAAAGAAAACGGAAGAAGTCGCTCCTGGGGATCAAATGAACTGATAAGCAGCTTCATTTCAATGGAGTAACTGCAAAGCCCAACGTTTAGACCACAGAAAGCAACTCATGGGTAACATTTAATTCTTGGGGAGCAAGTGTGGAGACCAACATTTCATCCTCCAGAGAGTAACCGGAGGGACTAGATGTTCATGAAGAGATTAACTGCTAGGAGACTAACCTTTCGTCCCCTTACCGTTGATCCCCAAAGGGATCAATGGTTGTGGCAGCACATTTAGTCCCCTAAAGGACTAACCCCTATGCCCCCGTTGATCCCTTTTGGCTTAGAGTGTATAATGATTGTCACAAAATAGTGCCCATTTCGTCCACAAACCCGGCGTCCAGCTGAAGGGAGAGCCGAAATAAATCAAGAAAATCGTCGCGCACGGGACAGGCGTCCCAGGTCACGCCGCAACTGGCTGAATCTCCAAAAGGGAAGAATTTTGCAGAAAGCGCCAGTGAATCATCTTATCGCGGCGAGCAACCGCGCCAGACAGGCGGAGGGATAGAGAGGAGGCAGAGAGTGCCTTGAGTGGGAGAAAGAGACGCCGTCCATGGGGCGAAAGACCGAGGAAGGGCAAGAGAGTTCCTAAACTTTGCGCGTGCTTGCATCAGGCGGTCCGAACCGAACCTTCGAGAACGGCTTTGCCGGGCAATATAAAGAGCCGACCACGGGCCTGGACAGCAGTTGTCGGAGTAGAAGCCATATATGAGACAGCGAACAGAAAGAAAACAAAACTCCGCGAGCTAGCCAAGGCGCGCTGCCTGCAAGCGTTAAGTTGAAAAGGCACCTCGAATGATCTTGGTGAAAAGGATTCTTTATGTGTTTTATTCTTTGTTGCAGTGCATAAACTTGTATGTTTGTTGTTGGCTTCGTTTAATGTTGTAATCCCCCTGTTTTTTTGTGATGAGCCGAGTTTGCGCGTTTTGTGTAACTGCCTGTTTGATGAAAATATATTTGCTTTCTCGATCACCCTTGACTTTGCTAACGCGTCGAATGGGACGAAAACCTAATTGCCAAAGCTTTCGTGGGATCATTTCCGGGGGACTCATACGTCGGTCCTTGGGGTCTTTCCCGTTGGTTGCGACCCATGCCTCACAGCTCGGGATCGGTAACAATATTTCTGTCGTCCACGACTAGGATTTCTTTGGCGCTTAAGTGTGTCCAAAGCAGGGAGAAAGAGCCTTGGGTCGTTTGCGTGTTGGCGTAAGCGATATTGTGTGTGGCACAACGTTCTCGCTAACCTGTGTGCAGAGTATTTTGAGAGTAGAGGTATAGGCAGATACTTGTTTGTGCACGCGGCTAGATATTGTGGACGGGCACCATGGGTCTTGATAAATTAGTTGTCCTTGGTGAAAAGATTGGTTTGGCTGGAGCTGTGTTACGGAAGCAGGTCAGCCAAAAAAGAAAAAGAGGAAAGAGAAGCGAAGGAGCGCCAAATAAAAGCAGCGATTGAGAAGGAGCGGCTAGCAGCTGAAAGTACGGAACGAGAAAGGGAAGCGACGGAAAGACCAATAAAGGAAGAAAGAGAAAGATTAGAATAGGAATTGAAAGCAGAGATCGAGAAGGGGCGGCTAGCAGCTGAAAGAACGAAAGAGAAAAGGGAGGCGAAAAAGCGTCAGATCGCAGGTGAAATGGCCGAGGGAGAGAAACAGAGAGAAGCGGAGATGGCAGAGAGAGAGAGATAGAGAGAGAGAGAGAGGCAAAAGCAGCATGATTTGGAGCTTCAAAGTCTCCGATTGCAACAGCGCGTTGGCGCTCCCGTTCAAGTCGACAGCACAGAAAGGGAAGTGCTCGTTCCGACTGTATCCGAGCAAGTTGCTTTGGCTTTCGATGAGAGAAGGGATGATTTAGACGCCTACTTGCACAGATTTGAAACCCTTGCTAAAAGCCAGTATTGGCCGGAGGGGCAATGGGCGACAGCACAGAGTACTTCTTTGAGCGGCGGTGCGCTCCGTGTGTACGGCAGGTTGACGCCTGCGAATGCCTCCAATTATGCAAAGGTTAAAGCTGCTTTGCTGAAAAATATTCATATTTACTGTAGAAGGCTTCCGAGACAAGTTTAGGACGGGAAAGCCTGCAGATGGAGAGACTGCTAGGCAGTATGCTGCGCAATCCAGCCACTATTTTGAACCGTGGACTGAACTTTCAGAGATTGAACAGGATCACGGAGCGCTTAGAGAGCTTCTTATTAAGGGGTAAGTTGTCGTCAGTTGCCACCTGAGCCTGTCTCTCTATCAGAAGGAGAGGAAAGCCAAGTCTTTCAGTGACATGCTGGAATCAGCAGACCAATTTTCAGAAGTGCAAGGAGACACCAATCTTGCAAGATCAAGAGGGAGGGACCGGATGATGGGAAGCAATCGGCACCCGAAGAAGGAAGAAACCCTCCGAACGTTCGGAGGTGTTTCCTGTGTAAACGGCTGGGACATCGTGCTAGTGATTGCCCAACAATGTTTTCTCGCCCCAGTGAGAAGTGCTTTAAATGTGGGCAGACCGGTCACAGAGATGACCTATGTCGTAACGCCAGCGAAACATGTTCAGCAAGTAACATGAGTATATGTCGCGCCCAAAAGGGAAGGAGATGAACAGGTTTAAGGCCCTTTGGAACTTAAGGACGGTAAGAAAGTTCCGATCGTTGGTGCCATAATGACTGCACGCCCCGGACCTCTGGTTAACGATATGCCAGTGCTTACTGTGCAGTTGGCCGGAAAGAGTGTGACGGCACACTGGCAGCAGCACACGTTAAAGAACCCTATGTGGTCAAAATTTCCGGAGACCTCCACTATGGCGTCTCTCATAATCAGAGCTGGTTTTGGGACTTTAAACCCCACAAATCGATCGATCAGCAGGGTAATTGTGCGGAAATGTTTGGTACGGAACCACGAGCTCATAGGCGCAAAAGGTATCGTTTGCCTGATTGACGGTGTGGCGGGGAGGCTCCCTGAAGTGAGGATCAAGGTGGAAAGCCCCTACCACAGTGGGAGGGCGACGGCTCAGTGTATGGAGAACCCGCTTTATGATCTGATCGTGAGAAACATCGAGGGTGCACGAGGGCCTAACAATCCGAAGCCTCGAAAGGAAGTGCCGAAGAGCGAACCTCACCGGGAACCACCAGCAGCTGCAACTCGAGCTCAATTCCAAAGGAAAGCAATTCAGCGTCCTGTCTTGCCGGACTCAGACGAGAATTCGACCCGTACTCCGACCAACGTAAAGGAGACTCGTAAACAGCGAAAGGCTGCCACACCCGCAACACCGGGAACTGAAATAAGTCGGAGGAAATGCGCGGTAACAGCGCCACTTTTAGTGAACGTTCGGAGAACGGCATCAAGACATTGAGGAAAGAAACTCCGAAAAACAACGGTCACGAGAAGAGACTACAGATTTCATCGGCGCTAGCACAGTGTTGCAAGCCTGTTGACGAGGATTGTTTACCTCAACAGCTAACGCCGAGATTCGCTCGCAAGAAAAGGAAAAGAAACAAACAGCAGCGTAAGCGAAATCCACTCTCGAGATCCACAAACTAGGTGCCCATTAGCTGGGTGAAACTGCATGTGTTGTGATTGATTGGTATTGAGTAAAACAACGTTTTCATGGATCGTTGTGTGTATTACTCTGTAATATATTGTAAAATTTGACAACGTTTAATGTTGAGCGCTCTGTGAAGCGATCTGAGTGAGTTTCGTTACTGCATGACGCGCGTCTTGTGAACTTTTTATGGGATGGATTGTCATAATTTGCGCGACTTGTGTGGGCGCGATTCATTGTGAAAGTGACGTGACGTGCCATGCGTGAACTTATGCGTTTGGACTCTCATGCGAACTTATGTGCTATGGACTGATATAAATCGATGAACAGATCGCTAAAAACGATCGAGGACAGGGAATGTCGCAGGAGCCAACGTTTCGACAAGCGGAGCATTCTTCCTCACGACAGTGACTGTCCTGACGAAGACAACTTTGTTTGTCGAAACCTTGGCTCCTGCGACATTCCCTGTCCTCGATCGTTTTTAGCGATCTGTTCATCGATTCAAGCCTCCGTCTTCCCCTGAGCTTCTCTTCTAGTATGGACCAGTCTTGGGCAGTAACTAGTTACTAGTAACGCGTTACCGGTAACTAGTTACTTTTTTCAGTAACTTATAACTGTAACTAGTTACATTTAATTTAGAGGAACTTGTAACTGTAACTATGTTACTTTTTACACGGTAACTGTAACTGTAAATACCGTTACAGTTACTTCCTTTAAAAAAATATCCAGCAGGAACACTTTTTAAAAGCAGGGCTCGGAAGTATCGCGACACAAGACTATCGCAATGTTTCTCTTAATTATTTATGACTGTGTACCTCTGCAGTTAGATAAATTTGCAAAATATATTTGTATCTGACTAGTAGAATGCTTTTACGGTGTATCGTTTGTATCGCGATGCTCTGCAGGACACGGACATCTCTCGGCCTTTCTTTTTTTTAAATATGCCTGACCTGTTTCCAGATCGGAAATGACATTTTTTTTACGAAGGCAAGCAAAGCACCGCCGGGCGGCGACAAGAAAGGGCGGGGAAGGGTTCTTTTCCCGCCTCCATGCACAGAAACGTGCGCGACACCGCAGTATGGTCGGGCTAAGTGACCAAAGTCACTGTTTTCAGAGACCAGTGCAGCATCGTTAATTTTATTTTGCGTGGCCAGCCATTTTTTTTATGACCACCCGCGCGGAAACCACCTAGAAACAGACGCTTTTCAATGCCTCGCACACGTTCAGACCGGTGCGGCGGCACTTCCAAAAAGCCCTTCCGAAAATGCCGGCAGCAATCGCTCGAAGGGGCCTATCCTTTTTTCGCGTCTCAGGTTGAGCTCCCATTTCATTTACGAACATACAACAGTGCTTCGTGGCATCAGGCTGTCCCAACGTACTAAATGCGAAGTATTTCTTAGCAAACTTCGGCGACTTGAGCATATCTATCGATCTAGCAGCCTACGACTTTGTGCTCTCCTGGCCGTTTCGTTAATAGGATGTATACGAAAATTGGTATGCAAGAACATGACTGCATGACGAACATAAATAACAGGTCATAACATGAAAATCATGACGTGCATGTCATGAGCGGTATGATTTACGTGCCACGGTCTTGGTGCTCTCCTGGCCTTTTTGTTAATGGGATGTATGCTAAAATTGGTATGACCCAAAATAACTGCATTACGAACATAAGTGACACGTCATAACAAAGAAATCATGACACGCATGTCATAAGCGGCATGACTGACGTGCCACGGTCTTGGTGATCTTGCAGTCGCTTCGTTAACTTGATAAAAACCAAAATATATATGCGAGACAACAATGTATGACGACCATGGGTGATACATTCTAAGAACTTGAAAATCGTGAAATGTATTGCATGAGCGGCGTGATTTACATGCCACGCGTTTCGTTAATGGGTGTATACCAAAATTTCTATGGCACAACACGACTGCATGACGAATGTAAACGACACGTCATAACATTAGAATCATGACATGAGTGTCATGAGCGGCGTGGTTTTCATGTCACATTCTTGGTGCTCTTGCGGCCGTTTCGTTAACTTCATATGTACCCAAAATCGGTATAGCGAGACAACAATGCAGATCCGTTTTACGTTCCTTATGCATCCTTCGCATTTCCTTGATTCCCACTGAACGTAGCATATGCCATTTATATTTGTAAATAACTTCCCGACAATCAATAAAAAAAGTTGCAGAAAATGAGGCGTACGCAACGATCGCTAGTGTTGGGCTTTTGACTGAGCCCATTCATTCCTTTTATCTGGCGCTTTGCTACGAGCAACTTCAATTAACCGCACGCCCTTCATACGTTTCCGTTGAAAGAACTACATAATTTCGTTTGCGGTGTAATAATCTTGTACAGTAACGGAAAAGTAACGACGTTACTTTTTAACAGTAACTGTAACTGTAACAAGTTACTTTTGGAAGCTGAGTAACTGTAACTGTAACATAGTTACTTTTCTGGCTTAGGTAACTGTAACTGTAACACTGTTACTTTTTACTGGTAACGTGCCCATGACTGGTATGGACTGACATAGGAACTTCTGAAACGTTGTGCCTTGTATGTTTTGTGTGTGTGCGCGCTATTTTGTGTGTTGTCGAATTTTATTTCATAGCATTATTAAAATGGGGGGGAGGGTGGTGTAAAAAAATAGTGCCCATTTCGGCGAGCTGAAATGGGCTCTATATGAAGGAAAAGCCTGAAGGAACAGCTGAAGGAAAAGCCACAAAAACAAAAAGAAAAGCGGCGCGCGGAAGAGACGCGTAAGGTCACGCCGCAACTGGCTGAACCTCCAAAAAGGGAGAATTTTGTAGAAAGCATCTTTTCGCGTAAAACAAGCGCGTGGGAGAAACGAAGGGAGATAGACAAGGGGGAGAGTGCATACCGATGCTCCTCGTGCCTTGAGAGGGAGAAAGAGACGCCGTCCATGGGGCGAAAGACCGAGGAAGGGCAAGACAGTTCCTAAACTTTGCGCGTGCTTGTATCACGCGGGCCGCACCGAACCTTAAAGGACGGCTTTGAAAGGCGATATAAGGAGTCGACCACGGGCAGTGAACAGCAGTCGTAGCAGTCGAAATCGTATGTGACTCAGCGAGCAGAAAGAAGACGCTGCTCCACGAGCCCGCTGACGAGCCCTACCCCCAAGTTTCGAGTCCAGAAGGCATCTCGAGTGACTTTGGAGAAGGGAACTTTTTTTCTGTTTTATTCTTTGTTGCAGTGCATGAACTTGTACGTTTGTTGTTGGTTTCGTGTAATGTTGTTACCCGTCTGTGTTTTTATTGTAAAGAGCCGATTATTAAAGGTTTTGTGTAACTGCCTGCTAATGAGAATATATTTGTTTTGTTTGATCATCCTTGGCTCTGACTGGGTCTTTGAAGCACTGCTGTAGTTTTGTTAGTGTGCCGAAGGGGACCAGAACCTAAATTTCCAAGCTTTCGTGGGATCATTTCCGGGAGACTGATACGTCGATCCTTGGCATCTTTTCCGGGGATTGCGACCCGTGCCTCACAACTCGAGATCGGTAACAATGATTCCCGCACATTCGTTCCCTTATTGTGAAATGGTGCTTCCTATTGACAACTAAATGTATTAATATTGTATAAGGCACACCAGGCATTCCTTGAAATGCGGGAGGGGGTGGAGGGGGAGTGGAAGGATGACGTGATGCCATGGTTTCAGTTCCGATTTCACAGATAAGGAATTTACACCCTACCCCTCACTCCTCATGTGGTGATGTACTACACTATACATATACTTTTCCTTTCAAATGAAGGTGGTTCCTTACTCGGGTCACTGCTACTGCCTGGTTCTACGCAAGGCCGCCACCTGGGTCTTCGCTGTCTTCCCCAGCGTCGAAGTGTTTGACCGTCGCGCCGAGACCTCATGATTATTTCGATTATTGTTAATATAATTTCTGAGGTTTCACATTCCAAAACTGCGATATCATTAAGAGACGCCGCAGTGGACGGCTTTGGAAATTTGGAACACCGGGGATCCTTTAACGTGTACTGAAATCTCAGAGTACACGGGCCTCAGAATTTTGCCTCCGTCGAAATGCAGCCACCAGGGACGGGATTAGCATTATTTCGATTGTAATTACTGGGCGACGTCAGACGCATTGCGAGTTGTCTTCAAAGCGAAGCCCAGTGGGTGGTTTTAAAATCTCCATACTCACCACAAACAATGCTTGCGATGGGGAACAACTGGGAAAGTCTTTGAAGAAGCTTTTCAGCCATCGCGTTTCCTCCAATCAAGATGGCCCGCACCTCGTGGAGGCTCATACCTTGCGGCTTGGCAGTTTCAATGAGGTGGCGAACGTAGGTTGGATATAGCATCATCATAACGTTCTGCAAAGACAAAGCGGAATTACAGAACATTTCAGATTTATCGCTCTATGATTACCGCTTATTGTTAAGAGTATTTTGACTTCACTTAAAGGGCAACTTCCGTCATGTTCTGACATCGATGTTTTCCAGTAGTACTGATAGTCCTGTAGTAGCCAGGATGGCTCAGTCTGCTCAAAACCGCACCAATAATTTCAAAATAACCGACTCAAAGGCGTGCTAAAACTGAAACCGAAATGGGTAGACGCTTCGTGCACCGTATGCGACGATGTCACAGCCTTCCCATCATCAGAAAATATGGAAATGGTGCCAGAAAAATGGCAGTGGCGAGGTGAACCGACGATCCATTGAGTTAAGCCAGCTTTTCTGAACTTGACAGCGACAATTTGAGCGCTTAAGTATGGCCGTTTTGCTTTTGACGGCCCGCGGGCTCGGATAGTTATCATTCAAGGGAATGACGTAAAAAACAGCATGGCCCGCGTGTAAATCGGCTAAAAAATTTTCAAATTATTTCCATGAAAACTAAACAACTTGGAACGGCCTGGCTAAGCATATTATTAAGCATATATTATTACAGCATATATTATTACAGCATATAATATTATAGTAGAGAGGAGAATATATATTGAAAATTTCATTGACATCCATGGAAAATGACAAATCGCCGGAGTTGCCCTTTAATTTAATAGCCTTATCAAGAACATTCGGGAGCACACGGCGTCATCGGTTATTATAAAAACACTGGAAGTAAACGGGAGACCGTTAATTCGAATAGGGCGAGAACAGGTGAAGGGATACTGTGAAAAGTACCTTGTGTAAAGAGCAAGTGATTCTCGGTGTCGCGCTACCCATGAGGAAGGAGTAAGTTGATTGCATCTGTATTACTTGACAGCAGATTAGGCACCATTTTCTGTAACTGCTTGATCATGGGACATGAACAACAGAAGCGAAGGTTTCCCAATTTGCGGAACGAGAAGGGTGGAGAGGTTCGAAACCTAACACTGCCTTAAGTGACGCATGCAGATGCACAATACAGAGCATTCTAACTGTCCAGGAGACACTCAGTATACATACTCTCAAGTATACTCTGCCTGACGCCGCGAAGGCTCCCGCTCTAGTTATACGTATGCATTTATCCGAAAATCACGTACCACTGTTTGTTTACTTAGTGTGGGAATTTATTAGGGCAACCTTTGTCATCTGTAAATGATCATGATCACATCGTATTCACACGGGGTTCTTCGTCCTCGCTTGTGGGGCTGAATCTGGATTGCGAGCTGTACTTTGGGGTGTGGTCAGTTGGACGTGCCTTGGAGGCTAATAACGTCGGACGAACCGGGACATTACAAGCGGGGCAGGATGCTGATCGATCCTCCGTGCTCTGC